>VZTI01001213.1:156320-224659 GCA_013397865.1 Struthidea cinerea | reverse complement strand
GCACCGCGCCCGCGGAGCGCCCGCCGCGCCCGCGCTCCCCGAACCCCCCGCACGGAGCGGGGCTGAGGCAGCGCTGGGAGCGACCCGGGCCCGGGGGCTGCAAATTACCGTGTGAACGCGGTCAGGGAAGCGCCTCTGATGCACCAAACTGAAGGGCCAAAATTGACAGGGCTCTGTGTAAGCACTCAGGGTAAATAATCGTCCTTACGTAGGAAATAACCATTAGGGATAACCATTATACAGTAGTCAGCTAGTTTTCCAACAATAAAGCCTAAGTCCCCACTCATTCACAGTAAGCTAAGCCCTGACATTATCACAGTTTCTAGTGTTCATAAACACATTGATTGATCTTAAAGGGTTAAAGGTTGCTGCTTGTTAGACGACTTTCAAAGCTTGTACATTGCAATCACCATGTAAACCAATTTTATCCTATTTAGAATAACACTTTTTTCATTTCAGTTAGAAGTGGGAAGAAAAGGAGACATTTGTGAGCAATTTAAAACTGCTTATAAAAATTTCCACTCTTCAAGACCTGTCATTAACTCGTATCTCAGCTGCCTAAGGAGTCAGGAATAAAAGCTAGTGAGTACAGTCAGCAGCCATCAACCTGAAGTTCTCAAAAAAAATCATTTAGAAGCATTAAATGTTTCTAAGCAAGCACACTGCATTTCATACATCAGAGTTCTGAATATTGGTCAGAACTTCCCAGTTGTTAGCAGGGATTGACTTAGTACATACATGAAATAATTGCATTTCCTTGTTCAGTTATACTTTTCTAGGGCTACGGCAGATTTTTCACGTCTAAATACAACTTGTAGACAAAGCTCTGCTGCTCCACCACTCCAAGTGAATTTGCTGCTCTCAGGATCCAAGGGCAGTGGTGTCACTGTGGAGTCCTGGGCAGAGAACTAAGGTCCACTTGGGTGGATTTTACACATTTCTTCCCTCAGCATCTTTACCCTCTTTTCCTTGTCTAAGTGCTAATTTCTCTAAAAGTGAGTTTTGAGCTCTGTGAGGGTGACCTGGGAGTGGCTCACAAGGAAACAAGTAGGTAAATTCTGTTTAGATTTCTGAGGTGTTGGAGCTGAAACATTCCAGTATATTTAAATAGGTGCTTCAACAGTAATGCTAGTTTAGTCTTGTTTCTTTCACTGTTAGCCTTCTCAAAAAGGATGGGTGGATGTTCGCATCTCTCAAACTGCAGCTGGGGCTGAGTCTGTGCTAGCATCAGGTGAAAGTACTCCCAACTCCCATGACTCAAACTGATTCTTTTGGTGCCATGACTACTGTTCAACAGTACTTTATAATCAAAAAGTGATGTCTGCTGATTTGGCAACCCAATTCTGAAGCTTTTGCCTGGAAAACATTAAACTACTGAAGTAATTATTTACATACTAAGTATTAAAACAAAACCAGCCTGCATTACAAGAATACCATTTCACCATGATTGGTTCACTAACTTCTTTTGTTAATAAGCAACATGAAACAGACTGCACATCCAGTCTCTTTCTTTTTAATGCACTGATACAGTCACTAACTTAAAAAAACCCCTAAAAATGCTTTTCAGTAAGGGAAGACACAAACAGGTTTTCTATCACTTTATTGCACTAAGTATGATTACTATCACAATATCCTCCACAGGCAGGCTAAAATAGATTTTGGAAACATAGAGGCCGTGAGTTTTTAAACAATATGTTACAGCTTAGAAAGGTTTCAGGGTGTTTGTCCATATCTCTGTATCTATACATATGCAGGCACCTGAAAGTACAGTGAAAGTATATCCATAAAAATATTTTTAATTTTTTTTTTTTTTAAATAAAAGCCTGTTTTAAGATTACAAGTTCATAATTCAATATTAGGGATCTAGAACTCTGTCTATAATGCAGGCACACTTCTACCCAGAAAAGGGTGATAGAGCTTTTTCGTGCAGTATCTCATAGGACTTAGCAATATACACATACATACAATGTTTCCTTCCCTGTGGTTTCATAAGTGATTAGGCAGAAATTAGAAGAGGCTTAACCCAAGTGCAGATTATAGCTCCAATTCAGCAAGCAATTAAAGCACAAATTGTGAGAAGCTAATCTGAGTTTACCTAAAAGCTCCACAGAAGTCCTAGAAACAGTTTCTGATGCATGCTCTGCACAGTCATAAAATTTCTCCCGGAAAAACCCACTAAAATCCTAACATCAAAAGACTTGAACTGGACCCACAGTGAAGCTGTGAGACTGAACAACCTCTGGTAGTCCCCCAAGGCTCAGTTACACTGCTATGTCTGTGTTTCTAGGAAAGCTCCAGAACCAGGCAGCTGAAATTGTGTCTGCTGGCATGCTCCCCTTACATAAAAATTTAAGTGCAAGGCATAGAGTCATAGTGACCCTACAATGAGTATTTAAGTGCTTAAAGATAACCACTTGCCTGCTGTGTTAGAACAGAGCCGAAAATAGAACACATCATTTGGTATCTTTGCTCAAATCCTACTCCCACGTTAATTCAAATGAGCTTCCTGATCCCACTTGTAGTACCTGGAGGACAGTTGCTCATATCAGAACAATCAGAGCTGAAAGAAAACTAGTATTCACCAATTCTTCACCAGAACATTGCTACCCGTCTTCAGTTTTGAGACAGGAATAACAAGCATTGTTCTCAGCCTTATCTACAATACTTGTATCAGCATATCGTTCACCACTGTAGTTCAGCCTGTCCTGTTATTTTCCTTCACAAACTGGTTTCCAGCTGTCTCAAACCAGCTCCATACCATATAAAACATACACCTCCATTAAGGCAATGTTTAATTTTTAAATCAACCCAAGAACTGTGATTTGCATACCGTTAATTAAAATTCATTGTTTATGAATAATTAATTTGCATTCTAACACTGTTTTAAAAGCATGAACTATAACAAATATTAAAAGGCATTGTCACTCTTGGACAGGAAATGTCAAAAGAACAGATCCTAAGTTAAGAAGCAATTACGACATAAAAATCAGCATTATATTTATTGCATTGCATTTCAATTATTCCTACATACACTAACTATCCAAGTAGGAAAACACCTAATGTTCAGCCATCCTGGATATCATTAGTAATTATAGATCTTTCTGACCCTCATTCAATTTCTGTAATCACTTGATGATAAATTGAAATGAAAAAGATTTGTGAAGGCAAATGGGACTGTTCTAATCATAAAGAAATCATCATCTATCAAAGGTCTCAAATTTAAAAGAAATGATTTTTTTTTTATATTGTTTGGTCAACTTGCTTAAATGCATAGCAGTAGATAAACACAATGAATACTTGTAGGTGGATATCCTGAAGTACAGACTAGTTAACATTGTTTTTCCAAGGTTCCAGGTGATGACAAGGCTATGAAAAAAAGCTCTGATATCCAGTTCCCAGGACATTATTATAATTAACTGCCTGAGACACAACCTGTAGAAGAGTGAACCGGAATTCATACAGAAAGAGCTAATTTTATCCAGGGTCAAACTTGTTTGTAGCTCCTCCAGCTACTGAACACTGAGTGCAACTCTAGTTATTGGCTTTGTATTTTCAGGTACTCACCAATAACAACTCTGATCAATTTTCTGTACTGTGTATTCAATCAGATACTTGGCAAAGATGCTGACAGAGAATTCTATCTAGATTGAATAGAGCAGTGAGTTGATGTAAGTATTTAAGGTGTGTCATGCATTTAAATAAAACAAACACAAGAGCATTGCAGAAACATTTTCTAGAGTGTATTTGGGAAATTCTTATCACAGGAAGTATATTCTTTTAATCACAGTTGCCCTTTGAGACACATTCCTCATCATATGCAGTACAGCCATAAAACAGAATAGAAGAGAGAAGTTACTTTGATTTTCTTAAAAACAAATATTTAAAAATTTGAAAGGGAAACCCTGAAGCCCTTTTGTAATTAATTAGAGATGAAAGAGTCTTAACCTAATAAGACTAGATCCCTCATGTTTTACACCAGGGTTAAAGATGCTGCTGAATTCCTGGAGCAATTTCCACACTATTTCCTATCCTACATTTAGTATTTTACTTTCTGATATAATTTAGTAAAAAGGCAACAGTGAAGGTATAACTGCCTAATTTCGAATACAAAATATTACAAAAATTGAATTAAGCTGCTTTTTAGCTGTTTGGACATACAGTTTTGGATTAATTTCTGCTGCATTTTAAGTAAGATGAAATAGAATCTGAAATAGACTCATTATTTTTCTGTTTGCTGGCTATGAAATTGGATTATTTAACATATTATATAAGTTAAAAAGTTATATATATATATATAACACATATATAACTTTGTTTTCACTTATCCCAAGAAAACGTCTTGTTTTCATCATACATCATACAGAAAATGCTGTATTGAGCAGATTTTAAATCAGGATAACTATAGTATGGATATATGTTCCATTTTCAGATCTTTAGGATGGTATTTGAGAGAAGAGAGGTGAACTTGAGCTCAAAAAGACATAATATTCAAGATTGTCCCAAAAATGAATGCTTAAATGTGCAGTTTTAAGAGAAAATAGCAAACCTTCAAAACAAAGCTAACACACAGAAAGGAAGTGTTTTGAAGTTATCCTCAGAATTTTGGAAATAGCACCAAGAGGTCAACTGTGACCTAAAGCAAAACCAAAAAAGAGAAACTGCTACTGAAATGCCCTGTCCTTTCAGAGAATGCCAAGTATATTGTCAAGACAATTAATAGTTTATCTGGTCAATTTGTACTTGAAAGTTTTCCACTCCTGATTGTGTCATGTACCGACAGTTCCATTAAATAACTACATTAATTCATAGCCCTAAGCAAGAGTTCAGATTAAGTTCTGAAATAAGTTCCAGGCCACCTAATTTCCAGGACCCAAAAAAACCAAGTTTTGTCTCCATTATGAACTGGAGATCCCTACAAACCTGAGTTCCTGTGAACATCAAATACTGGTCTCAGCACCAATGCTCTGTCAAAATGCACAGAGGCCTGAATATCTAACAGTGCTAGAAATTTTTTGCTTCCCAATTTATTGGAAAACCAAACTTGTTGGCATATATTATGAAGTCTTATTGCATATTCTACACTTGTGTATAAAAGTATAAATTTGAGATTGATAGCTACATAATGAAAAGGAACTGTTTTCCCATCTTTTCTATGAGAGTAGGGCAAAGAAATTTCTTAAGTGAAAATTTTATGAACTTCTCAATAACAGGTTCCTCAACATATTGCAATTTATAGAGGAAGCAAATAAACAAATATCCAGGACAAAGGTTATTCCTTCTGCTTATACACCAACAGCCAACTCCTCTATGCTGCAAATTTCTGAGTATTTCTCCAACATCACTTGTAGTTATTTAGAAAGATAAGCTGTCAGTCTCCAAGCCTCCTCTTTCCTCCATTTATAATACATAAATCTGAAACTTTTACCTACTCCTCGTTATCCTTCATCACCTTCTCCTTACCTAAAACCTAAAGCCACATCCCTGGGATATTGCCACTGCTGAACTGCACCTTCTCCACTGGCATAGCTTCCTCTTCCTTAAATCACTGCTTCAGCTTTGTAACTCCTCGAGAGCAGCTGCCAGAAAGCCTCAGGCTCTTGTATTCCCAATTTGTTGTCCCTTCATTTCAAAAGCTTGCTTCACACCACTTCATCTCACACCCCTTATTATAACTTTAATGAACTGCTATTTCATACTCTAGTAGTTAGGATATGTATTCCTCTTCTCCATTTTGAGAAACAATTCTTAACATCTCATCACTACATTTATACAATATCAGTTGTGAGAAATGGAAAAAAAATGGCAGGAAGAAGAGTTTGTTGGTGGGAAAATGGGGCAGGAACATTGATTTTCACATGCTGCCCACAGTTCTTGCAAATACTTTGCAAGAGACTTTTACAACTGACCTAGACCTCCTCATGAATCCTACCTCAGGTCTGCTTGACACAAAGACCCAAACCAACAAGAATCAATTCAAACTGTTCTATTTCTGTACGTCTTGAACTGTCTAGAGATAGCTGAGTCATTGCTAATAATTAGGATGGGGGTTGTTCCTCTTTTTTAAAAAAATATTTGTTTGTCCCTCTCTATATTCTATTTTTCCTTTAGCCTCAATCTCTTTCAGCCATCTGTATTTTGTTGTATTTTTCTACCGCTTGCACTACTACCCAGCAAACAAAAAGTATGCTTTTTAATATACCTCTGACCAATCTAATTTTGTTCAACCTGGCATAGGAAAAACAAAGAAGAAATTAAGGAACAAAATCAACCCCAAATGATCGCTTTCCAGCTCCCCCACCCATTACTTTCAACATTGCACAATGCCGAGAATCAGCTTACTAAAAATAGAGAACACTTCCCTAGACATGACCATACTTGTGGCTCTCATCTCAAAAGAATTGTTCTTGCCTGATTAGATTGGTGTATTAAGTGATAGAGAGCATGTTGGGCTAGTCCTATCAGTGTCTGACTCTCCTCAGAGCTAACCAAAGAACATTTAAAGACCTGCCCTTCATTACAGTTAGAATCCACACACCTTGAATGCAGCATTTTCTTATCTTCACAATCCCCCTGGAAAAATTACTTATTTAAAATCTAAGCTCAAAAGTTAAAAAGCTGAAAGAAATGCCAGTAGCTATGGTATTTCAGATCATCATTTGTTAGAAGCAATAAGCTTCGGGAAGAGCAGATGAATGGGAACATCAGCAGCAAGTAAGTATGATAAAGGTAGCAAACCACCATATTTTTCCAAGTTCTTTGAAGACAGGAAGTTTTAAATAAACTTGGAAGGTGGACTTAATTTTTATCAACTCGGAGAACTTGGCAGCATCTCTCTAAGCCAGATGAGGTCACAAATCAATCTCAAAACACTTCTGACAAAGTATAAATACCATAGCAGGGTATGTCTAAGTCACACTAACATGTCTGGCTGGCATAACTACAATAGCAGAGTTGATAAGGTACCAACCAGCTTATCCACAGCATTCTTTTCATGAAGAGGTCATTTCTTCTTTTGTGCTAGGAAGTGAAACAATGCCAAAGCATTCCAGAATTGCTTAAACAAACAGCAGCATCTACCTCCACTTAGAGGTTAACAGTTTGTACTTTTTTGGTAGCTTATTTATTTTCTCTGGAGTATAACATAACACATTAGGAACTTTAGCAGACCACCTGCCAGATACATCCTTTATTCTGGGAAGTGAATCAGCTTTTTTTGTTACAGTACTTCTAGATTACAATTGCCTTCTAGTTTAAGCCATCGTTTGGCTTCTTAAACTTAATTTAACATTAACTTCCTTTTGACCTGAAGTGACTTTCAACTCTGTCTTAAGCTTTGGTCTTGAATAGTGTTCAAGCAATAGGTATAAAATTATGAAGCAAGATTATTTTAAAAAGTCTGCTGCCAGTTTTCTGTCAGGTACCTCACTTACATTAAGAGTTTATCATAGAAACTTCATCCAGACTTCACGCTAGAGAGGGGAAAGGTGAAATATTCAAAAGGGAATGTGATCTTTCTCCTCTGTGCAGTGCTGGTGAGGCCACCCCTGCAGAGCTGCAGTACTGCGTCCGGTTCTGGGCTTCCCTGTGCAAGGAGCCAGTGGCACACTAGAGAATCCAGCAAAGGGGCATACAGTGGACTCAGAGAGCCATCCCTCCTAGGAGGAACAGCTGAGAGACTGTTTAGCCCAGTGAAAGCTCGGAGAGGGTTGGTGGGGGGAAGGGGACAGAATCTCATCTATCTGCGCACACCTGAAGGGAGGCTGTGTACACTGACTGCGGGTTGCATGCAGTGGTATCCAGGATCAGTGGCAAGGGTCACAAACTGAAACACCGAAAAGTCTGTCTGAATATCAGAAAGCACTTTTTTAATGTGAGGGTGACTGAGCACTGCCACACGTTGCCCAGTGGGTGTTGTGTCTCTGTTACAGAAGATATTCAAAAGCCTTCTGGATATCATCCTGAACAATTGGCTCTAGGTGGTCTTGCTAAAGCAGGAAGGTTGGGTCAGGCAATCTCCAGAGGTCGCTTCCAACCTCAACTATTCTGTGATACAAGAAAAAACAATTGATCAAGTTTTTGTTTCTCAATTACTATAGATATTTATTACTCTCTGGCACAAAAATTTAGATCTTTGATTTCTCTGAATAGAATCAGACTCATACCAGCAGAAACATGAAAAGTAGTATCAGAATCTCTGATGTAGGAATGGTTGGATACTACAGACTCCTAGAATTTAAATTTAAGGAAGCAGCAGTGGAGAGTTTGCTTAGCACCACTTTCTGAAATAAGCTGCAGATATAGTGTGGGAGGAAAAGAACCGCTGTATATAAACAAGAGGAAAGAAAACAAGACGACTCAAATGTACTCAAGATTTAGAAGCTCACAACACTGATGTTGTTTCCATAGCAACTAATATACTTGAAAGCAGGGAAAAAACAGGGTGAGGATTTTAAAGGACAGCACCAAATACAGATTAAAAGCAGATACCGCCCACCCACTGATGATCTGAAGTTTGGACTGATGAATTTACACAGTTATAACAAGAAGTATCACTTGTTAAGGGAGTCAAGATCCAATGAAACTACCCTACTAACAAAATAAGTGTGAAAGAATAAAAACAGCACAGTGAAACACCCCTGGTACTTGACAGCCTGTCTTCCAACTCTTTAGCAGGCTAAATCCAAGATGAACATTACACTACCACTTAACGCAGTTGTGCCTCGGGCGCTCACCACTCACTGTCAAAGATGGTGTCCAATGTTATTTCCCTCCTTGGTCAGAATTAATGACCTATGTGACTCCAAGGAAAGACAGGATAAAGTAGATAAGAAGGAGCGTGCATTGCACTAAACTGAATCAGATAATTCAATTGGTTTGCAATGCTTATGTTTTCATAGCTTCTTGCCCATGCAGTTCATGGAGTTGATATAGTTACCCTTTCCATAAAAAAAATATGGGCAAAGAAGAGAATTTATACTTTTTGAGCTTAGGGGAGACAAAGGAAGACAATGTCAGTTCTAGAAATAATATTTAGTAGTGGACAAATGCTTGGTAATGGAAAGTGGAACTATAATTCTGCTGGATCAAGGCCTTAATTGGTCTCTTTCACAGTAAATACTAAACAAAAGGCATAAGACCCCTGAGAGAGTAAACCCCTGTATACAATTCTTCCATTAATCACTATTTTTGAGAAATGAAATTACATAAACTTGTAATTTAAGTGCTGTCTATGCTCAAAAAAGGGCTTTTGCACCAGTGGCAGAAAAGCCTTATAAACTGTATATTTCTATACTACATCAGGCTACATCTGATATGCAGTACAACTTCAGAATTTTCAACCACATAAAAGTTATATGGGAGGCAAAATCCAATTTCGAGCTAATTAGCCACATAGCACAGCTGTATGCAGTTTCATCCTCACACACGTCCAGGGACACGAACCAAAGGAATTCAGAATCACAAGTGCCAGGCTTTTGCCCTTTGTAACTGACTTTTCAGGGGTAGGATCGCAAAGACATTCTTGCTTATCATAAAAAGGAAACGTCATGGGAAGGTCAGTCTGATGCAAAGTTTCAGAAGGGTGCTAACAACACTCTTGGGACCTTCAGAGCTATGCAGTTAATGTCTGCGAAATGAAATTAGTTCAGCATACTATTTTCAAATACTTGGTTTGGTGTAATAATAAGTTTCAAGTGTTCTGCCAATAATCAACAGGTAAAGTCAACATCTACCCAAGACCACTTCAGTTGATTTGTTCCTCATCTGAGATTTCTTTCAAGTACCTTATCTTTTTAGAAATCAGTACCCTAACATCCATACAAGAGGTAAAATACCTAAGCAAACGAAACCTACAGTAGCTTCCCAGATTGATATGTTTCAATATTCAAATTATGCAGAAAATTCTGGCACTGGATTGCTAAATTTTACCTTTGTTGTTAGAACAAACTAAGGAAAAGCCTGATTTTTTTTCCACCACAGTGGTGAAAAGGCTGTAGGTGGGGAGTATAATTGACACTAATTATTTGTAGGAAGGGTCAGGGTTACCTTTTACCAACACTGTGAAGCAGCTGATTATCTGTCACATCTCTGGAACGCAGTCACGAATTTGTCAGTGACTAAAGGACAAACAGGCCTTGGCCAGCAGTCAAACTTGGCAATGTTCAACAACACAGCACAGCAGATGTCTTTTTAAAATAGGTAAATTGTAAGGCAGTAGATAGTGTAATGCTAGATATCTGC
This sequence comes from Struthidea cinerea, assembly GCA_013397865.1. Lineage (NCBI taxonomy): Eukaryota > Metazoa > Chordata > Aves > Passeriformes > Corcoracidae > Struthidea > Struthidea cinerea. The sequence continues at coordinate 214,420 of VZTI01001213.1, read as the reverse complement.
AGTGCTGAGAAAACGTCGATAAAGGCTACTGCTTAAGCACTTAATAGGTGACTTGGCAGTATGAGCTTCTCTGCATTTGAAGAGCTAAAAAGAACAGCTATATCACAAAATTCCAACTCAGTTTTGAACTCCCTCAGAAAGTCTTCAGTTTCTACAGGACATGTAACTTAATTTATTTGATACACTAAACACTGTTTTGAACAAAAACTGCACATAGAAGGTGTAAGACAGACAGCTATGTCAAGATATCTGGAAAATAAATGATAGATTGGGTAGTTTAAAAATATATAGTACCTCAAAAGTTAGTGAATTTTGTCTCAGAGTCTCATGAAATACCCTTCTAAATGATGAAAATTAGCATACCATATTATTATTGTTTGTGAAAAATCCAACCAGAGATCTGATACATATTGTCTGATAACTGATTTGTTACCAGGATACTCAGTGCTCGAGGAAAAAAAGTTGTTTGTTATTTAGTATGTCCCTTGAGAAGTTTACTGTGCATTAAGTGAAATGAAAATTCCATCACTCAGATCCTCTTACTGGCTTTTCAGAAAGTGGAGTTTACAGGGATGAGGCAGCTCAATTGCCAGCAGCATTGCCTTAAATTTTAATCTCAGAACTGTGGTAATGAAAGAAATCCATATGCCCATGTACTCCTACTTAACAAGTTAGCTTTTTCAAACAAAATCCCTACATGAAAGACTGTTAACAAATTAAGTGAGGTTTCACTGTATGAAATTTTAGATATATACATTGTAATAGCAAAAAGCCCTTGCTTTGCAGTGATTACCAGTCAGTTATTAAGGTTATGTATAAACTTACTTATTTTGGAGTATAAATAGTTCATTTGCAGTTATGATAGGCAGTTCTGCAGCAGCCAGTTTAAATGCCATCAGCTCCAGCTTTTGCCTACATGTACGTACATTCAGTACTCAAACAATACTGAGAGATTGCAGTGGAGAATCCTGACACCACCACTCTTCTTGGTGCTGAGGAATGCTGTGTCCAGGGGATCATAACACTCATCCGGGCATTTCCGTTCTCTGAAATTCTTTAAGTAATACTACGAAAGTTACATGCCAAAGCAGCAGTTCTGGGGAAAATTTCTAATTTCCTCAGATGTTTCAGGGTCATGTTTCTATAAATGAATTTTGTTAGGGAATGAAATCGATCACTTGGGCTCTCCAGATAATGGTAGTTTTGGTTAGTAATACTTTAGACTAGCAAAACAGGGAGAAAAATATGTATGCAGACAAGCAGTCCTGGTGCATAGCAGTTGTCAGCTTTCCTTCCTTTCTTGCCCAAGTGCACTGCAGAATTGTGCTGTTCAAGCTTCACAAAGCACACCGAACTCTGGCTCCCGGTATTGCAGAAGTTAGTAAGCAGTAGTTTGCAACATGATACTCATGAAGACCAGAACTTTTCTTAGTTCTCCTCAGCAGAGACACAAGGATATCTGTGAATCAATCCAAAGCCATTTTGAAGCACAAGTGTCAATAACTGCAACAAGCAAACTAAAAAAAACCTATTTTGCTTTTAATTTATAACTGACCACCTTTAGCTAGCAGCACTTTGCTTAGTGTAAGCCACAGCAGTCTCATGCTTATCAGGCAGAGTAACAACTTTTAACTCCAGTGCTACAACATTAAAGTTAAAAAGCAGAAAGGTTAACAAATCTTTCTGACTGACTACAGGACAGTGGCCCAGCATAACACTACTGTTTTGTGACAAGCCTATAACTTTACTCATAACTCGTTGCAAATGCCATGGTTTCATCTGGCTTCTCCTGAATCTGAACAAGGAAGAGGTTATTATGTCTTCTCTCCTCACAGAGTGACAAAACAAGACAAGAAATATGATGATCCTGGTATCCTTTCTGAATAGCTAATCTTTTATTTAGGAATAGGAAGATGTCTCAGTGCCAAAAATTAACAGAACAACCTGACTTAAAATCGAGAGAAGACAATCAGGATGAGGGTGCAAGGTTTCTATAACATCTCTGAAATTGTAAAGCCAGCTGTTATTCATGCAATTCACCAGAGCCAGGCTGATCTTAGTAATACTCAATTTACCAATCCTATGTAAGGGTTTCACTAGATGTGAAAATGTATGTATCAACAACCTACTTATAATTATCAGTGTCTGGGACTCAGTTGTAACATTCATTCAACCTTTTTTGTGTCTAGCTAGCTAGTATTAAAACAGCTCAGCTTTTCCAGAGCTAAAGATTTTCAGTAACTTCAAAATACCTGAAGCTGAAAAAAATCTGAACAATGTTAGAACAACAAAGAAGTTCTTCAAAGACAAAATACTGTCACTTTTGAGAGAGGTAAGTAAGCATAGACAAGCAACTTGCCCAAAATCGTCTTATGGGCCAATAGCTGCAACATCAAGAAATTTCACCTTCCTGCTTTTTTTTGCCATTCTTCTGCCCAGCTTCCCAGATATTCCCTGTGATCTGACATCACATCAGTGCCAGTCTCAGGTTCCTCCATCAGTCCACATGGTGAGATACATGATTTGCGCTATCACCTCCTTTAGCCCTGGTCAAGGCCTTAATCAATTGGCCCCAGCTGCTTTCCTCTAAACCCATCACTGCTTCCAGTAGCAGCTTTTTGAATTTTAACTTCCCACTTGAAAAATTTGATGTACAGTCCATAAACTTGACTTTATATTCAACTTGACTAAAGCAAATAGTCAGGAACAGACAGGAGAAATCTTACTGCATTTTGGTGTGAAGAAGAATTCCAAATATATTCCTCCTTTTTAATGAATTTTCAGAAAACTTAATGACTTATCATTTTCTCCTTCTCCAGTGGCATATATTTTAAAAAGAGAAACTCTGAATACCATTTTTTTTACAAGTACCAAGTTGGGTTTTTTTCATTGGTCAAAGTCAAAATTGAGGAAATGTTCAAGCTTCTAAGTGAAACAAGAGCCCAGAGTTTTGAAAATGTGTGAGGAGACAGAACTGGTATTTCTAGTGTACCAGTCCAAACTGAAACAAAATTCCATTTCCCAGTTAGGAGCACATAGCCAACTTGCATTTGCACAACTGACTGTAAGGTGCACTCCTAGTTCCAATTCCACTGCTCAAATCCTCACACTACTAGGTTCTGGCTCTAAATTCAAAGATACAGAAGAAAAAGATAGGGCATGCTATCTGTCCACCTCCAACCCGTACAAGTCCTTTATCCATACACACAAAACACAAAACATTTATTTTGTCCACCTTTTGCCAGCATTCCAGAAGGGGGAAGGAGAAAGGCATTGTACAGTAACTGCTGGCCCTGAATTTGGCAGCCAGGTCCAATTCCAAATAATGGGTCTTCTGTCAATGGCAGCAACAAATCACACTTCCACTTTTTCACTGCAAAGGCACCGGTAGTTACACCAAGTTAGCAGAACCTTAGCTGTATCACAACTTTAGGTCCTGAACCACAACTTTACGGTTCCAGGCCACTTACTGTGAGGCCAGGAAAGCCCCAAAGGTGGAGGGCCACAGCCAGAGCCACTCTCAAAGAAAGCAGTCTAGAACTCAGGATGCACATTTCCTACCCAAATTTATTATTCTCTTCCCATTTATTAAATCCTAATCTACCAAATCAGTCCAGGCCAGAGTAGATCATCTGATTGACGTGCTTTTAAAGAACGGTTATGCCGACGCATAAGGCTGTAAGCTTATGTTATTTCTCTGAGTTCATCCAGAACTTATTTGCAGATTTAAAGATCTAGTTACAACCATTGGAAACAGGCTATAAGAATTCAGAAAAAGTAAAAAACTCCCCTGCTTTTAAAAATAATCCTGTAGTCTTTTTGGTGCAGAGTGTCCATGGCTCTGTCAGAATAAAAACATAGTGGTGAAAGTTGAACTGTTCCTCAACACCTAGTATCCCTGCTAAGAATAACTTAATACACAACTGGAAAAGTAATAATTAATACTATGAATGATGAGGGATGCAAATATATACAAAAATGAAATTCAAGAACAATGAAAATGTTATTGCCTATGGAATGAGTCATGGGATTTGAATAAGGACAAATCTCAGTTGCCAGCTTACACACTTTCTTGTCAATTTCCTTTTAAGACCTGTAGTATCAAGAAAAGAAGTGGCACTGAGTCAGTCACAACACACCAAAAAAAAATTTCATTTTCATCCATTCAGTACTGTTTTGTAGATTGCAATGAAAAACATATTTCACAACCAATTGTTTTCAGTACTTCTGCACTGTAACTTTACTTACAGCTAATTACTGATAGAGTTTATTTTTAAAAAGTATTTGAGGTGTAGCTTGAGGTACACGAGGTTTCTGTTCTGACAGTAATCACGGAGTCCCCAAAGAAAATGTAGGTAGAACCAATTATTTTTATTGAAAGAAAAAGGATTCTTTGTTACTAAAAGGATCTGAAAAGCATGATTCACAGCACAGAGAATATTCAAAGTTATAGTATGGTGATTTTTATTTCACCATGAGAAAAGCAATTTCCAAGAGCTTGAGGGAGGTAGAGGTTCACTGTATAAAGCTGAAGACTTCCTTCTATCAGATTCAGAAGTTAGGCAGATATTTGAGGGGAAAATAAAAAAACTAGATTCCAAAGTTGTGAATTGTCATCAGGTCCTTAATTTAACTAAGTTTTCCCACCACAGTAAAATTTTTAAGCAACAAAATGTTTAAAGGGTGCACCTTGTTAAATAATCAGACAGGCTTGGTTTGGGCTCTTTTTGTTTTGGTTTCTTTTTGCTTTCCTAAATTTTCATTAAAGTTCTGGAGTTCTAGTAATTTGATTTTCTGGATAGTAATAAAATTATTGTTTTAAAAAGTGCCAAGAAACCTCAGTACAACATTCAGAAATCACATCAGTAAATTTTAAACAATAAACTCTTTTACTGCTTCACATACATTTATTTTCCAAAGTACCTTCACTTGGTAAATGAACAGGTGAACATATGTGTGTCACGATAAGGTAACATGAAAAAAAATTATGTGGAACAGGTCATGATTTTCAGGATTCTTCTCCCATTTTTTATATTTGCCTTTACATTTTATACACCTCTATTAATCAGACCTAGTAGCAGAAAAAGGTGAAGTGATAGACACAGAATTTACACTGATAGTCATATCTGATGAAAGTATTAACAATAAATAACAAGATCTAGATATTTTCATGAGGTATCAGGATTTGTGTTCCTAGAGTAAGTGTGAACTCTGTTCAACAAGAGTAGCTGTGTGAAATTTCTTAGCTCTTGATAAAAACTGTAAGTCGCAATTAGCAGCTACAATTGAATTACTGATAACAACTCTGAACTGAGCAGTTATTCTAATTCTGCGCAGTTAACACATTTCAAGGGAGCGCAGTGTGGGTGTATGTGTATTCCCAGGCTTCAAATAAAACTTGGCCTACGGTTCCATACTGATGCAAGACGATTTTCAAAAAACTGGGAACTTGCACTTCTCTCTTGTGCAGTATTTGAAAACAAGTTTACAAGAGAGTTAACTGCCTTTGCCAGGGGATAATCTAGACAATTGCACCACAGTGAATTATCAGGGAGCTTTCATGACTACCCTGAAGCACATAAATTGTTATAGATAAAGCCACATCAAAATGGTTTGGTGTCTATGGATTAGCCATATCCTACCCCTTAGGACAGATAAATGACAGGTGAAAGATCTCACACCAAACAATAAAATAAATCATGATGGAAAGAGATAAATTTTTTCACTTGGATGCACTCATAGGAAGGCCAGGGAAGTCGCTGTATTTCCTAACATCAGCTCTTTGCTCCTTATTTCCTGAAGAGGAACAGCTAGTGCCAGACCCTGCACAAAATGTATGTAGTGTGGATACAGCCATCCCATCTCTTCCCTTTCGTGTTCTACCAATAACACAACTGTGCCCTTGGTACCACCAGCAGGACCCCAGTGGCCAAGCTTGCCTATAAGCACCTGCTTTATGAAATTGAAGATTTACACTGCAGTAATGTATACACTTTGAGAACACTGCTAAGAGCCAAAAACTTGTGGGAACACAGCACCTAGCTGCCCTTCCAACACTTCCACTGAAAGCTGGAAAACATTCAGAGCTATTCTTGTCTTTAGAACTACAACAGGCATTCTACAATGAGGAAATAAAATTTGGGTGATACTGTATGCCTTCTTTCTAAGGAACTCTAAATCTCTTACTGTGGTCTGAACAAATGCAAAGCTCTAGTGTTTAAATGACAGTAGCATTAAATCTAGTGATAAACATAAGGAATTTTCAAGGCAGCCAGAGTATAAAGTAAAATTTCAGGCTTCTGAAGGGCTAACTTAACTGAATAATTTATTTTGTTATCACTTGCTGTAGCTTGACCCACACTGATGTTATTTTAGAACACTAGCTACTTATGAAAAACATCCATTCATTACTGGCCACATCCTGAGGAGTATGTGTCCATTACATCAGCTGAGCTAAAATGTGTCACTGCTTTCAAGTACTCAGACTCTAGGGAATAGCTACTTCTTTAAACAGTTTCCTACCTTTTCCTTCTGAAAGTCCTGTGCAGTCAGAACTTAGTTCCAAAACTTTACAGCACTTTTAGTTGCCCAAATCAGACATATTTAAAAACATCAAAGCAGTTTTTGTTTATAACTCTACCATAAAAATGCCAAGCCAAATATTTAGTCTGATCTTTGATATTTGGAATATTTCAAACAGAAATCATAGTCAGAAGTATAGTTTTTTTGATTGGACATCAGTGATGTCACCAATTCAGGGAGTTATATAATCACATACTGTACATTCCAAACGAATGAGCTGACTCCTAGTCTTTTTAGCTGTAAAGTTACACTTTCACACTTTGTCAATGAATTAGCACTCATTGAAGGTCTATAAACAGAGTGATATGTGCATTTCTGAGACTCATCAGCTTAATTTATATATAGTCTGTTGAAAGACTGGCTTGCTAAGAGCATACTTCAGAAGAGAACAGAAAAACAACTCAACCTCTTCCACTGGTAGGGCTTCCACCTACAGGAGATGCCAGAATTAGCACTAACATTTGGTTAAGTGGTAGGTAGGAGCCCTAACTGTGTAAGTAGCTAGCTCAGTGTATAGAAAACTGTATGATAAGAAGTCAGTGTTTGGTGTGCTGAACTCAAAAGAACCTATTCTGAATTTCTGCAAGTCTTGCACTAGTTTTAGTAGCCTCAAGTTTCACACACTTCAGAATTGTATTAACTCACATTTATCATTAAGATCTCACAAATGTCCTCTTTCATCAAGAGAAATCAGTGTCTCTGTTTATACTTTCCTGCAAGTTTTCCAGATACTCTAAAAGGCTACCATCATATTTGTCTTTCATAATTTCATGCTGATGTACATATCACTATAAGGCTACTTAGACTGTAGTTAAATAGCTGATGATGCAGTGAAGATTCCTTCTGCTAGTTACTAGAAGCTATTGAAGAGTCTGCACTTCTCAATGACATCATCCTGCAGTGAGCTGATGGTAAAAAGTAAACTTAGGTGCAGAAAGGCATTTTAAAAAGAAGCTTAGCCGTAATAATATCTTCTCATAGTGTCTTGTCTATTTAATTGTATAAATTTATATTCGCACACTTACATTTCCAGCATTTCAAAACTTGCAGCAAATACAGAAACATAAGCAGGTATCTTACCAATCTGACAAGTCTTGCCTGTTTGTTTTGGTTGGGTTGGGGCATGAAACAGGAGGGAACAGACGTCAGAGCAAGCAGTCGACCTGAAGAACTGGTAAGAGCACACTAACCTTTCCCCATCTATGTCAAACTCAGCTAAAGGCAGCCAAAGAGAATAGACCTCTAAGAATTCTAAAGCTATTTATCTGCTTTAAAGGAATTATCCACTTCTCAGTGTAACCATTTTAAAATTTGTCTTCACAGAAAAATTTGTCCAGTCTTTTCCCTCTCAGGGGAGTTCTGATATCCTCGAAAGCAGCAATGCTTCTCTTGTCTGCACTATATATGGTCTGTGGAGAGATGTGAAAATACTGATGGTATTTTTGGCCACGTTGTCTGTATTGGATTGGTCTCACTTATTTTTAAGTGTTCTGAAAATCAAAGAGGGCAGATTTCTTTCTAAAGAAATTATACACAGCCCTATTATGACACTCTCTGATTAATTTTGTTTGTTTGTTTTTTTATCAGACCATCATCTTATTCTAGTTATTTGGTTGTATAAGGTAAGACAAAGTACAGAGTGGTGACTTGTTGCAGTGTGGTTAATTTTAACCACCATATCAAATATGAGCTGCCATTCAAGTTAATCAGGGTATTCCATTATTATTATTATCAGGTTAAGGGAATGAGATCATTAGCACTGGTCCAGCTATAAAAAGCTGTGGCATAACTGAAAGCTGATGCAATCCTAAAATAAACTTAGTAAGAAGCTTGTCTTTTTCCAAATAGATAATTTAAATTTCTTAAATCTCATTACATATACACTTGAAACAGTTACACTTTTTCAGAAAAATATCTGTATTTTTCTGTATTTTTAATACAATGAAAAACATTCACTGGGTATCCAGCCTAGTCCTCCAGGGTAGGAGTTATTAAAGTGCTTGTAAAAGTAACATTGTAGAGTTTCATTTTTTTTCTGGATGACTTCCACCACATTTTTTACCAGTACATTTCTTTTCTAAAAGGCTAGGTATCATTTTACAATGAGATTTGAATTATGGCCATGCAAATTCATATGATCATAGAAAACATCCTATGGGCCCAATACCATCCCAGGTCCCATCTGTGCAAAATCACTGCCCTTAGCCAATGCATTTGCTTTTTTTTTCCCAATTGTATGTAATGAGAGGTACAATTTTAAGTAGTGAGGTTGGTCTAGGTATTACTGAAGTCAAATTAATCAACTGATTTAAGATACAGAAAAAAATTCACTCCCTCACAACACTCGTAACTCAACAACAAGTGTAAATGGGGAGAGCATTTAATCTGTATAGCAGTTGCCTATTAAGTATTTGTTGTAAAAAAATAGTGTATGGATATATTATACTCTCTGAAAAAATTATTCTAAATGTATTAATAAAGCAATGATGACATTTACTGAAACACCACAAAACCAGATGAATTAATAATTTTAAATCAGTGAGTGAATTTAGATTTGTATTTTTCATCTCTTACCTGCTACATAAAAAAATCAATGCTTCATTTTTGGGAGAGCTTGCACACTCAGAATGAGATGAAAATAAACATTAAACTTCAGCTCTGAATTTAATTATTCTCTTTAAAGCAATTAACTGATTTTCTTTTTTTCCCTGCCCCTCTCAAGAGGAGAGGTCCCAAACCTTAATAGAAGACAGTTTTAGCTGTATGAAATTACTGAGAATTTGAATTATAATTTTTTTTTTTCAAGTAGTACAGCAGCTGTTAAGGGTCAGAAAACTAAGATGCCACAAAGCTTTTACTGCTATGATTTCTAGCACAGCAAATATGTCGCTGCTGTTGCGTGAGCAGCGAGAAGAACAACATTAGAGAGAACGAGTCCAGAAGAAATTTCTCTTTTATTAATAATTAAATCAGTCCTTTTATAACTTGGTTCTCAATAGAGGAATGACACAATTGGTTCACGGCTCAGCCACCCACCTAAGTGATTGGCCAAACAGTGTAACACTTACTTAGAAATATTTTTTTCAATGAACCAAAAAAGTCTCCACAAACAACATGCAGCTGTGAAATAGTTTACAAAATAACAAACTGTTTCTCAGCTGGTCTGCATGAGAAAGCAATGTTCTCACAGAATATTGAGAAAAAGCTGAAGAATTTCTCGGCTTTTAACTTTTTAGCATCTACACAAATATGTTACCAGGCAACATTAATATATAGCATTTCTTTTATATGCAGGGTACCTCTCTCTGCTTCAAGGAATGGGATATGGCTGGGAAAGAGTAGCAATAAACCTCTTTCCTCTTTGAAAAACTTTAAGCATAAAGGTAATTCACCCCCTCACTGATTATTTCAACCTAGTTAATCTTGACTCTAAGCTCAAAAATTACATGTAAAACATCACTATAAAACCCCTCAAGTGTGCAACTACATGTAGTCCTCCTTAAAAGGAACTCTCCTCCAGATTTCTGTGTTTCCAGTGTAAGGTAATGAAGCAGCAGCATGTCCCCTCCCACGAGAAGAGAGCTCCATCTTCTAATGACTTGAGGTCTTACTCCAGGATTCCCTGTATTGAGATTACAGTTACAGCCACACTGGTACAATCCATCACAAACCTGTTTATTTATGATTTTTCATGAATAATTTTTATTGGCAAAAGCCATAAAAATTGAAAGAGCCTTTCCTAAGCTGGAAACTGCCCTGACCATGGACTCTTATCTGCAGTCATGTAATTGGATTACTGAAGGCATAATTTCCGACAGGTAGCTCTAGCCAGCGATTATCATAAATCATGGCCAAGAGTCCTTGTCTATGGCTTAGCATCATAAACTGGAATACTGACATAGCAGATGTTTGGCAGTTTCCTCATTCCAGATGGGTCCTTGTGGTCCTCCTCCACTCATGCTAATATTTTAAGATCTTTATTTAAGAAGCAATGCTTTAAGAAGCATTTTCTAGTAAACCATAGCTGCTATTTGTAAGTTAATCTCATTAACAAACATTTACACTTACTAACAAGCTTCAGCCTCAGCAAGCTTCCAGTGCTGAGCAATGCACATGGAAATTAAGCAATCCTGAAGGCTTTCAGTAATCACTACTGCACAATGACATTATAACATTCTAAATGTATTTTTAAAAGAATGTAGTCATTTCAGAGCACTGAAATATGAAATTTAAATGCACTAAAATCTGTTTGCTTATGCTCAAGCAATCACATATATGAACACAGAGAGTACCTATTTTGTCTTGAGGAGAGCCAGGCTATTTGGATATTTAAGGTAAGAGAAATATCCTTTATAGTAGTGAAGGTAATAGGAATGGAGGGAAGAGAGCACATATAAAGATACAGCAACTTTGTAGGACTGAAATTTAAATGTGTAGATCCTAAAGGTCCATAATTATAGCCAGCCTTTTGACACAGCAGCTACTTTTCACTGTTCTTTTGACTATTCAAAGTGTGCTGCATTTTCATGTAATAAATGTTTAAGTAAGTAACTGACAACTGGTATTAGATGGCTTACCACAAATTCTTATCTGTGTTAATCTGCATCCCTTAAACACAAAAGAAGCTTTTCTTGGGAGTATATCACTGTGCTGGGCAAATCAGCGTTCCTGGCTGAGCAGCTCATTCCAACCATTCTTAGAAGCACAGCTTTTACAGAAGCAGTTCCGAGGATGAAGCCAAATGCATGCCAGGTTTCACAGCAGGTAGTCAGTGGCATGGCAGCAACTCCACGTCTCTACTCCCAATCCTGAAAACACCACCCATATCTGAAATACTCTGGGTGTATTTCTATGTGCAATTGCCTCAGTGATAATGTGAGAAATTGAGCAATGGTAGTTTTAATAACAGAAGATGCAGTGGACTGCGTTTCTCAAAACGTAAGCATACTTTGTTGTTTCGGCATACTAAATCCTAATTCTTTTTACATAGTAGTTGTTGGATATGATATACATCATTCACTTGCACCAAAACAGCAAGGTATATTGCAGGGACAAAATACATGAATACACCAGCACACCCGTTTTATGACCTACTAGGTCCATCCCTGAGGTTCCCTGCAGTGATACAAGTTTTCTGTTTGCTTTTAGGTTTTGGCTGTCATTTTGAACAGTGTGCAATCTCAAAATGTATTGTACCCATAGCTATTTGGACATGAGCATTGCAGTCTTGCAAACTGTAAAGAACTCACAATTCAGGACCATACCATGAGAACTGAGATTCAAGACATGCAAAATATCTACATCCTAGAGTCTGCACTAGAAAAGGTAGTAATGGTCTTCATTATGACAGTGGATGAAAACGTCTGCATTACAGCACAGGCATTGCTCTCATAAAAACTCAAAACCGTTACCAGATTTGAGGTATTACATCACAAAGACGAAGCCTGTGTGACTGGTATAAAATGGTCAGCTGAGTCTGCAAGACAGAAAGCATTGCACTGGAAGCATTTATTCTGTAAGTGACCATTAAAGTACATAAATGTAACAAGCATGGTTTTGAAAAATAACAAGTCTAACCTCGCTAATTATATGGTAGCAGTGTTCCTTCCCCTTGTCTTAGTGGCAACCCATGAAAGAACAATAAAGCAGAAAGCACAAATTGAAACAAGAAATTCCATTTTAAAACTTTTCTGTGATTGAACACTGGAGGAAGTTTCCCAGTGAGGTTGTGGAATCTCCAGTCTTGGAGATGATCAAAATCTGTCTGGACATGGTTCTGAGCAACCTGCTGTAGCTTATCCAGCTTTGAGCACAGTGGATTGGACTAGACAGTCTCCCTAAGTCTTTTTAAATGCCAGTTAGGTTACAATCCTGTAATTCATCAAGTCGGGCAACTGAATCTTTGACAGAAAACACACCAAATTTACTTTGGCTTGTATTGTACTGATCAAGTTTTATGGAATGTCCACTGCCCTGGAAAGCCCCGAACGACTGGTATTCCCCCAACAGCAACAGCCCCAGTGGACTGCCTTATTGTCTGGGCCAGTGAGAGGTCAGACAAGGCCCGAAAAAAAGCAGAGGGACTATATGTTTTTTACAGTAAAAAAATTCAACATTTCCTTTAAGAAACTAGTAAATACTAAAGTTCAAGACCTATCTTCTATGCAGAAATTAAAGAAACAAACTGGACCCACTAAACACTTAAGAAGAAGTCCCAAACTTCCAAAAGATAAGCCCCACTGCCCCATTATTTAGTGTTAAGTATTCCAAGACAACTGTTTTGAGATGTGGCAGAAGACATGCAATTTAACCAAACCGATATTAAACCAAGATAAAACCTGAATTTACTACAACTGTTGCAAGCTTTTGTGATTTACAGGTGTTTATCTTAGTTGAAAAAGCAAGCATATATTTCACAGAAGTGATCTAAGAAATGTAAGACTGCCTTTAATATTCCATAGGCAGATTTTCCTTTTGTATAACCACTCAGTACAGCATTACATAGCTAAAACTGTTCTGTAAAGCCAACAATTCTTACACTCCTTTTTTTATTTACATTAGAAAGACAACCAAAGATAGGCCTCTCTCACAGAATGAAATTATGTCAAGATCAACTATAAATCAGATTCAGGGGAAGTTTCAGAAGATAATTCTGTCCTCTTTCTACTAAACCAGAAACCCTAGCACTAACCAGTTGTCATTAACTTTGTTTTGTGTCACAAGTCAAGTTTCAAATATTTTATGATTAATCTGCCCAAGCATGTTAAAAGTTTTTGGTTTTGTTTTTGTTTGTGGTTTTTCTTTTTTTTTTAAATCACTTTCCTAGCATTGCAAGTAGGATGTGCCTAAGGACAGAAAAAACCAAAACAAAAAACAACCCACCCCAAAAAACCACACAAAAAACCCTTAAGGGTCACCTGATGTTGAAGCACTGCCTTTAACTTTTTTTTTAAAATTCTGAACCTGAAGTACCAAAACAATTTTTTAAAAATGTGTGACCACATATCTTGGGTGAAGCTTGGTATTCAAACAAGCATTTTTGACCCTTGCACTTTAAAAAATGTAAATGAACTAATTTCACATGAGATAGCAGGATACTTCCAGATGCAACACAAGCAATAGTGCCCCAGCCCACTTCATTGTTCAAGAGGAAGGCATTCCTAGTAGTTTAGAAGAGCAAAGTGGTGTTTGTATTATATGTTTGGAGAGAAATTTTTAGCTAGATCTTTTCTGCAGCCTTCACTTGGATTACTAGAAAGTAGTTTATGAATTGTGACAATACACAGGACACAAATTAGACAACAAAACCAGAGAGTTGTTGGTAAATGTCACCAGGGAAGGCAGATAAAGCTGTACTGATCAAGTTTTAGGTGCAGATAGGGGAAGAAGTGTTCAGTGCATCAGTCAAGATCACCTTTAGGCTAATGGATACCCAGTATAATTACAAAAACCATAGGAATTTATTCAGTAGAGGATTCTTCATTATAGGAATATACTCCAGTTCAGAGATAAACAGTTAATTAGGTCTTGTAACTTCTGAGCACAATCTTAATAAGTATTTAAAATGTGAAAACATTCTTTTATTCATACTCATACTCAAATGCTACTGGAAACTCATAAAATGTCAATTACTACTCACCGGGAATCCACATTATTAGTAGAGTTCCCATGATAAGTGACTCCCGAGCGTGGGATTAGGGCACTTGGAGCACTTTCATCATTTACACCCTTCCTGTACTGTCATAATAGAATAAACTACTCATCTCAACAGAAGATTTGGTCTGAATACCTTAACCCAATTTAGGAAGAAAAAGTAGCAGGTAAAACAAGAGAATGTCTGAATTCTAGAAAACAGACATGGGAGGTTTTTGTTTTTTCCCTAAGAGAGCTTGAACAGTTTGTTTTCACTATGTTGAGCTTCCACAGAACTTTAGAATTTGACTTAAAAAGATTTTGATTTTGAACTTCAGATTTTTTTCCTTGCTTTTTTCCCTCCTGATCGCCTAGATTCAAGCAAAGGTTAGGAAATTTCAAAAGGGTCTTAATGTTCTAGAATCAGTTTGCTGTTCACACATCTTATAAAAATTGCAGACCAAATAAGGCAGCTTAAAACAGGGTAGTCTGGCACCAGAGATACCACACAGAATCACTGAATCAAGGTTGGAAGAAACCTTTAAAATCACCTAATCCAAATGTCAACCCATCACCAATATAATCACAACCATACCCTTGAGAAAAATCCTGATGTTCTTTGTTGCTACCATTTGCCCCTGCTCCTCAGTCAGTTGAGGAAATACGTTTAGATTGCATACTGCAAACCAGCACAATTCCAGCTACGCAAAAAGTGCCTTGGTACTAGCGCGGTCTGAACCTAAGTTCACCAGATTCAGTCTCAGTAAGTTTTACTTGGTTAGGCTAGAGATTGACAGGCTTATCTCACTGATCCTACAAGACATCCTTCAGCTCGTACTACGTCTGCCTTTCCTTAAGAGCACAATTTGGGATTCATCACAAGTTCGTGAAAAATACTACTTTGAGCTGAAATACAAGACTTAGGATAACTAGATGGTTTCACTCAACAGCTTAATAACATAAAATTGCACATAAATTCAGTTCCCATAGTAAGTACACTGCAGAGTTTCAGCCAACCTGGAAATAGGTGCTCTCTAAGGAATCCCTACGAGAAGCAGCACAAAGTTCATTCCAGCCTGTGGATCTGTGTATCAGAGGGAACAAGCAGATTCACTTAATACCAAGTAACTGTCAGTTCTCCACAGAGAATTAGCAAACCCTAAAGCAGTTAAAAGGCTTCAGTACATATCTGGTATCTTTTACGACACAGTTCCTTTCAGTTAAAACAAAACACAGAAAAAAGGAAATATAACCTTGGAATTAATTATACTACCAATAACTTTAGCTGAGGTGTTCAAAACTCAGTTTTACAAGTGACTTGTTTCTTAGGATTCTGTCGGATTTTCTAGGACTCATTTTAACATTCACCACAAAGTACAGAAATGAAAAAACCTGCTTTCTACAGAAGTGCTATTAGACTACAAGTATTTACCACAGAAACTTTGGGGCTTTTGAGTTCTTAACTGAAAACATTAAATTGACATAACTGATTAATGAACTGAGGATGGGAATTTTTTTTTTTTTTAATAAGCTCAAACCACTAACACAAATTTCAATTAGCTACGCTAATCAGCATGAACAGTAGCAATAAAAGATTCTGTGAGTTCTCTGAACTGTGGAAATAAAGCTGTTACTTCAGACAAATAACCATAAAGCACCACCTGAGGGCAAGTGCTGAGTTTGAGCAAGCACCCGCCTACTCCCAGGCAGTGGATTGTAGTGTATATGCAGTCAGTGTTCTCACATGAGTGTGCAAGTGTGTGCAAGAGCCTCTCTGCAATCTGTGCAGGAATATGAGCAAACACAACAGAAGTAGCTGCCTCACTGGGAAGCTGTTTTAACCACACTCAAAGAGAAACAACACTTGATAATTACATTTTTAAAGCCTGTTACATCCTTGCTAAAGCATTTAGGCTTCATGAGCTAGAAACAGAGCTTTCCTAGGAGGAACACACATAGTACTATTGAATTCTTCATTTTATAACTATATTTGTTCAGATGACAAGTACAGAAAATCCCATTTCTGGTAAATCCTGAAGAACTGATTTTGTCTCATTAGGAGCAGGAATGTAGATGGCATGTGGTATACTTCTATTTTCTTTGAAAGTTTTGGAAAATTATCGCAGTTAAACCAGATTTAGTTTTTATACTTTTAAAGTTGTCACAGCCAAGCAATATAACCAGGCCTCATACATTAAGATACGCCAGCCCAAGAGAAAAAAGTGATGACAGAAAAAACCTGGAAGACATGAGAATACTTATGTCACTCCGCTTTTCACACATCAGTATTTCCTTCCTAGCTGTTACAGAAACCTCGGAATCCACACAGGAATTACTACTTGTATGTAAGCTGTTACACTTCATCTTTTGGGAACCGAGAAACGCTATTCTTTTAAGGACAGACTAGGCAAGAAAAACAGTTGGGAGTTAAAGTAATTATGCGTAATTACTCAGTGGCAAAAATGAGAAATCTAGATTATATTTCCAGGAGAAAGCATTTCCTAAGTATAGCAGCAGGGCCACCTTAGAGACATCTACACCCAACTACGTTTGTTAACATGTAAATACCTTTAAAATTGTACTTGTAAAATTAGGAACGGCTTAAAGAGTGCAGTTGTGCTGAGCACGTTTGCTGCACAGAAGATACATTCAAATTACTTATTTCTATCCTCAAAAGTGCTCCAAAACAATTTAAGCTTGAACATAATACTCGTGCCATCTTTTCTATACCATGAATCCTTAAAGATTATTTAATTTTTGGCTTATTCAGATTACCAAGTACTAAGAACATACTTGTTATTGTACAAAACAAATAATTTGTGCCTTCCAGAAGAGGCACGCAATGTTATTTAGAAGTGCTAACATAATATATCAAACACACTGTCAAAAATACACATTAGTTTTACATTTTAAAATTTTTTGCATAAATTCCATACTGCCTTTACAAACTGGAGACAACACAGACAGCATCTGCTTGGCACTACTAGGCACTCAAATAGCTAGAAAAAGCTAGACAAGATGATTTGAAAACATGAGCTCAAAGGACTAGAAAACTGAAGAGTGGTTTAATTCAGTTTTCTATTCGATAGAAACAGTTTTGCTATTGAATATTCCCTCAGTAAGCCCACATCTTGTTTGAGCTGAAAAAAATTTAGCTTGGAGCATATTCTCCTATTACAACTCCAAAAGTACATTACATTCTCTAATGTTTTAGGAATTGTCTTTGATATCTTCAAGTTGCAAAATTCCAACATAATATGAAAAGTCAGTGTAGAAATTTTCCTGCAGTTCCTAGGAGTGTTGTAAGTACAGTGGTGTTTTGTGGTTACAAGTGTCAAATATTACCAGGTAATTCACCCCCAGATGAAGATACTGGAGCATTTGCTTTGTTCTCACATCAGCTGTACTAATTTTGTTTCTACCACTACTAAGATTTTGGGCAAAAGCAACTACATGAGTAACTAGATGTAAGAACTGCACTTCTTTAATGCATTACATTCTCTTTTAGTTCTCTTCCACTCCTCCTTCAACCCCAATTATTCACGTAATCACAACAACAATGAGGTTGGAAGGGACTTTAGGAGCTCACCCAGAGCAGCAGCCTGCTCAGGTGGGATCAGCTGGAGCAGGTTTTTCTGACCTATGCCAGTTGGGTCTAACAGCTACAAGGATGGAGAATTTCAGCCTCTATGGGCAGTGTTTTCCAGTGTTTAATCACTCTCATTACAGACATTTTCTTGTGTTCAGACAGAATTTCATGCATACCAGCTTGGGGCTAGAGACAGTTGGCTCACTCTGATATATACAGATACTTGAGTCCCGAAGTGCAGCACAGTAGCGCTGCCTTCTGAGATGTCAGCCTGTATAGAACAGCTCAGTGGTTAGACACAGGCTCTGGGACAATCCTGCTTTCTGTGTGCATTCTCTCAAGCATTCAAGGCTACAATATACACCTAGCCTTTCGAGCAGATTGAAACCTGGGACTGGCCTTTCCAGGTAGGTACCCTTGCTCTTGTTCCTTCACTGGCCTGTGGAAACGTGAAAGGCCACCTTCCCGAACACAGAAAGGAGAACTCGTCTTGCAGAAGTCAAACCACAACAAAGAAAGTATTCTGTAAGACAAAACAGTGAACTAAAACTGATGGCAAGGGGAGACTGAGTCAAGTTCTTTAATTTCCTGATATTTTACCATGCTGTTATACAAGAAGGAAAAGTTTTATTATTTAACTGAAATTAGCTAAATGACCACTACCAGAAAAACCTAAGTCACAAACATGGAATTTTTCCCCACTTGGAAGTGCAGGGAATCAACTATGGTCCTGCCCTCAGTGTTTTCCTTTGGGTAGCTCTTCCTCATTGAAAAAAACTACATGATTCTTTGGCTGATAAGTATCTATTTTAGCACATGCTGTAGAATTGACTTCAGCATGTGCTTAGAAAGAATTAAGAAAAATTCTTGGCTTTCAAGGTCTGTCTTGTTTTGTTCACCCTCCTGATGCACCTCACTTGAGTTAAAAGCTAAGGAAAGGCTGCCTTTCCTCAGGCCTAGATAGAGCAAGGACACGGCAAATGCTTCTATTATTGGCTCTGTTGAGTAAAAATATGACCTAGAAAGGCTATTCTCCTTGTGTAGATAACCATATTGATCTGTATAGAGAAGACAGAACTTGCCTTAACAGAAATCCAGTTTCTCTTAGAAATTAATTGCTATGTCTGTGACCAAGGGTTTTGGCAAGTGATTCTTTGTAGCAGTGTAGAAAAAACAGTGCTTCATTAGAGAAATCAAGGCTTCAAGAAAAAGCCTGATTTACATCCTTCTTCAGGATTTAGTCTTCTATATTCAGTATTCTTGAACAGACACTGAACTAGAAAAGTTGTAAGAAAATTTGAAAAATGGCTGTAACATTGGTGGGATTTCTGAAATGACAGTATTGATAAAACAAAGAAAATCTTTGTGCACATCATTTACTGGATTCCATCACAGTGTGATGAAGAAAAAACAACGTCAAGATCAGGTTTGAAGGATTGAATCAAGTATGTCTAATTGACTGATAAAATAGGCAAAATTTAGCTGACCTTGTCCATTACCAGCTGTCAAGAGAGTTGTAAGGTCATGGATTTTAGTATCACAGGACCACAATTCTAAACTGCTACATGCTAGGAGAAGCAGTATGGAGATATCAAGGTATTTACAAAAGTTTCATGAAACAGCTATCACTACATACATTTTTTATTTTAATATTTAAAATATAAAGCACAATAAAAAAATAATTTTCTGATCTGCCCGTGTGGAAGATATCTTAAGGATTGTTGAATCTTTATATAAACTTTCTCAATTATATAGCACATTATATCCAGTAGGGGGTACATGTAGAAAAGTATAGAAAAGCAGTCAAATACATGCATGTTTGTGCCTGTTTTGATCTAATAAAATCCATTAGATAATACTTGGATAAGAAGCTATGAGTTTGTTTCTTTTAGTTATCAATTGTAAAAAAAAGTAATTGAAAGCATAATTTTGCAAATCATAGCCACCTTCAAGTTTCATTATTTCTGACACTAAGGTTACATTTCTAATAAATGCAAAGGAAGGATTAAGACATCCCACAGTTTTGCTGACTGTTTCACTTACAATTCTATGTCAGAAGAAAGGAAGCAGAGGCACTTGCTGCCAAAATATTTTAAAAGGGGAATTTAACCTTCAATTCACTGAATTTCTGCATTATCTCATTATACATGTGATGTAAAACAGGAATTGTTGCTATGACAAGAGCGTGCATATATTTAAATAAAACAGTCATAATTTGGTCTTGAGTTTAAGTTTCCTCTTGCCAGCAGCTTCTCCATAAGCAAGTTGTCCACAGCTACTAATAAAGACCTTTAAACATGAATTGACACTTCCCTCATGATAGACAATTTGATATTTTCATTTTTGATGAGGCGACTATCAGGTATTTTCATATTATTTTGGTATGTATATAGGTTCAGAGCTCATATATATATACAAATTCCCTGAGCCTAGATATTATATACAGGCTCTGAATAAGACAGAGCTTTATCTTATTGCCCAGTTTAGCAGTGGACTTAAAAATCCTCTTGGAGGGAAATCTTTGTTTTTAAAGCATTTTAGTTACCTCTTCACACTTCAGTTCTTTCAGAAAATGTAGGCACAGCATTCCATGGTCTTTGCAACACATAGAGGTAAACCCATCTGCTGTTATTAGAACTTAAAAGGAGATGAAGATTTTAACCACAACATTATCCAGGGAGTTCATGTTCTGGTCATTATTCATCAATTATTCATCAAAAGCCCTGATCCACTTTCTAGTCAACATGTCAAATGAATATTATTTTAATGGTTTTTACAATTTCTTCTCTTCATCTGAGGTTGTGATTCGACTACATCAAAACATCATTGAATTCACCCTCATTTTATGAGAGAAGTGCTCTCCTCTTGAGTACTATGAGGGTGAGATTCAAATTAATTGAATTCTTACATTCAATATACAGAAGGTTTTCTGTTTCTCCCTGCATAACTAGAAGCACAGGGCTGTGATGTCTGTAAATACATTCAATCGGGATATATTTAATATTTTTACTTCAGGCAAGTTACTGTTAATTTTACAGAAACCATAGCAAACAGCACACAAATACCTTGTAAATTCCAATGTAGCCAAACAAAACCATTTTATGTAATTACAGGCAATATGACCATCAAAAGGGCAAACAAAATTGTGTATAGAATCATAGAATCATTTAGGTTGGAATAGATCTCCAAGATCATCGAGTCCAACCTTTGAACAATCACCACCTTGTCAACTAGGCCATAGCACTAAGTGCCACATCCAGCTGTTCCTTGAACACTTCCAGGGAAGGTGACTCCAGCATCTTCCTGGACGGTCCACTCCATTCCAATGCTTTACAACCCTTTCTGTGAAGAAGTTCCTCCTGATGTCTAATCTGAAGCTCCCAAGGTGCAGCTGGAGGCCATGTCCTCTTGTCACTTGTTGTCTGGGAGAAGAGGCTGACCTCCACCAGGCTACAACCCCCTTCCAGGTAGCTGTAGTGAGCAATAAGGTCTCCTTCTTTTCTCCAAGCTAAGCACCCCCATCTCTCTCACCCCCTGCTCATAGGACTCACTGTCTACACTCTTCATCAGCTTCATTCCCCTTGCCTGGACTCACTCCAGCACCTCAAAGTTTTTCCTGTAGTGAGGGGTCCAGAACTGGACACAGGACTTGAGGTGTGGCCTCACCAGTGCCGAGTACAGAGGGACAATCATGGCCTGGTCCTCCTGGCCACAGTATTTTTGACACAAGCCAGGATGCCATTGGCCTGCTTGGCTACCTGGGCATACTGCTGGCTCACATTCAGCTGGCTGTCAAACAGCACTTTCAGGACCTGGCTCTGATGTGCCACTTTCCAGCCACACTGCCCCCAGCCTGTAGTGCTGCAGGGGGTTGTTGTGACCCAAATGCAGCACCTGGCACTTGGCCTTACTCAACCTCATACCATTGATCTCAGCCCATTGATCCAGCCTGTCCAGGTTCCTCTGCAGAGCCTCCACACCTTCCAGCAGATCAACACTCTCGCACAGCTTAGTGTTGTCTGCAAACTGACGGAGGGTGCACTTGATCCCCTTGTTCAGATCATCAATGTAGTTGCATTTTGGAGGCATTAGAGTTAAAATTCCAAGATACGGAACCAGATAAGTACACAGGACAGTAAAGAAGCGGGATATCCTGCCAAATATCTAAGAAAAATGACTGAAAAAAATCCATAAACAAGACAAAGAGCAGGCTATATCCTCTTTTTTTATAGGGTGGCAAGAAGTTTAAAACTAAGAAGGAAGAGGAGAAAAAGAAATACACTCTATTTCTGAATTCTCTCAGAATTAAAGCCTGATTGGCTTGACCTCCTTGATTAAGAGCATCAAGGACCACTACCACCAGCTCTAAGAACATAGCTCATCAATTCTCAGATATTGTATACTTGCAGCTAGCATAAGACCTGCTTAAAGGCCAGTTTGGTGCATACAGTAGTTTCATTATCATTACAGGCAAAACCGTACTCTTTTGTTAATGCTTGGATTTAGTAAAGTTTTGTTCTAAAGTTTGAACCTGGTCTCACTAAACAGTTTCTAAACTCTCTTACCACAAAAATCTCTAGTTCATACAACTGCATAAACCTTTCTGTTCTAACACTAAAATTCATACTACCCTAAATAAAAACAGGCTCTCTCCAGGGTCCAACTGAATCCATAAAAAGGATTGTCTGAACACAGTGATGTCAGTACTTCCTACTTTCCTGTCAGCATCATAAGTACAGGGATCTCAGCTGGTCAAATACTACAAGTATGTAGATTTCTCTCTCAAGGCCAGGGTCTTTGTCTTTCCATCACAAAACTTCAGTCTACATTAAAGTGGACTATTGAGAATCAGTCTACTATACCCTATTGGCTTAATTAAATCTGTCAAAAAGTACAGTTCTGTATTAAGAAAACTCTGCCCTTCTTGATACTCATGGAGAAGCTTCAAAAGTTGGTATTTTATAATTTTAAGTAGGATAAAGAGATCAGTGTTTTCCATATTTGTACCTTTGTGGTTTTAGATTATTTTATTTTTAAAGGTCTTTTTAACAAAAAGAACTGGATTGATGAACGTGAGCCTTCTGCTGTGCCCTTTGGTTACCTTTGCAGTATATTTGCTATACTTGGCAGAGTACATCCAAATCAATTTTGCAGCAGTGCTCTGGTTCCCATTGTTTTCCAGGATTGTTTTAAGAGCTGAGCCACTAACAAGAATCAGCCTTATCAAGAAACAGTAACTCTCTGTACAGAATGTGACCTCTTGTCTTGGGTACTATCATCCCCACATCTGAGACAAAAGAGTTTTGTTACTACCCTTTACCTTCTATCTTTCCTAGGATCTGTCCATTCCAGCTAAGAACTATGTGAAATAGTTTGTGACTGCCCTTGGAAAATCACCTCCAGTATGATTAGATAAGAATATCTCAGCCCATGTGTTCACACACTTAAAATAGCTGCAGATCAAAGTCCGCCTCCTTAGTTTTTCAGAAACTAGACTGTGTTTTTGAGGTTACAAATTATTCTACTATTCTGCTAAGTGAACTCTCATAATTTTGTTCAACTATAGGCATACATGTGATGCAAGGCATAGGCATGCCATAGTTGGAGACTATTACAACAGTATATGCACTGTAAGTGTTACTGGCTTTTCTTGGAGAGTAACTCAGATTTTCAGAAGCTATAGATAAAATTTTACATGAAAGGAAGTTAAAAAGCCTCCACCCCTACAGAAGTCATCAGCAACTGAAGCTTCCATTCTGACCACCTATACTAGCTTTAAAAAACTGTTGACGTGAACTGTACAATTTATAAAACTCAAATCAATGCTAGGAAAAAGGACAGTGAGCAAATATTTTAGTCAAATACCAGTAGTGCAGCTTTCACACTGCTTTCCCAGACATTTTAGAACAATTATGAAAAAAAAGTGATAGCCAAAGAACTGGTAGATAGAAGTTTAGCCTTCTGAAGTTAATTAAAAAGGCCAAAGGGAATATTATAGTAGTGTAGAAACCATGGATGAAAAGAAAGCTCTCCCATTTATTTAAATAAATGGGAGGAGAGAGTACATAGACCATTTAGGCTGGAATAAAAGAGCTACACAGTGCCAGAAGCAGAGATGTTTGACTTATGATAAAGAACAAAGTGTAACTTTGCAAAGTTTAGTAAACACACAGAATTAGTTCTTTAGAAAGAAAATTGGGACAAACTATGAAGTTGAAGCTTGTAATGCAACTAGCTAATTGAAATTCAGGGTAGTCAAGCATGTGGCATGACAAAAAGGACAAGAGTAATGCTTAATATGACAATTTATGAAGAATTAATGTAAGAATAATTTAATATACATTCGACATTCCAATACATTTTCCAGTTATTGATGCATATAATCTCCTTCTCTCTTTGTTATATGAACAAATTGTACTTCATCATACATATTAACCCAACCAGTACCGTCCCATCCCTCAAAGCTTTAAGCACAAATCTCAGTGAAAGGGGAGATTTTTTGGATCAAGACAGCAACAACATCCAAAATTTCTCTCCGTAAAATATCCTTTTAAAAGAATCTTTCCCACTTTAGAATGGTGTCAGTGTTTATTAATCAGCCAGAGATCCTCAGCTTGAAAGATGCAGGAAAATTTAATAGTATTTCACTATTTCATCTTCCAGCCACTTTCCTCAATCCACTTGACTTTTAGCTAAATCTTCATCTAGTAAACCCTCCTGCCCTACCCTTCCAGGGCAGGATCTACAGCTTCACATTTCCCACACTTACACTTTTCGTCAGCCACAGAAGGTTATCTAAACCTTCAGTACTAATTCCTAGCTGGGCAAAGGGAACATGTTAGTCCGACCTGAACAATTATGACATTACAGCACAGAGTAGCTGAAATATCTTCCTGCAGAAGGTAATATTGCAGAAAACTAGCAGATTTTGTAGCTGTGGAATAGTAATTTCAGATGATGCTATGAAGTCATTCTAGTTGAAAGAAAGATCCATTTCTTTATAATGCTGCTCATAATGAACTTTAAGTTACTTACTGCATGTTCAGAGTGTTGAACTCTAGAATTTTATACTGCAGTTTAAGTGACCATAGCATTGTGGTGCAAAAGAAAACACATTTATACTGTTAAGCACCAATTGTCAGAATTTGCTAATATTACTACTTCTTTAATAAACCAACAAGACTAAGTCTACTTAGAAACATGAGTGTACTTTGCATAAAGTAAAAAGTGAATCATCTAAGGTCACCCATCTCTTGAATAATAAGCCTTGAGAGCACATTTCAGGGAAACTCAGCCGCTACAAGTTTTTTAGGGGTAATCTTAATTTCTTTTAATTGCATCTCATGAGCTTTAAAATTCAAGTACTGTTTTTACAGAATGGCTTTTGGAATGCACCCCAAACACACATCAATTTCTGAAAAAGACTACACATATGTATCCCCATATGAGGGTGGTAGAATGGACCTACTTAGACCTACAGTTACACTGAGACCTACAACACTGAGCTACATGCACAGTGGTGACAATTTCTTCATAAACTCATCTTGTCCCCTGAATATTTTGATGATAAGGGAAGAGCCATCCCTTTGCATCTTGTGCATCCATATTTCCCAGAAGCACTTGGGCTTGGTAAAACTGTCTTTTCCAATTAAAAACACTACAACCACCTTAAACACAACTAGAAAAACTAGAACCACACAGTGGGAAAGCAATGTAATGGTGTTCAGCCCATATCTATATAGTGACAGATTTGATGCAATATTTACAAGTGAAAAAACTTGAATATCTGCTTGAATAAAATCTCTGTGAGTCTTACTTTGAAACAAGAACAATTTGTATTTCCTTAATTATTTCATTTGCATTAATAGCCACTTCCTTTTAACAATTTCTTGTATGTAAAGTAGAATGTTGAGTGCTTTGCTCTATTTTCTTGCTAAAAAAATGCTGGTGGACAAATAGTAATATGAGCAGTGGTGCCTAGATATGCATTATTAGATTTTTCCTTATATGTAGAAGTCAAAAAGTTCATTTGTTTGCATTGAAAACGTCAATGTACAACAGGCAAAAATGGAAAGGACTAAAATTAAAAACTTAATGGAATTACTGCTGGAAATTTTCCCAGTTTTCTAACTTGATTAAACATAGGTAGATTTCCCATTCTGCAAAGGGTTTATCTTCACTACAAGTGCTATATGTTTTCCAGCTTTCAGCATATATTCAAATAAACAAAACTCAACATGGAGAGTGACCAGAACTCCTTAAGTCTTTACAAAAGGGTGATATTTTATGAGCCTGAAATAGTGCACTTTCACCCCACACATAAAACCTTCAGGATGAGCTACTAACTGAAGTGCAGCAGAAGTCTATAGTATCAAAAAAACAAGACTGAAGTATTCTGTATTTTTTTCTGCAGGAGCAGTGTTCATGAAAGTTTTGCTTGAAGGGCAGCAACTTTTAAGCCAAGTGCTCTAGGAGAATCTAATACAAACCCCACTGAACTATGTCATAAGATACATTCCTCAACATTTTGCACACTGCACATACGTCCTTATCTTCCAGTGTAATCCAACATCTACTACACTATCTATTTTAACATCCTTGTTATTCTTACAGCCTTCCCAAATTACTCAATAATAACCAGCTGAAAGTACTGTTCAGGCTGTCTGGTTATTTGCATGCCCTGCTAAGCTTTCCCTGCAAGAGAAGTGTTAGTGGATTTTTTCACCAGCATTTTTTGTATCCCTCAATGCAGCAATGAAAGAACTACCAAAAAACCCCAATAAAATTCTGGCTGGAAGGTACTGCTGGAGGTCATCTGGTGCCACTCACAGATACAGATAGGGAGTTCAAGTTCTGGAGAGGGAAGGTATTTATGGGAGACCAAAGGGCTGTAAAATACCCACAGTAAGAATATTTGACGAGCTTCCTCACAATACAACTTCAACTGTGTCTTCAAGGAGTCTCAAGGTAGCCTAGCAAGTAAGTGGATGGTAAAATCAACAGATTGTATAAAGAAATTCCCACTGTTCGCAGAGCTGACATCCCAATGTTTGTGATTTTTAATGTTTAAGGTAAATACATTTTGCAAATTACTGGTTTGTGATGTTGATTTTCAGCATTTAATGTCATTTGCCAGCCATTTCTTATTTTCTTTCCTTCCCATACTGTTAAGCAAAATATATCTGTTTAAATAAAAGCTTACTTAATATTGCTTCCTACCTTCCTTTGAAGAATAACACGGTGTATGTCATTACAAGAACACCTGTATCGTTACAAATTGCACTGGAAGATAAGATATCACACTGGAAGGAGAAAAGATAATTAGTTTCTGCCTTCCTTTATTTTTTACCACAAAAGTGGAAGGCTTCTATTGCAAACAATCCTTTTACAGGATTAGTCTGTGACAAACCTGAGTCAGTCAGAGCAAAATTATATTTCAAAGCATGTAGCAAACGTAACTGGCTGGTTTCATTACTGATATCAATATAACCTAAAAAATTCTCCAGTTTACAGAAAGGGAAAACATAGGAGACTTGAATTATGACTGCTAGATACCTCAATAAAATTCCTTCATGAGATCAATGTGTCCAGCAGAAACAGAACTCCAGCTGTCTTTGACAGGATTTGAAATATTTTGCATCATTCTAGAGAAAAGGCAGATAGATTCCTCCTCATGTACCTATAAAATCCAGCAAGCATGAATTCAACATCAAGAGTAGCATCAACATGTTTTCTGCCCTGGATTTTCTGTAGCCTAAATATATCAGGATCACTTCACACTACTCACAAAACCCAAATAAAAACAGTTTAGACATCAATAAGGTTGACATTATCTTTTTAAAAAGATCATAGGGATCAGATTCCTTGAAGGATTCCCATCTTCAAACTTTATTCAAAGTATTTTAGCTTCTCTATTTTCCAAACATATTAAGGATAATGTGATTACAAACATTCATTATTGATTTATGAAGGGAAAGTCACGCTTAGCAAACTGATAGTGACCCACTGGTTCAGTGGATGAGGGGACAACAGCCGTTGCTCTTGACATGACAAATTCTTTCAGTCTTCTATGAAATCCTCACACTAATGAAATGCAGACTAGGCAAGTGGTCAATGAAACAGACTAGAAAACTTGCTGAACTGCCAGGCTCAAAGAATTATGATCAGCAGCATGATCACAGCACGTCGCCAGGGGTGCACCCTATGGTCAGTCCTCACTGACAGTCTGGACAATGCAAACAGGGCACCTTTAGCTTCTTTGTTTGCGATGCAAATCTGCGAAAGTGGCCAATATTGCTAACTGGTTGCACTGCCACTCAGAGGGACCTCAACAGACTAGAGAAATGGGCCAAGAAGCAGCTAAGAGAGTTCAAAGGGAAGCGTAAGGTACAGCACCTGAGGAGGACTCTTGCACTTGTACACTCTGGGAACTGACCAGCTGGAAAGCAGCTCTGCAGAGAACCACCTTGTGAAACTTGTGGAGAGCATGCTGAACACAAAACAGCAAGTCATCTTTGCAAATCAGGTCAACAGTATCCTTGACTGCAGCAGAAAGAGCATAGTCAATCAGCTGAGGGATGTGAACCTTCCCCTCCGTACTGGTCAGGCCACATCTGAAGTCCTGGGTCCAGTTCTGGCCTCCTCATTTACGTAGAAGCTCCTCATTTACTAGAAGAAGACCTGTAAAGGGCCAGGAAAATGATTAAGGAACTGAAGTATCTTTCATATGAGAGTGAGCTGGGACTGCTCAGCCTGGAGATAAGTTTCATGTTTGGGATGTTATGCGTGTATTTCCCCAGGGGGGTAAAAACAAACACTGAGCCAGACTCTTCTCAGTGGTGTCAAGGAATAGGACAAGAGACAAAGGGCATGAACTGAAACACAGGAAATTCAATTTAAACATAAGACAAAAACTCCACACTTCATCCTAAAGATAATCAGGTAGTGATACAGGCTGCCTAGGAAGATCTTGGAGACTTTAGTCATGGAGGTATTTGAAACCAATCTTAACACAGTCCTGGGGAACATGTGTTAGCTATATGTGCTCTGACAGCAGAAAAGTTAGACCAAAATATCTTCAGATACCCCTTTCAATGCCAGCCATTCTGTAATTATATTCTACATTTACCTTCTGGACTAAAAAAACCCCACCAAAACAGAACAAAATAAAACAAAAAAATCCCCACCAAAACAAACAGTATTTTGTAAAAAAACCTCCAGCTACTGAAGATTGCAGGGTGCTTTTCTTACGCCTCACTCTGCACCAGACCAACCTACGTAATAGTGATTTGGGTATTTATCCCATCCAGAAATGGGAAAGGTAAAAGCAGAGGAAGAATGGCAGTATTCATGGTGCTGCTGGGTAGAGACAATGTACATTTTGTAGTTGTGTTTTGCTGTTAAATATCTCTGTGATCCATTGGTTTTCTTATAGCTGTAGAAAATTCAAAGCAAGGGACTCTTGATAGATACCTTTCACTCTTACAGAAAGTTATTATGATTAAGATTCCTCTCAGGACACACTCTCTTGGGTTTTTAATTCAGATCTATGACTGTCAGACTTTACTGCATGAGAAAAAAAATCAACGCAAGAAAACACTGTAAAGTTACTTAGAGGTACTACAGAAAGGCTTCATCGCTATTGAATTAGCATGTGAAGTAACCCTACTAGCATGTCACAGAGCTGTTTTATGGATCTGTCCTCACTTGGTGTGGTGTTCAAATGCAGGAAGGGCGAATGCATCAAACTGTCAGTCTGGTAAATCAGGCAGCATTCTACATGAAACTTCTTGCCTACTTGGCAATTTTTCTTACTAACCTTAGTGGTCCTTTCTTGCTCCCAGACTCCTAAAAGCTCTTTGTACCAAATCCACATAGCAACACTTGGTGAACAGGCCTAGATTGGTGTAACTGCTTCCTTGACATGTTTTTATTTAGGGGTTACTTTCATTAACCAAATCACTACTCCTAAGTGAGAAAAACTTTTTCTCATTCATTAAGCAAAACAATTCCTCGAGTATACTGAAAATAAAACCACTTACCACATGCTTCACAAACAGCTAATTTCTCAGAAGAAAAAAATCATACAATTGGCAGTGGTAGCAGCAAAGGACAACTATGCCTCTCAGCAGCAGTTTTCCTTTTTTTAAGGGCTCTTCCTTCTACCCACACTAAGAACTGTGATCTACCTTGCAAAGAAGCGTGCATTTGCAATTTAGTAATCTTGCTTGAAATGAACTGTTTCCATAAGCTATTTGATAGGATTATTTTCTTCCTTCCAATTTCCACACAAGCTGTAACAGTACACAGCTGGGTCAACATAGCCAAGAACATAATTTGACCCACTGATTATAAGAACAGCTGCCAAGTTTAGGGCATATGAAGGAAACAAACAATTTAACTGAAGCTGGAAATTTGTCCTTTCAGCTTCATACTTTAGGTTAAAGTAATTGTGCCCTAAACCCACAGCTATTGAAAGCTTCTACCATTTCTACTCTGGATTACAATTCTGAAGTAACAGATCTAGAAATCTGTGTCAAAACTTTTCTAATTGCAAATATTTAATTTTCAATAATGAAAAAAAGAAAATAAATCCAAGGCTTCATAAAAGCATTTTCAAAGATTCTACAAAAAGCGCTGAACTTTTCCATCAATGCAAGAGGTTTAGTAAGTGTCTCAGAAGATTACTTACACCGGTAAATATGATGATCACTTGGTGGTGGTGGTGACTAAAAACCAACCAACCAACCAAAAAGTAATGAAGTGGACTAGCTACTCTAGCAATTGCTTTGGTTTCAACCGTTTTGACTGTCAAACCTGCCTTTTATGAACTCTGTACTGTTAGGTAGCTTTCATAATCTAGAATATAACCATATATTACATTTCTATTCAAGAATAATAAATGAAATCATGAGACAATGGAGGCAGAAATACCTTCGTATAGTGAGACTTCATTTCACCTATAAAGCCATCAAGATCTTATGATTAACATGCCTCAGTTTCTAGTGCAACACAGGGGAAATATTATCTTTTTTCAACGTACAACTGAGTTCTAATTTCAGATGCAACCAGCTGTGCTGAAATGAAACTCATTTGAATAAGTAGTCAGAATTACAGCACAAAGTCAGAGGCTGGTTTTTTGCAAAGAAGCAAATGGAGTTACATTAAAAATTTGACATGATTATCAACAAGATATTAAGTTCTGGACAAATTCTAAAAAGTTAAGAGTCATGGCAGGAGATGTACAATAAACAGAACATGAGAAAAATACTTTTTTTAAGGCCACTGTTATGCTAGAGGGGAACTAATTTACAAAGATGAGTAACTGGCACTTGTCCAGCTGTTATCCAACTCAGGACTAAGCTTTCTGGAGTAAGTACTACATAAAGCAACATGTAAACTCCCAGAAATACAAATGTCAGTACATAAATACAACACACTGGCATCCAAGGATCCTTTCAAATAATTGTTTATAAACAGGTTTTATGAAAATAGAGTGGCTCAAAGTTTTCCAACGTAGTTTCATACTCAAAAAAATAGATGCTTCAATATTTGACAATAATGTTTTGATTTTGATGATCTTTCCCAGATCAAAGAAATCTGCCTATGTCCTTACCAGTGGAATGCAGATTTCCAGTCACTCCAGCCACCATGAGAGATTGCATTCCTCACATCTGGAAGAGGAAGCTCCAGATGAACATTTAAACTCCTAACCACACATAGCTGGTTATAGAACCATAGAACCCAGTAATTTGGGAGCTCAGTTTTTAGGGCTTCTAGTTTATCATTCATTAGGGCTTCTTGTTACTCTGTTTTGCGAGTCCCAATACATTTCATTGCTCTTCTGGGAAAGAAGAGCTTTGTTTTCTCTTATATAAAGTTTTCAAAAAATAAAATGAAATATTGTCCTTTTTGAGGACAACGTGAATTTAGCCCTTTGTTTCGAACTGGGAATACTTAAAATACTTCATTCAAGTACAAACAGGTCTCAACCAAGCTTAGGAGAACGAGATAAGCAGGGAAGCTTCATTTCAGGAAAGGTAAGTCGCATTAGAGGCAGGACAGACTTTTCTCCTAAAGGCACACTGATGCAGGCACAAAAAGCTACAGAGGAGTTAGCAATAGCAGAACCAATTGAAGCTGCTTTATGAGAGTTGTGAAAAAATACAGCAGAAATATCTTTCAGGCATTACTAAGATGAGGTCAAAGAAAACTGACAGACATAAAAGGCATGTTCCCCTGTTAAGCAAGACTGGGTCATAAACATTCAGTTCATCCAAGGATAAACAAGGTCACAGAAGACAGATAGCAGAGACAGAACACAGTAATGAAAGTATTAAAAACCAACAGAAAACATGGGATTGAGGTTGCTGATGAATTTGAAGATTCAGGAGAAGGACACCTGAATCTTCTGATAATTAGTTATAATTATCAGTTAGTTAATATCTGAAATAATGTACTGTTGATAAGACATTTTATTTTGCAAATATTTATGAATCCCAGTTTGCTCCCGGCTATGTAAGATAGAAAACAAATCATAAATTTGTTGAAAAAGTGCAAGCTATACAAGAAAAAAAAGCCCCTTCCATCTCTTTCTCAACAGTTCCATGTTCTCAACTCACCAGACTTTTATGCTCTGGGACTTGTGCACGCTAGAAAAAAGGGGAACATTTCAACTAATTAGGAAACATTTGAACTGGGGAACAGACTTTCAACCATTTGCCTGCCAACTTGTGTTAAAATGACGAGTTGCCCACTTTTCACTAGGAAATTACCTTATATTGAAATCACTGCATGAAAACTTACTGAGAGGGGAAAGGCCGTGCAGGTGGCTGCCACTGTCTCTGTTTGTTTTCACAGATTCTGCTGTATTTTCATTACCACCAATGTCAGCAGCTGACACAATCCTGACCCTGAAATAAGTTACTAATAGCATTAAAACTCACTCTGTCTTTAACAGATACATTTTCAAGTAGGGCATTTTCAGGATTATCATCACAAACAAGTACCTATTTGGGAAAGCGCACCCAGGGGAATTAAGTCTCATGACACCACTGATCCCAGGTTTCTTTAAAGCCTCTTCCCCCTAAGTAGCGCTGAAAAATTCTGAATTAGCTTCCACTAGATTCATCTTTTGCACGTAATTATGAAGGTACACATGTCCTTGAAGTAGAAAAACTAGAAAAATAGAAAGAGTATTTTTGTGTAGGCTATCTAACTTATAAATCACAGCTTTCTTGGTGACACATCTGATGTTGAAATTCTATAAAGATTTAAGTATTGTAACTTATATCAACATATGTTCTGTTCCTTTGTGCTCTGAAGATAAACAACTGTAGAGATGCCACTTCTGTTTTGAACATTAAAGCTTAGGTAAGAGTTAATTATAGAAGAAATTAAGGTGTGCTGTATCGTGGTACTGAGATGTGGTACTGCACTCAAATCAGTACAGTGATGTTATCCAAAAACCTGGAAACACATGGCTGCTGCAATGTGAGCTAATTAATATTGCTGGAATTAAGCTAAGAAAAAGCTACTGAACAGACTTGCCAGGTGTATTACATATGAAATTACAAAATAGTCAACACTCCTAGCACATGACTCACACCAGTAAATCTCATGGTAAATACAGCTTTCCTACAGTGATATCCTAATTCTAATACAAAGTTCCTGACACAAGCACCTTTATGGCTAGAGTATAAGTTCTAAATGGTGATGTTGACAGAGTGAGAGCAAAATGCAAAGCCTTAATTTCTCTATCCAAAGACAATTCTGAAGACTTCTGACTCATCAAAACAAATCCATCACATGCGAACAAAGGTCTGCTTGAGACAGCTGTTTCAGCATTGTACTCTGTTTTTACACACATGTAATTTTACCTGTCGGTTTAAATAATTTTACCAAATTCATACAAGTAGGTTTTGAACCGTCATTTATAAAGCTTTCTTTTCATTACAAAATGGCTCACTTCCTAAAGTATTTGGAAGTTGTTCATGCTCCAAATTTAAAGACTACTAGTCAGCTACAGTGACTACTTCTAGTAGTCATCAGCAAGTAAAACCTCAAATTATTTCCCACTCTAAGTAGGAGGAAAATAGTTGAGTTTGATCTGATTAATATTGGATGTTAAAGAAAAGCAGCAGATAACTCAAAATTAGTATCTCCAAAGTTATTCACCTGTCTTCTAAGAGATACTCCTATTTGAGAAAGGGATACTTGATATCCTTAACTCTCCAATACACATCCTAAGCAGCATATTAAGGCAAAACTGTCTTGAAGCCTGCCGTGCTTCTGAAACAGATGGGCATACAAAGCATCTTCTGCCGTTTCCCTGTGTTCTATTGAAGACATGAATGTCAGAATTAAGCAAACCGATTCATTTTGAAGACTACCAAGTTTTTTCAAACAACAGCAAATACAAGTATCATAGTTGGGCAGGCCACCTACAGGCCTCTGCGAGCTCTCTCCTTTTAAGAAGCACATGAGGCAGACAGGATTTTCTCAGGAGTGTAGACATCTAAGTTCCAGGAATGGGGCTAGGTTCGGCAGACTTGCAGAGTGGCTAGAGCAGCAGGTGCAGAGAGTCCTTCACAGGCTCAGTGTCACATGTGAAGTACCTTCCCATCCAGTCCAATTCACACTACTCTTGTATAACGGTGGCATTGCCAGTTCATGTCAGTCCACGCACTACAGAGCAAGTTTAGCTGCTCAGATGGCACATACAGTGCTCTGCATAAACTGCATTTCAATGTACTGTTCAGTCTGAATTGAATCTTTAAACCCTTCCTGCTTTTCAGGCAGACCTCTGTCTAAAGCAACTCCACAATTGCATACCTGATGCTATTTCAGATTAAATAGGTGGACTAAAAACTGTGCACCCACATCTTTTTGTACAACTCAGGAATATGTTACTCAAACTGAAGTGGTATTGATATGACTACTTCAGCAGTGCTTCTGACTTACCTTAATCATGGAGTGACATACAGAACTCCTGGCTCACCTGCCTGGATGCCTGTAATAAATACTGAAGTTATTGTGTATAACTAAGCTTTCTATGTACAACTTCAGCAGGCCAGGATTAGACAATAGATATTTATACACCTTTACAAACTGCAGAGATATTATATACCACCTAATAGTATAACCCAAATCCTGAAAAGTAGTTATTTCCGTGAAAAGTATCTTGCTCATCCAGCTTCATGAATAGCCTAGTAGTTAGGCCAAGCTATGTAGTGTTTGAATTAGTTTCTATGACTTTGATGTGTAACTGATATGGTGTTCCTATCAAGGCCCCCGCACAGAGACCGCGCTTAAAGAAATACTATTGTGCTACAACTCTTCTCCTATGGGACATCTCTCTGAAAAATTCTGCAGGCTCCGATAACAACTGCATTTCTACATGTAGTTATACATGTAAAAAGTCAGTACAATTGGAATACAGTATCATTAAAGAACTCTTTTGTAGTTCTGCTGGCCTCACTATTGCTGATACACGCCATTGGCCTTACTGTAAGTGAATTATTCTCAGGATTGAAATAATTTCATGTCTTGTCTTAAGAATGCTGCATTAAAAAGGGCCATGCAGAAAAATATCATTAGAAATACCAAAAGCGTAATAAACTCTTTCTCAGAGGTCAGATATTCAGGGACTGGACACAGTGTAATGATGTCAATAAGACTCATTGGTCTAGCAAAAATGCAGCATAAATTCTGTTTAAGTGCTTCTAGTTCTGTGTTAGCTTTTGTGAAGCTAAGTCAGTTCTCTGAGTGCATCTGAATGCTAACATAAGGCTAGAAGAAGCTTATGACCATCAGTCTCAAAAGCACGTGTATTTTCATTCAATCATCTCAATTCAAAAAATCTTTATTCATGTTTTCATACCTTCTGGGTAAACCATTACACTGCATAAAAAAGAGTTTCTCCCCATCCACCCCTTTTCATAAAATATGAATAGACCAAAACAGAATCCTGAACGTAAGCCAGTTCCCACAATTTCTGATGTTAGCTCAGGTCTGTTCAGGGGAATAGTTTAATAGAAGCTCAAGAATATCAGTTTACTTCAGCACACAGTGTCTTCTGTCCTGGAATGTGTGTATTCATTAGCTCTCCACCTTTGCAACATTTTACATAGCTCCTTAAAGTAATCTGAATCCACCAATTCACAATGAATTGAAAGCAGCAAGTTCTTTTCAGCCTCAGCTTTCCAATACGATCTTTCTCATTTAATAGGAAACCACAAAATATTATTTCTGTTAAGTCTTTTAAGGTGAAATACCCTAGAAAATTAAAGTAGTTACAACTACCCTAATTTAAAATGGCAAGTGTAAAATTTTCCAAAGAATCTGAGAGCAACAGCTGTGTTAAAGCCTAAGTTCTAAAAGAATTATTTTTTTAAAGGAAAACTGAGCTACTGAGAACTGTTTAAAATACTAAGCATTACAACCCAGTAGGTACACACTAACGGATATTTTTTGCATTTCTAATCACTGATACACTTAAGCTTCAGCCGTGCATATATTTCTGCATTTCTGGTCAATAATACTAATCAGTTTTACAGAGCATTAAGGATGTGTTTACATCACTTCAACTCATTTGCAGGATGCAAAAATCATTTATTGTAGGAAAAACCATTTCTATTAGGCCTTCAGAAGAGGTTCCTCCCTGTTGAGTTCTCACAATTGTAAACCAGCTTTTTGGGGCATACCTTCATTCATGGGTCAAGATACCCTCCTATCACCCTAAGAAACACTTCACTAATAGTTCCAGGTACCAGCTCAAGGTGTTTTCTAATTTTAGTTCTAAGGTCTCAAATTCTCCTTTATACACTGTGAATTAAGACCAAGCACAGTGCCCTAAATGTAATGGCATTAGAGCAAAGACTAGGGTGTTTAGTTCTAAGTAACAAAGGCCGTTGTATAATTTTAATCCTAAATGGTTTTAGGTCCAAAATTCTGTGAAGGAGGTAGAACTGAGTTGTCTGTTCTTCTACAGCATTATTCTAATCAAATCTGTCATCTAATGTGACCTCACAGGATCCTTGAGTAGGTAGTTTAGGGTAAAAGGCTAACATGCATTTCTTCTTCCATCAGAAAAACTGAGCATCACATCCATATTTTTTTGTTTTTAACTGTATTTTCTAAGCAAAACTAGCAATTTCTAGTTAAATCACTGTACACGTGCATAGTGTATTCTACTTCCTTTATGTTCTGATATAGCATCTTGGCCAAATTCTTCACTGAAGACAAGCAAGCATTATCCTGAGTGCGTCAAACAAGACGTGCAAGTGCAAAAACACTCTACACCAAAAGCCGTGCTGATATTATGAAAGGGCAAGAACTTAAAATTCCAGTGCACAGAGTGCATGTGGCTATGGCGCTCTAAATAAAATGTGTATTTATGATCTCCATGTTTATGAATGTCATACTGCATTACTCTGACGTTGTTATATGTAACAATATGGCTGAGAAGACACGACACTGTTACTTAATTTTGTCAGCCTGTACTTCACAGCAACTGGTAGGTAGTAGCCCTCAGAGACAAGGATGATTTCTATATTTTTGAACATAGCATAAGGAAAAAATACCTTCTAGGGAAATGAAAAATAAACAATATCTTCTGGGGAAATACAAAATAAACAATAAAAAACCTGGTTATTAGAATACTTCAGAAAAGCATTTTCCATTAATTTCACAAGAAGTGATTATATTCATTGTACAGCAAATGAACCATAAAATGTATTATAATTATATGGTATAGCTGCAGTCTGTTTTACCTTTTCTCAGCAATACTGCAAGGGTTGTGGCTACTTCAGTAAAACATATTTCAGTTGTTTCAAGAGTGTGAGCTAATAAAGAAAGCTAACTCAAATGACTTTTCCTCATTTTAGTGGAGATTGGCAAGAATTTTCTTGTTGCAGAGCATTGAGGTGTATATAGAAGGACTACACACCTTCTCCCCTACCACCCCTCCCCCCTCAATCACTGAAATCTAGTATAAACAGAATGGTTTTTTCACCAGGTAATGGCAACACCTCATTTCACACTTGAGTCATTCCCTACATCACTTACAGCTCAGAATAAACTCATCAATTTTCACATGGGAAAATTAAAAGCACTGCTACACCATTCATAAAGAACACCATTCATTCACTGCTCCTCCCAAATACACCTTTACCTAACCACTCCAACTGAGCAAAGTGATCCAACAATTGAGAAATATTTTTTAAATCCCTAGACACAGACAATTTTCTGACCAATACTGGCAAGATTCCTCATAGTTTTACCTCAAGTAGAACACAGCAATTGCATGGAATACTAAAGCAGTTTAGCTTTTCTAGATTTCAGATTATTACATCTAAATTTTCATGATGCATCTAAGTTTTCATCTGTACAGTGGATAGTGATATTAATATTTCTACATTATTCCTACTAGTTATTCCATACACTAATCTTGAAGATTAATTCCTTGGTATTTAAATGCTCTTTTGATACCTACAGCACTACAGAGTCACTACTGCCAAATGCAAACAGGATTTTATGAAAGGACTCCCTGAAGCACTAGAACTCTGAGTCTATATAAATATTATTCAAATAGTTTTATGAAGTTTTTGGTGTGTTTCACAGACTTTCTGGCAAGGGCTTCAAACCTCTGCTTCCCCGTGTCTGTTGCTGAGAAACACAGGGCCCAGTTTTCAAGCTTTTATTGCACAGTTGCAAGCACTACCTTTATATAAAACCAGCTTGGCATATCTTGTGTGCCATACCCGTCAGGCTTGCAAGCAAACACATTTCTACAAAAAGAGAACATGTGTTCAATATCCAAATAAGTACACACAAAATGCCTATATGTCTATAAAAAACCACTGCCTGTTTTTAAGTCTAGCAAGCACAAGAAATTAAAATGCAAATTTTATAAAAATCTGGCTTTACTTGAACTGAGGCAATGCATTTCTGTGATAGCCCTGAGGCATTGATGATTATGTCAATTTATCCTTCACTGCTCTGTCTAAAGATTGACCTTCCCTCCCCTATCTAGCAATAGTTGAATTACTTAAAGACTGCATATTTTCAATGAAGGCATTTAATGGGAACGGTCTATCCAATAGCTGCCTACTCAAACAGCTAAAATCCAATAAATATTAAGAGAACAAAATAACTATCTGGTAGTTCTTAATTAGCTATTTTAAATTTGATTACACAGAGACTTGCTAGTATTTCTTTTAGGTGGTATTCTAGTTTGTAAATTTTAAGTAATTGACATTATAAACTGACTTTAATCTCTGATACATCAGCTTAGATGTGCATGTATCGAGATATGAGTGATAATTAGTCTGAAGGTCTACACAAGTAAGAAAACATATGGAAATCTAAAATGTCTCACTTTACAGGACTATGATTCCCTAGTGTGTGATATGCTCTAAAGTCTGAATTTTATCTTTTATCATCTGTATTGTCAAGTATCCCTCAAGAACACAAATTACATGTTTTTTTGTGGTAGATGTACCGTCTTGGTTCACTCAATCCAGGATAGTTCTAGCATGATCCTGTGAAGTATTTCCACCCTAAGTGCAGTGTTGATAACAGAACCATGGCATTCTATATTTTACAGATCCATCTTGCCTAACTACCTTATTTGTTAATGTAAACACCTGAAGTTACTCCATAAATTAGTTTTTGTGTACCATTAATAGAGGGACCTTAAATTTGCATTGATATTAACTAGAGCTATAAATAAACATTGCTGGTCTTAGTGTTTGCAGATGAAACAGGAACAGCTGCCTTGACTTTCTTTTCTAATGGAGTCTCTTAATAAGGCTCTAATAAAGATATTCCCATGCTTCCTGCCTCCCACTCCATGACTGCAGTATTATGGTTCTCCATCTTCTTGTAGATCTATAGCAAAAGGAGTCCCTATTTGTGCCCAGTTATCACACTGAAACAGCCTATGAACTGAAGAAGCTGTATCTAGAAAGACACATTCGTAAGATGGCTGTGAAACAATCACTTACTGTGGAGTCTCCTCCGTAAAACTAGTTACACTTAGTGCCTAAGCTGACCTCTAGTCCATTAGTCTTTGCAACTTCTCTGGAACTAACTTCCCATGAACGTTGTCCCCTTGCAAGGAAAAAACATTTGAAAATAAATACAATTACAAAAATTAAGTGCATCAACTTTTCTAAGTGGTACTGACTGGTACTTTTGTTTATTTTCTCCCATTTGTTCTTTTAAAGAACTCATCTTCACCCTTACCCCATTCACTCCAGGAAATCAGTTTTCAGGCTCATGCAAACCTTTTCTTAATGTTTATTTAAGATCAGGTTTTCCCTTTTGCAGTGCCAAAGGCATGTGGTCCTTAGAAAAAGTTGAACATTAAAAAAAATGTTTAAATTTATTTAAAGTTAATGTTTTTCTTTCACATAAAGATACAGTTCAAAGTTACTTAACCCCAAGAAATTTCCCTTCAAGCACTGTTTTTATGAAGTGTAAATCATTGATGACTTTTTTTAGCTTGGCACAAAAAAAAGTGCTAAGAACTTGCCCAGTTCTCCTGTTATCTGAATACATGTATATATAGTCATATATATGAAACAGAAATACTCCAAACTGCTCCAGAACAGCTGGAAAAACACTGAGACTAGTTTTTCTTTTCTTTCCACTTAAAGATGTCTGAAGGAAAGGAATTGAACATCCAGGTTGCACTCTCTAGACAGTCTAATTCTTAGATATAAGCTATTTGAAGTCCTGTCTGTATCTAACTCTTCATACCTTTCAATTATTATAATGACAAGTTCTTTTTTTTTCGGTAGAGAATCCACAAATCTAAATATGTGCAAAGCACAAAGTATTTAAACATGAGGAAATGGATAGGCATCAAAAGTAAGGCAGGGTAACAAAAATGTTTGATCAGTATTGATTGGGAGATAAATAAAATTGTCTGTGTTTAGCAGTTCAGCTGAGAACACACTATCTGTAGACTGTATAGCTGTACTCGAGAGTATACTTTAGTTCATTTGGAAGCCTTTAAAAGAAATTATAGCATCTGGAACTGAAAATCTATCGTAACGATTGGTAAGCTTTCCACAGATGTTTGACCAATAACACCAGGTATAACCTGTATCCACTGAACTTCAGACATGCTAGTGCTTTGGTAAGAATACGGAGTAGTCCAGGTTGAGAAAATTACAGACACAAGCAGTTAACCAATTTGTTCCTGCATATCATATCAGGATATAAACTTAAATGAGCTTTGAAGATGCAAACC
Source organism: Struthidea cinerea (assembly GCA_013397865.1). Lineage (NCBI taxonomy): Eukaryota > Metazoa > Chordata > Aves > Passeriformes > Corcoracidae > Struthidea > Struthidea cinerea. The sequence continues at coordinate 173,357 of VZTI01001213.1, read as the reverse complement.
TAGCAAGTTAGCAAAGATCAGAACTCTGATTTGCCCCTATAATTTCAGAACATGCCATCAGTTTCTGTATTACACTTATACATACTACCTACGTGTGGCATACATGCCACATGCAGTATTGCAACAACAACTTGACATAATTAACGGTGTGTCACACTTTATTTATAAACTCTTACTTAAATACAATTGTTGCTACTTTCCAGTATTACAACAACAGAACTATCAGAACAAGAAATGCCCTCCTCAGTTTGGAAGTACCATAGTTATTCAAACACACTACACTTATCTGTGCTGATAGACGGATGCTACAGACAGAAGACAAAAGATGACATTCACTGCAAGAGAAAAGCAAACCTATAGAGCTTCTAGTCAGTTAAATTTCCCTAGATCTTTGGCTTCAGCTTATTGAATTGTCTTTTAAATTGTCCTGAAACAAACAAAAATATTCAACATACTAATACCCGCTTGTTTATCGTAACTCATAACAGCAATCCTATGATAGCCCTCATGTCACTACTCAGTGTTACCATTGAGCGTATTTCAAGCAATCTACTTCCACCAAACTTCCATTTCCATTACTGTAATCCACTGCATGATCATGGTCTGACTCAGTTGTTAGTCTCTGGGTTCCAGTTTCTTTCACTATTCCTTAAATATGCTAATGTAGATCATCAATAAGGTATACCTTGTCACCCCAGCAGCAGTTTCTTTTCAATTCTGATTACTTATTTAATGCCACTTGTTTCACAGCAATACACAAAACCAAGTTATAGAAGCAGCAAAGGACTTCTGTAATTAGCCTTCTTTTCCAGCTTATGTTAAATTTCAAGATATAAAATATTCAATGGACATCAATTACCAATACAAGCACTTTAGCCACATTAAAAAATGATTTTTTTGTAATGTAAACTTTCTTGAAATACATAATTTAACCTAATGCATCAATAGTATAGCAGTCCCAATAATTCTATTTTGAAGGAAACATTCAATTATAATGAAAATATGAATACCTTGAATTGACAACACTCCAGCAAAAAAGGGTTGCACTCTGCTTGCCAGATAACGTGTAGGGTTATAATACAGAATATGCCTGTACCCTTCCAGTGTTGCCCTTTCTCCTCTGACCTGCATGGCAGCCTTTACTGCCCCATAAGGCATTTACAACATATGTGTTGCATTCATGCACAGTGAAGAAGCATAATCAAATCTGTTACTTGTTAGGAAGCATCAAACCTTTACCTCCTTGCCCATCTGACAGGACGGCTGCTGAGCTCACTACTCACACCTTAACCTTCAGCAGGGCTCATTTATTTCCCAGGAGACGCATTCAGAAAACTGACAGTTACAGGAACAGTAGCAGGTTAGCAGAGCTCGCTTGGGGGAGGGGAAATTCCAAACAAAGAAAAGCTTCTCAAAAAAGGTTAACAGCTTTCCAAGCTTACATAGACTAAATGTAGACTAAACAAGGACAAGCCTAATAAAATTAATTGCTTCACAATAGCAAGCTTTGTGTTTATATTCTGAAAATACTATAAGCTCTATCTGCTTAAAACAATATTGAATGGTCAGGTGGTTTGCAGTTTTCAAGCACGTTAGCATAATCAGCCTTAAATTAAAACAGATGGGAATGACAGATATGTTAACGTTATTAAAGACCTCTAAAGGATAGAGTTAAATAAGGTTACCTAATCCATCTTAGAAGGGTATTATGAATTGCATCACTTAAACAAGAATAGCATTCTTGTATCTATTTTTGATTTTACAAGACTAAATTAAATTACCAACACAATGTAACCAATGGCATGCACATAATATGTGTCTACTAGTCTCAGTTTTTGAGAGAAAAACCAGGATGTTTCCTGATTTTGAAAGGCTTTCATGCAGATCTTTTAACGATAAAGATGATTATTCTCCTGATGTTGCAGTACATAGTGAATGCTCACCAATGAGCATAATATATCAGCACATTAAGAATCAGCATATTGTATCTATTTAGGGAAAGTGAGAATTCTACTACTAAAACTCGCAAATATTGTGCTACAGACTTCTCAGATGTTCTTTTAAACAAAACCCAAAACCCCCCAAGCCCTTCAAAGCTTACAGCACATTGCTATTGTCACCTGTGCAAAGTGTGTAATACAAATTTAAGTTAACAACCTCGTCTTCATACATGCAACAGTTATTAACATGCCTTTTAAGGGCTCGTTCTTGCTTCCATAGCTATGATAAAAATGTCCGTGATATCTCACTGTTTGGCGCACTCAGGTGGAGTGGGCCTCAAGCTTCCACTCCTGTACCAATACCATGTTTTCTTCCTGTGAGACATTTTTCAGCTCACAAAAGAGTTTTCAACAAACAGCCAAACTAGCTTAAAGCCTCCTAGTTACATACAAATGAAGTGGGAAACATGGGTAAGAGCCTAGTCACATCAGAGGGAGAAACACCTCAACTCACACACAGGAGGTAAATTTTTAGCACCAGGCCATCTTGTAAAGGCACCTTTATGCACCTTCCCCGTGGTTTAGAAACCCAACCAGGAAGTAGCGTTAAACACACTTTCTGAGGAGAGATGCCAGAACAAGCTTCCAGGCAGAGAAAGGATTTATGAATCCTGTTTGGGTTTTGGTATGAATAGGTGTTAATACGCTGAGACTTGTCAAAGGTACAATGCTATCTCAGTATGTATAAAAGGAATGTAATATTCCTTTTTGACCCTCCCCCCCTCCACTTTACAATCCCCAGACTAACAAATCTCAGTTCCCAAGGTTAACTGAAGATTGAGTAACAGCTCTGGCTCTCAGAATCACTTTTCTGAGTTTAGATGCCTATACTGAGGAAAATCCCATTTTGCAACTAGCTTGGAAATTATTTTCAAGGTTTTCCAACATAAAGGTGAAAGGCACATGGACAGTTTAATCCAGCTGAAGCACCTAACATCTAAAATTCTGTCCCCGTAAACTTTAAATTTTGAAAGGGTGACTGAGGCTTTTCGAAATCTTTCAATGTCTCTATTTTTGAAAGTAGATGAACAAACACCTATTTTTAATATACAATCTGCTAATAATTTCAAACTCTTTACTACTTTTGCTGTACCAGAAAATGTAAAGTGACCAGGAATCAACTTGTCTACTTCACGGCCGTTGTAAGATTAAACAAAGCATTTTATTCAGCTACAAAATTACATTCAACTATTTAAAGAGATTTACATAATTGAAGATTTCCTTGTGCATTTATGTATAACAGAGCTGCCCTAGGTCAACCATCACCTATTGAAATGTTTGGCTACATTTGCCCAGCTGCAGGGCACTGACAATATCTGGGCTCATTCTAACCATCCGCCAGGATTTAAAGTAACTGAACTGAAATCTAACAGCAGTATAATTCACTAAGACTAAATTCAATCAGCACTCAGAAGGAAAGGGGGATTAGAATTAGCATTCTAAATCTGTGTTTGGTAGATCACATATACACTTTCATTTCTATTGAGTAGAGAAAGTTGCAGTGGAGAATATGAATTGGAATCTTTGCCAGTGATGAAACATATAATTCCAAGGCAAGTACATTAAGTGAAATTAAAATGCATAGCTCAGATAACATCAGCATCTATGGAACCAGAAGAAAATTTAGACTCATTAGTCTCATTACAGAGATCAAACATCAAGACAAAAGAAGAGCTTTATCTGTAAAAGCCCTCCAATAAACCTTAATATAGAAAGAACATGTATATTAATCTCAGTACACTGCTATTTTTCACTATTCTACTTAAAGGTGTTTTTCAAGCAGTTTCATACATGGTAGAAGTTTTGGCACAGGTGTTCTTTAGGCTTGACAGTTATATATCTGTTTGTAAATAGTTTAAACTGACTTCTAAGTGACTTCTGGCAAGTTACACCAGTCTTCCTCATGAAGTTCCCTTAAACAAGAACAGTGTCATTTCTTAAAGGTGCCGTGAGAAAAATGAATCTAAAAGGCTTCATGTAAAGAGGCTTTATTTTTTTTTTAAGCAATATTTTGGAGGACAGCATGAAGAAGTGAAGACGAGGCTGCAATCATAACAGATCCTGTAAGAACACAGGAAACATGTCTCAAGTCACAAGAAAAGCATCACAGAAACAAAAACCACCATGTACCACAATTTAAATTTCTTGCACTATTAAATAAAAATCTCAACATTAAAAAAAAGATTAGCTATTCCCTTTGCCAAATAGATCAAGTTAATAATGAGTGTGCAATAACCCCAGTCTTTGCACCACCTTTACAGTGCACTTTGATTTATGTTTTCACGAACTAGAAATTCTTTTTTAAGATAGAAAACAAGACTGTCAAGTGTCATATGATTCTAGAAGCTCTGACTGTTAAAAAAGCCAATTTCTTCCAGTGAAAGCAATATTTTTCACAAGTTAGCAGGTTACTGAGTTGAAACAGTCACCGATCAAGTAAATGTTACAAGTATTCAAGAGTCAACATTCACTGGAATTTTTGCGAGCTCTATCCTATTTTTTCCTTGAAAAATGTTACGTGCTACTTGAAGGACACTTGAAAAACTCCAGTTAGTGTGTTAACAGGCTAAAAGCTACTGACACTGACATGCTGCTGTTATCTGAGGCATTAGTCCTACAGCAGACTCAATTCGGCCTAGAACGAGCCCTGTTTGCAGAGCTGGGGCACTCCCAGAGCTCGGAGGGACAGAGGCAGTTTGGCTTCAAGGAAGCACAGACAGATTTATCTGCAACTCATTTGTAATGGAGAATTTGTTGCCTCCTTTCTCTGCTGTAGCCATCACTTGCAAGCTCATACCCTCAAATAAATTTGATCTCTTGTACTCTTAGGCTACCAAATACTGAGTTGTGTAGTTCTTGAATGGCAAGCTCTTCTAAACAATTCTCACTTATTTTCATAGCACCTACCATTCAAAAAGGTGAACAGCTAGTGGAACTAGCACCCTGCTACTAAATACAGTGTTTCTGTACATTACCCATGGGACCCAACCTCAAAGTACATGATGTACTAGCAGCCAGATTTCAACACTGCTGGAATGCAAAGCCTTGACCAGAAGTCTGTGTTAGTATCCCATGTGTCGAAGTGAAAAATGTCAGAAAAAACAGCAGCTGCTTCAAAGAATGAATAAAAAGTACAACTATGAGATTAAAGAAAAAACCTAAGAGGTGCTCAGATCCTCAGGGGTTTGACTTTTTCTCCGATCTCAGCGAGATTCTTTAGCACGTTCACATATCACATATGGGCCTATGCAGGGCTATACTGTAGAAAGCAAAACTGACAAAGATTTTAATCTCCATTAGAAAAGCTTAAGAGCAGAACATCCATTTATTTAATATAATATGCCAGGGTTTTACAAAGTCTCCATAAGGAGGGCTTTCAGAGTCTACCAGGCAATTTGGAAGGCTGCTATGTTATTATGATAGCATTGAATATGTTTGAGTTTATATTGACAATGGCACACTCTGCTTTGAATAACATTATTGTGCAAGCTTCCAGCTGTTCATTATATCCCTCCACTTACTATTTGTCACAGCCGAGTACTGTAAGGCAGAAGGCAAGCAGCTGTCTAGGGCAGAAATAGTATCAGTCTTCACTGCCTACTTCAAACTTGACAGAGCCTCGGAAGCACTTGCAAACTTGTTGCCTCTGAGAGAAAAAGGAGGAAAGAGTCTGAACAGAAAGTTACACAATACTAAAACTGCCTAAGTAGTAAAACAGAAGCATCTTTAACTCTCGATTCACAACTGATGTGGCAGAAACACCAGACCTGACAGTCCCTCTCCTCCCAGCCTTGCTTCTGATACATCAGTTTTCCCTTATCACTATGAAGCTTTGGGTCAATCTAGATAAAAATGCCCCAGAGTTAACAAGGAATGTAACAGCAGAATGGGCAACTACAGGAAGAGCAGGTAAGACTACTTGTAGCACTTTGCCTCAGTTAAGAATAAATTGGCAGCAAATCAGTTGAGGTTTGTGGCCAGTTGTGTTGAAATACCATTTATACTACAGTAGACACTCGGCATTTCCTTCACCCAGAACTGTATTTCCTGACTTAAGAGAAGATGCATTTTTCTATCTCTTCTCTTTTCTGCAATGTCCTAAATTGGAAGTTCTTAGGAGACAGGTGATGTTCAAAAGGGATAAATGAAAGCAGTATATAAGACGTAATTATTTCTGGTATTAAGTTATACTGTTAAGCAGAAGTGGACTACCTGAGGCGACGAGGACTGCAAAGTGTGCGTCGTCTTTACCTGTCAGCAGATGCTATGACAGATTCCAAGACTTAAAAGTAACTTTTATCCTATTGCATCTAATGAGAAATTATTTTACCACTGTAGTTTTAAACGTTGTTGCCTCCCACCCTCACTTGATTGTACCCAGACAGTGTAACTCCAAGACTGTACCCCCAACAAGTGCAAAGCAGGCAGCTAACTTTGTTACAGCAGTATGACTGAAACAGTAGTCTCAGTGAAGAGTTAGAGAATCTTCAATTAAGCCATGCACATGCAGAAATACCTGAACATACCTACTCTGAGTGCTATTACAGAGTCTTTTCACTTATCAGTTGGTTTTTGAAAGGTCACTTCTACATTTCATGTAGTAAATGGCAGTTGTAACTACCATTTATTTTGGCATCTAGTTGGTATTTGGTTGGCTTGATATTTTTACATGTACATTACACTTCAAAATCTTCACTGAAACAGTTCACTGTTTCCTCAAAAATGAAAATATTAAAGATGTAAGACTCTCTGAAGAAATTCAAGTTCTGTTCCTCTGCCAAAGTTGATACAGTTGCCATGAAAAGCAAACTCTCCTCCAGCTTTGTGCCAATATAACTGTGAAAATAACTCCAGCTCATATTCCACTCCACAAGGATTCAGCTGCTTCATAATAAATGGTTTACACTCGAATTCTTGTGCCTTGCCCAGCAGCACTAGGCAGATGGATTACATTGGGATCAATTGTGTGGCTAACTTGTATCTTAATTTATGAGTCAAGCAGAGTTTGAATTTTCACTGACCTGTCATAGCAAAAAAAGTTAGTGTTCTGCTAGTTTTCTCTCACTTCTCTCAAAAGCTCAGGAGCCACTGGCACCAAAAGTCACTCTACCAGCAATAAACAGATAGTTCTTTAAAGGACATTTGCCATAGAAAATACAACTAGTTTGTAGTAACAAAACAAAACTCCATCTAGAAATGCTTTATCTTGGGTGAAGATAACTGTAGTTCTTATCCTAACTTTGACTATTTCTTGATATATTACAGTGATTTTGTCTATACTAAGTTTTTATTAGTGTGAAGCCTAGTCTTGTTCTGTGCAACGTGATTTTTGTATTTGAATTACTGTATTTTGGTAAGCATACAATTTGTGTTTTTTTAGTTGACTCTGCTTTCCTTAATCCAATATTACGAAAGCAATAAAAGGCTTGGAAAAAGATTAGAAGATATACTGAAGCTGTTCTCCTCAGTAGTAAGCATACAACACTTGTTTGTTTTGTTGGTATTTTTATGGAAAAAACATCTTCACCATGTTCTCAGCCCAACTCAAGGCTTCTATCACTAATTCAATTCAGTATTGAAATGAAAACTCACAGAAATAATTTCTCAGTGAGGGACTTAAATAAAATATATGAAAGTTAAGTAGGTGGCAATCTACCAGGGCCAGCGAATTAAAAGCTTATTACGTTATACATTTAAATTTCATTCATAAAACTTTGCTCCTTTTAAGAAAAAATGAGACTCTATTCCATCTCATCAGCAATGTAATTAGGGAGGTGTGGTAAAAAGAAACAAGGTAAAAATCACATGTCAACATAGTTTGAAAAATCTTGAAACAAGAGAGAACTGGGCAGAAACAAGCCTGCCTCATTCACACCACAGAGTTAACTTTTAGGAAGAGGATAAGAAGATTTTTAATCATGCCTACAATTCAGCTTTTGTGGTTTGAAAACAAGATTTCATAGCTATATGTTCTCCAAAGCTTGTGTGCTATTGGGTAGATACTACAGCAAACAGTTGGACTCATTTCCACAAGGAACAAATATTGCCAAGTTAAATGCTCTGCATTATGGTAGACTGTAACAGGTGTTTTATTTTAACACTATAGCAACACCCACTAAGTTCTCACTGAGAAATTCAGTTTCCCTAGGATTTAACATGTTGAACGGTTCCTTAGAGATACTGAAAGCTCACTTCCCTCATTTTGCAGAAAGTAAAGGATACAGTTAGATTATAGAAATTGGTGTGGCTCTTTATCTCAAATAATATCTGTATGCTATCTGTCTCCATATTTAAGTCTCTCACAATATTAGCCCCTCATATAACTACTAGATTAAAGCTTTCAAAAAAATTATAAAAGATTAGAAAATTATTGCTTTCTAACAGACACCAATTCCTTAGTTTTGGCATGTTACTGCTAAAGAAACTGTGAAAAGGTTGACAAGAAAAAAAAGGATGTAAAACAAAGCAGTGATGGAACCTTTCTAGGAATTAAGTTAAAATACTCTTCAAACCAAGCCTTTACTTGATTGTTTTTATAGCTATTGTCATACCTAGTAACAGTCATCGAAGAGTTACTTATTCCACTCTAGTTATCAGGCCTGTATTAAATTTTTTTAAGGGGGAAGTGTGAAACATTAAGAATTAACCATTAACACCCCATGAAAAGCCAAGAATAAACATTTGTGTCACTTCTCATGCTTGTTGTAATTACAATTATTTTGCAGTTGCACACATAGAAACAACAATTCTATCTCGCTCAAAATTGCGTTCACAATTGACGTAAACCATGGAGTTAGAGAAATAAGAATATGAAATAGAGAAAGAAGGACTTGTGCAGGAGTGGTGGGTATGTCCTGCGGGGGTGGGCAGAATCCTTCTTAAGGATTGGCAGATGCTTGTGTGGGTGTCACAGGTGGAACGACTCTATGTTGGTATTCCTAAAGTGAGGGGATAGCTTTGGGGCAGGCTTGCACTCTTGTGAGAAGTCAGCTGCCAGTGAGCAGTGCAATGTTGTCCCAGAGTGACACATGCTTATGAGCAGTTTCCGCTTGCTGTGGGACCAGTAGGAATGTGGCTGCAGTAGTGTTCAGAGGCTGAGGGTCTCCTCTGAAGTAGATTTGTGGGCTTGTGGAGAAAGTACTCACTGGATGATGTCAGGAAAGGTTTCCACAGGAAAAGTGTGGAGCAGTATATGCCTTCCACAGGAAGGGTGCGCACCAGATGGTGTTTACCAACAAAGTGCCTTGAATAAGCATTCAGGTGGGCTTGCAGTCTGTGGAAAACGGATCGGGGCACAGGGGATGGCTGGGAACGGACAAATGGATTTGTCCAGAAGGAGCAGATGCCTTTTAAGGTGGCAGGGTGAAACGTGCTCTGGCAGCATGGGTTCATAGGCTAAGGAATTGAGGCAAGCTTGTGGTCTTGTGAGAAGTGAGCTGTTGGGGGAAGAACAGCCTTCTGAAAGACTTGCACATGCATGTGTGCAGCTTCCATATGGTGTGAAGGTGGTGGGGGTGGCAGGAGAGCGCGCTGATGCTATTCATGGGCTGAGCTCCTCGTGTTTTGGTGGGCTTGTCTTCCAAGAGAGGACCTGTTATGTGGGAGGGCCCTTACCTATGAGTGGAGTGCCTCGTGTTTGGAGCAGGCTTCTAGTCTTGTGAAAAGTTGTTTGTAAAGCAGTAGCCACCACTAAGTGGGACAGAAGCTCTCAAGAAAGGGCTGGGGATGTTTTGGAAAGCAGTAGCCACCACTAAGTGGGACAGAAGCTCTCAAGAAAGGGCTGGGGATGTGTTGGGAGGAGCCTTTTCTAGGCGTGACAGGATTGTGAGGCAAGATATGGTGGGCAAAAGCTAGCTGTGGTGATCATGAGCAAAGTGAAGCCTGTTGGGGCAGGCTTGTAGCTATGCAAAAAGGCATGTCATGTGGAGAAGGGGGAAAGCCTTGTCCCGGGGTGGCCACTGCTTTTGCGCAGCTTCCGTTTGCTGTGTGGGCCTTGTAGGCAGCAACAGTGTGATGAGTGCAGTGATTTATGTTAGAGGGAGTTTCATCTTGACAAAAGGCCATTCCAGCAAGCGGGGACGGGTGGTGGGCGTCACTTTCCTGTGAGTGGCAGATGCCTGCAACAATGACAAGCTGCAGGAGGGATGACTTGAATTTCTGTGCATGACCTTCTTAGTTAACTACCCACCTCCCTTTCCCACATTTTAGGTTTATTTACAGGGAGAAGCAAAGCAAAAAACAACCTTAGAAAAAGTTAAAGTCATGTGTTATCTTACCTTCTACGGACTTTTTCTAGGCTACTTTTCTTAGCTGCCTCCTAAATGCTTAAACGGACCACCTTTCTCTGGAAAGACTTGAGACCCACTTTGAAACAAGTTCACAGAAAACAGCCCAACTCAGATTTCAGCTTCTACTCTGACTTTTCTCTTCTGACTCCCTGCTTTAGAACACATGTTTTTAGGACTATTACACTTTAATTTGTCATTTCTCTTTCCCATCCTTCTCTACTTTATTACTGTCTAGCAGAGGCACAAGCTACACAATGCCCAGCCAGATCATATCCCCTCTCAGCACCTACCTGTTCCCAGTCACTTCAGTTCAGCAGGGATTTTTGTTTGCTGTTGTCTTAATGCCACAATCCAGATGGAACCAGGAGGATGAAACAGTACAGTTAGGCTTTTGCAAGCTGATTCTCTGAAGCTGCAAGTACTTGTGATGCCTGGAAGGCTCTGCTCATGTGCTACAGCTGGCTGTAGTTCCCAGGTTAGGAATCCCTGACGTTTTTCTGTCTAATGCTGGTGGTCTTTTTAGAATTTGGACTGAGGTTAGTATGGGTTATAATTTAACTTGATTGGTATGAAACTACTTTCATTCCAAATACTGCTGGCTGCGCCAAGCACGCTGTTATACTTGGGGTATTCAGAGACAGGGCAAAGGTGACTGATAATGTCCAAATTTTTTTGTTTGCTCTAGAGGAAAGAGGTGGTGGGCAAAAGTTGAAATGAAGAAGAGGAGGAAAATCTGACAAGTGAATATGGTACTCTAACACCTAAATAGTGTTTACTTGAGATGTAGGTTATAGGTTTATACTTCTGAAAACCTACCAAGAGTAATAGCACTGGAGGAATTATTATAAATAGTCTTCATGCTGAATGTTGCAATTCATAACTGTATGGATTTATTGGTTGTGAGAGATACTGTGTGTGCTGTTATAGCAGTTAAAAGATAATATTGTTTTACATGAATTTATTTTTTATGGCTGTTTAGAATTCTCTTAGACATAATCAAGTTGTTGGTCCTTGGCTGCAGCAATAGGTAAAGATGGATCTGTCACCTGTTGCAGTCACTGATTTTTAAGTTTCAGTGTTCTTGTCTTATAGCACTATTTTGAAGACTTCTCTCTGCTGGGCTGTTATTCAGCTATGCTGTGTTTGTAGCTCTAGATTCTGAATTGCAGATACTGACCCAGTTTAATGAAATAGAGAAGTGCCCTGTGAGGTGTTGAGCTTGATTCTGCCTGGTGTGGTGCACTCTGGACTGCTGTGATCTTGACATGTACTGCTAAATTTTTGTTCCACCAAAGCCAGGTTTATCTTTAAATGCCTGAAGGTGCTGCTTCTGGGAGCTGTGATTGCTATGTTAATCCTGCTCATACAGTAGGCTTGTGAGTACACCTACGCTCGCATCTACTCAGGCAACTTCAGTGGCTGCAGATACAGTTGGTGATACAGCAGTCAGTAGGAAGAGTTGCAATGGTTTTGTTTAACACAGACTTTTTTTTTATTGGAACAGATTGCTTTCCTCATCCAGAGTTTTTTATCTGAAAAGGAGCCGAGTGAACAATCTGTTGCCTATATTATACTCTTAAGGGTTTCACTGGGGGAGGTAGAAAGCTGTAAGCCAGCCTTGGAGGTCTACTCTTGCCTGTTAGGAAGACAGCAGTCTATGAATGAGTCAGCTGGATCCATAGCAAAGTGGAGCTTATGAAAAGGAGATATTGCTGCCATCGGCCATCCTGTCTTGGTGAACAGGTCAGAGGTGAGGTAATTGTGTAGTGCTTGAGACACCCAGATGCCTTCCTATAGCAATCAGTGGTTTGCAACAAATACCCTTTCTCCCTGGCCCAGCACAAAAACATGGGAGCTTTTACATCTTTTCTGGGGCTAGGATGAAGCATAAAATACAGAGGGCACCTTTTAAATATATTTGAGGCAATTTAGAAATTTGTGCTATCTTTTAAGGGTGTCTTCCCTTCTCAAAGTAGAACATTTTCTTACTTCTGTTTTGCTACCATTTTAACTTTTTTTTTTGGTAAGAAAGTAGGCTCTCTGTTGTCTTTCTCTGTAGCTGTTCTGGTTTTGTTGATACAGAATAAGTTTAAGAATTTTAAGCTGATACCAAACAAGTTTAAAATAATCCTTTCTGAGTTGGGTAATGTAGACTTAGAGATTCTTTACTTTGCAGTAGTACAGCTTCCATAGAAAGCTGCATTTGGGCATCTTCTGTTTTAACTGAAGAGTCTACAGTGTTCTTTCCTGCTTAATCTTTGAGTAGCAGTTGGATAAAAAGGATGATTGCCCTCAAATATATCACTTTCAGCTTGACCTTTTCATACCACAATTAGTGACTCTTCTAAAGAGCAATAACTTTGTATAGCACTGTAACAAAGTTTTTGCTAGCCTGACCTTTCAGCATGTACAAGATTACAGGAGCCAATAGAAACACCAAGGGAGGGACAAAATTTGGTGTTCATAGTTACAATTTTTTGGCTTGATTAACAATATTTACATTGCAATTAAATAATATTTTGGTATAAATTTCATAACAGAAAGGAAAGATTCAGCGATGCATTATAATCAACGGATCAAATCTCTAGAATGCGTTTAGTTACATGTTTAGAAAGCAATGGACTCTGCCTAGATCTCCAGATTACTTCTCTTGCCTCTGCTAGTAGCTGCAACCTAATGTGAACAGTAATAGCAGAGACAGCAAGAGTACACATGGAGGAAAATGTTCGTAACACACACACCAATTTTACCTTTATGTTGCTGTCCCTCCTCTTTACCAGGATTCCTTTAGTTGTACACTGCTTTTGAAAGACTCTAAAACTGACATCACAATGTTTGCTAAACAGTTGGAGTGCTGTGTTTGCTGAGGTGTATCTAAAAATGGTACTTGGCAACAAGGGTCAGAGATTTTAGACTAGTAACAGTAGTGACTGGTGGCCACATCTTTGAAGACAATTGACCTTCTCACGCGAAAGATAAAGGTGACTTTGCTACAAGCACTTCTCTGCATAAAACTTTCCTATTGATGATGGATTAATCTTAAATGGTGTCTTGAAAATGTCCCACTAAAGAGTAAGAGGACACTTAGTTCTTTTTTGTGAATGGTTATATTATAATTTTTCCATTTGTCCATCTTGATTCAATTTATCAGCTTCATTTTCATTCTATAGAAAATCTAGCAGGACTTCCATATTTGACTCCTTCAATTCTGTGAAACATGTCCTCATAACTCACAATATAATTTAAGAACAGTGTCCTAAATTATTGTCTAATTCACAGCTGGGCTTATTATCCTCAAAATATTTTCCAGAGTGATTGTTGGCACAGAGCAAAACAAGATTAAGTGTTGTTCACAATGGGTTGCTTCAAAGTTGTTTTGATTCTTTCAATGTGTTGTATCTTGTTTTTAAAGCCAAGTGTTGTGGTTTAACCCCAGTCAGCAAGCCAGTGCATGCAGCTGCTCACCTGAAAGCTGGAGCTGAACCACTCTGCCACCCATAAAATAAAACAGTTCACAGGACTCGCTTCTGGATATAGCTTAATACCCTGAAACTCAGAGCAAGTAAAATTCTGGTAGGCTGAGATACCCTGTAATGTACATTTTTATGCATGAGCAATTTGTTTCCATGAAACCCTTCCTGGGCAAGATTTTATCTGACATCAAGCAGCCTGAATGGAATTCTGAATGAAATGTAGTCATCTTCAAGGATAGAAGTAGCAGGTGAAATATGACAATGAAGTAAATCCATGTTCATGCATTTTGGGTAGGAAAGTATTTTTGATTTTTTTTTTCTGCACAACACTTAATTTAGTAGATTCTATTTCAGAAGGAAAAATTGAAGTTCCTTAAGAGTACTGGAAAGCAAACAAATTTTCATAACTTGTAGTACTAAAATCTGGAATATTTTATATAGTTTGGACAATGGAAAAATATGAAAGCTCTGAGTACAGCAAAAAGGGAAAGATCTTGTTAGCTTTTAGCAGGCTTTATCTATGCCCAGGTGTTTGCTTGTACTCCCTGCATGACTTTACACTTAAATAAATATAGTGATGTAATAGTCTATGGGCCATATCCCAGGCTGCCAAGGTAATTCACCTGGCTTGCACCCTGCTTTTGACCATCCAAGAATTTCTTGGCCCAGCAAAGGAATGAGCCACAGGCCAAATCCATATTCTGATGGTAGCTACTTATTTGACAGAGTCTTGACCTTCTCTCCCTGCCAAAGACCAGAATGGGTAGCAAAGATTTTTGCGATCTGTGCCGTAAGCATATCTCTTCTGGAAAGTGTTCTGCCTACTGTACGTACCTAGAAGTTTGTAACATGATGGGAGACAAACTCAGGTATATTATTCTAATCTCCATAACTGGCAAATTTAGCAGGAAGGTCGGTTCCCTTTTATTACATTAAATCTGTGTTCACAATAAGGGAAGGTACCTACACAGAACTCTTGAGGTGGGGAGGGAGTGGGGAATTTATACACATCTGACAGTGGGATAACTAACATTAAAAACTTTCTATTTAGACTAGAGTGTTATTCTGAACCAGATTTTTAACCTGCTTTTAACGCAACAGAAATCCGTTTGGCTCTCAGTGTCTGAATTGCAGCATAAACTTGAAGCATAATTCTTACTCAAGATTACAAAAAGATAGATGCCAGGGAAAGGGAAGTTTCATTAATGAAGATGAGAAGAAGCTTTAAGGCCAAGGAAGCTGCTACTGCCTTTCACCTACGTCCATGCACTGAGCATGTGTTATTGGACATGTTTAGAGGCTGAAGGCCAGACAGCAGGAAGCACTAAAACCAAGGAGTGTTAGTGAAATTTACACTGGATGATGTTGTTCATATGTTGGAGTGACTGGAAAAATGGTGTATTGAAAAACACACTTCATCTGACACCTTGTAGCAGCATTTTTCCTCATGGCATGGAAGTGAATATTTAAAATATGAAGCAGGTAGTGTGTTTAGTGAGAATTTCAAGCTGAAAATGCAAACTTAAAAAAAAAAAAAAAAACAAATTAAAATAATTTTTTCAAAAAAATTTTATTTTTCAGGTAGTCTTTGACTGTCAAGATAGAAAGTCTGACAGCACTTCAGTCAGAAATAAAATCATGGCTGATGAAGATATTAATCTAACTTCAAGATGTGTCCAAGGATATGGGATGTTCAGGATCAATAATTTCTGCTGGAAATGTTTAGTAATTTGCACAGGGAAGGATAGTTCCAGGAAAAGACATGGGGACAAACCCTAGCCAAGTGAGATGCATAGGATAATCTCACTCTGTGGAAGGCACAGGTTGCTGCCCTAGGTGATGCAAAAAATTGAAGGAAGTCTGCTTCTCTGTCCATCTCTTCTGCTTTAGACCTCCTTTCCCCAAAAGACTGAAAGTCTGATTTATGCTTGAGCTTAGTGAGAAATTTTGGAATATAAAATACATAGACATGACCTTGAAAGTTAACGTTTGACAGCATGCCCAATTACTGTGAGGATTATAATGAAAAATTACTTCTACTGAAATCCTTTGCTGTATTGTTTTTAAGCAGGAGTTTGTTAACTTCCCAGACATACTTTTCATACCCACCTGGCTTGTAATATTTTACTTGATAACACATACTAAAATGTTTGTCAGGCTTATTAGGACCTTGGTTGGTTAGTTTCAAACAAATACAACTAAATATTTATAAATCTTCTTGCTGATAGAAAGGAAATGGTGCAATATACATACCATAACACCGTAGCTTCCTTGTTGGTCATCAGTTCTTTCTGTGCTTGGAAGTGGGTGCATTTCTTGAACATGCTGTAACTCATCGCTATTCTATATTGGTGCAAATTCCTGAAAGTCAAGCAAGCATGCTTTTTAAACAGAATCCTTGGCAACAAGAAGAAAGGAAAAAAAATCCAAAGGGCTTATTTTTCTAAAGATTGACAGAGGCTACAAGTTGAGAGGTGAATCAAGTAAGCTGGATAATGTCCAGAAAGTGAGATTAAAAAGAAAGGAAAGAATCCTAGGCTCAGGCAGCAGAATGATAGAGTAATTTTCTAGGACTTAATAGCGTGACATCAGTGAGCCTTTTAGTTCTGTCTGCCAGTGTATTTATTTCCTTTCTAACTTAAGTTCAGTTTGTTTTACTTTTAATTCTGTCCTCAGCAAAAGCATGAGTCACCTCTTGCAAATAGAACCATGTTCCAGAACAGCGCAAGTTTTTATACATGAACTGAACGGTTTTCAAAGTCAGGAGAATGCAAAACAAACACGTTCTTTAGAATATACTTGAGCCGCTGTTGATCACTAAATAGTTGCAGATCCTTTGCTGATGCAAATGGGTATAACCCCCATTGATTCCAACAGGGCTGTGTTGAGCCTTTACAATCGGATAAGGTACTGGGTAGAGAGCTGTTACCATCCCACAATCAGGTTTTGTTGAAAACAAGCCTTGCAAAGTTTTCTCTTGAGTGGCTGTATAGCACTGCTTGCAACAGGCTTCAATAAATGCTGCTGAATAAATGAAATTGTTTTAATTTTCCTCTGCTCAGTAAGTACTGTCAGCCAGGCCAGTATTACCAGTCACTTGAAATTAGGTTCTTCATTTACCAGAGCGACCATAAAGTTCAAGAGCACCAGAACCCTGAGAAAAGCTCTATTTCCTGTACATTTATTCCCCATTGTTCTAGTTTGAAAACAAACCAGTGGGAGGCACCAAGTCAGAATAACAATTTAATAGGGAAATAATAATAATGATTTAAAAAA
>VZTI01001213.1:123659-155902 GCA_013397865.1 Struthidea cinerea | reverse complement strand
CAGAAAGATAGACTGGAGGGAGGAGGCCTGGAAACACTGCCCCACCTGGTTTTAACAACTCATGAGACTGGTAATAGAATATAGTGCAACCCAGGACACCCATCCAGCATGAAGACCCAATAGCTAATATCAGCTCAGAAGAGATGGAACAGGAGATGTCCAGCTCTATGACTGCAGAGAAAACTAGTATTAGATTTCTTATGCATGTGTTGGCTGCTTAGTGCTGTGTGGTAAAATGGTCAGAGTTAAAAATTTGCTGTTGATAAAGCAGACACCATGTTATGGTTGCCTGTGAAGAATTACATTATCAGTTTCTTTAGAAGGAATAAATGCATTTGGATGTAAAGAAAACTTTATAGTCAATATGTTTCCTTCTATTGAAAAATCAGGCATTTAAAGTTCAGTAATTTTTTTTGGCTTTACCAATATACAGAATTTTATTCTATTACATGATCATATTTTTCCCATATGTGCATCATTTGGGATATATAATAAGTATATTTGGAAGAGTGTCAAAGTTAAACGTCAGTCATAATTTATTTGAATATATTTGTTACCTAAAATTTTTTTAATTTTTAATTTTCACCTACATATAAGTAATAAAAATCCAAGAGTCTTCTAATGTTATAATATTGATTTACATATACTAACTCTATGGATTTACTATATGCTATATAGTATCATTTTCCTGTATTTTAGTTGAAAGCGAAAATGATGAGAAAAATCACAGTGGAGGAAACTTTCTTGCTCCCTCACCCTTTTCTAGTGCACAGCTATTTACAGCAAGAAAATGGCAGTAGATATTTTCTTTTACTGATGTTAACTTTTATGTTCTTAAATAATTAATTTCCTTATTGATGACTTTGAAGACCGCTACTTGATGGACACTATAAGAAAAATAATGTTAAGGAGTCTTGGCATTTGAAGTCAGAGCTGATCAGAAGCTGTTCTAGGCAAAGTAATCTTGGACCCATCTCTTCCGACAGGGAAAACAGTCAACAGCAGCCCTCATTTGTGTCTTTGTCTGCCTGCCGTGGCTGGCTAGCTCGGGGGTGAGATTCCGAGCTAGCACAGCAAAATAGCAGATTTTAGACCACACTTTAAAAGCCGGCCAAGCTGTCTGTAATTTCCCTTGTCTGTCTGCGGAGCCCTCTCTAGGTGAAGCAGCTACATCCACGGGAGTTCTGGGTTGGACTCCCCTGGACCCCGGGAACGAAGGAAGGCGAGAACGGAGACGCTGGAGGAAGCTGGAGGTGTTTCTTCGCTCGTCCCCGGCAGCAGTCTGGCTCAACGCTCCTCGCTTCTCCCGGGTCCGGGGATGGGGGCGGGACTTACAGCAACAGCCAATGGGAAGGGAGAGAACCCGGGGTCAAACCAACACCCCTGGCACCGCGGGGGAGAAGGGAGAAACCAATACACATTTGTATAGAGATACCATAAACCGAGGGGGTTTTCCCTGGCGCAGGTCTGTCCCCCCAAACCCTGGGCTGGCAGGTTTGCCAAGACACCCCAACACTCATTTCATGACATTAACAGTATTAACAGCTTTGGCTAGTTAAATTGAAGCACTATACAACTTACTCCCTCTTCTAATTCATATAGAGCTCTGCAGAGCTGCAAATATCACGCTTTAGGCCACATTTCTAATTCTTACCCACTGCCAGACATTGAAAGGGGTATTTATTTCTCCACCCTAGGCTACCAGTGCAATACAAATGGGTTACAGCAAAAATTCCAGACTCTGTTGGAGCAGATGTTAACCCCTGATTTCAAATGAATCACAATAACCTGTTCCTGCTGGAGTAAGACCAACTAAACTTAAAATGCAAATTTGAATATACAGACGTGAACTACCTCTCTGCAACAATTCATTTGAGTCTGCTGCAGTAGTGCACAGTGTACACTATCTCTGTTTAAATGCATGCTTAATAATGCTTAAATGTATAAATATATGCATTGGCATTGGCTGTTTCAGTTTCCCATCAGCACTGTGTAAAGATCTCTGTTAAGGCTCATGGCTTCCTAACAATATTATCAGCAAATGTTTTCCTGTATCACATATAAAGTAAAGGAGAGCCTGAAATTTGCTTTCATTGTAAGTGGTACATTTGGTGCTTTCCTTTAATCAGACTCAGATTTGACCAAGTGAAAATGCATTAAAAGGAAACTAGGTTGGCTTGGTCTCTTTGAAATGGATCATGTGAAGTCAGAGTTGAAGATCAAGGGAGGACCTCTGAAGACTATTAAGTCAAACCTCTGTGCAAAGGAAGGTCACCTAGAGCAGCTTGATATTAGCCGTGTCCACTCCGGTCTTAAATATCTCCAAGGATGGAGACTTTATAACCTCTGAAACCTGTTCCAGTGTTTCATCACCTTAAGTAAAAACTTTTTTGTTTAAGTAATTTCCAGTATTACAGTTTGTGTCCATGCCTCATCCTTTCTCTGGCTACTACTGAGAAGAGTCTGGTGCAGAATCTACATGATCCCGTCAGATACTTCTCCAGGATGAACATTCCTAGTACTTTCAAACAGTCAGATGAAAAACACTGCAATCCTTTAATTTCTTTTACTGCCCTTGCTCTGGTATGTGTACATCTGTCTTGTACCCAGGGAGCCCAGACTGTACACAGTGGTCTCAGCAGTGCTGAGCGTAGGGAGAGAACCACCTCCATCAGCCTGCTGGCTAATGCAACTCAAGATGTTGGCATGTTTTGCAGCACAGGTTGGGTTCAACTTGTTTTCCCTGAAGATCTCCAGGTTTTCTCCTGCCATGCCACTTTCCATTCATATGCACCCCTGTGTGCTTGGGTACTTGGGGTTATTCCTCCTCAGGTGAAGGATTTTTGCACATCCCTTGGATTATCAGGATTAGCCTTGAAAAGTATTTCTACTGAAAGACTCTTTTCTTTTTAGAGATTACAGAAAGCTTCCATAGCAAAATGGTTTGGATTTGGGCATAACTATGGGAATCAGAAAAACAAATCATGACCTTGCCAACTCTAAATACTGCAACCTTAAATCAAAACTCGTGGGTAAGTACAGACATAAAATGAGTTTATATAGACAGTCACTTTATCCTAATTTCACCCTTTCTACTACTTCCCTATTACTTCCTAGAAAATGCAGTTTGCAAGTGAGGGCTGGTAGTTTTTTATGAAGTGCCTCTTCCAGATTTTATTTTCTAAAACTATTCATGCAGTGCTGCAAGTGGGTAGCACTGGTGGTATGTACTGTTGGAACCTTGCCTTGACCCTGCCAAAATCCATTCAAGCAATGATCTTTGAATACTTCATTCCAAACCACATGATGGGCTTTTGGCTTCTGCAAAGGTTATGTTTAACCAAAACCACCCTTAAAATTCGGTCCAAAAACCCCCAAATGTCCTGTTTAGGATATCTAAAATCAGCTTCTTGTGATTGTTTTGTTTTTTTCATGCAGCTGTTGGCCATGATCTTAGGCTATGCTTCCAGTCTGAATTATTAGTTGTAACGGCACTGTTCTCCTATCCTTGTTGGCCTTGTGTGTACGTGCATCTATAAAGATATTTTCCCTTTTATTAATGCTCGATCCAGGGTAGTACTATAGTCATAAGTGAAAGCTGTCTTTGTTGTATGTCATTGCAAGAGCATTTGAAGCGTCAAAATGAAAGTTAAAGAGCTTAAAAGCCAGCTAGTTAGGCAGGTTGCATTTGCCACAACTTATGTATTTGTTGCAATGACAGATTTGCACAGAGATCTTGAGTAGTTGGGGAAGATTTAACATGGCTTCATTGCTATCAAGAAACGAGGTGACTGTTCTTATCTTAGGGCCCTAAATTATTTTCAATGCATTACACATTGACAAAAGCATGATAAGTTTGGTTAAGCAGCTAAGCTGTGGAAAAACTTGCTGATAATTAAAAAATGCAGTAAAAATTCATAAAATACTGTACAAGCTGCAAAGAATTTGGTTGTTATATTGCTCTGTCTTCTGAAGCTAAATGTGGTATCAAACCTCCATGAAAGCATCTTTTTGAGACATTCTAAAGTAAAAAACAACAATGCTACTAAGAAAATTGAGATGTTCAAGCAGCAGTTTAGGTGCAGAGGAAAAAGCTTCTGCATTTTTAACCAGTTAATGGGCTATATTTATTTAAGTTATAAGTAAACAGCATAAGGCTGTCTGTACAGCATAAGTCTTATTAAGATGATTTTTCAGAGGACTGACTTAATTGCTGTGCTTTGAAGTTAAGGGTCTGTAACTTCACCCCCTTAATGGACTTTGGTTGTAGAAGGGTTCTTCACGGCTCAGCAAGGTTGGTAGTGAAAAGAGGTAGTGACAGGTTATCTTATAGCATCTCAGAGACTTGCCAGGGATGACTGAATGCATTCCCCACCACACTCATCGGCACTAGAAAGGTTCCCTGCCCCTGGTGCTTGGCAGGTCAGTGCAGTGAGGCAGCACTTTGATGCACTCTGCAGTGTCCTGAACCTTCTTTCCTTCAGGCATGCTCACTTGGCCTTCAGCTCAGGAGCTTATATTCCACTCTCTTTCCAAAGGATTCTGTGTCAGTCTGTGTAGGAGACACAAACATAATAGCTCATACAAGAAGTAAAGTACGTCAAAACCAAAACAGCCCCGTAAAATGTCAAACCCTGCAAGAAGATACGTCTGTATGTGTAGGTTGAAATAAATAAAAAAGGCTTATACCCAACTGTGCCTTTAGTGCCCAGCTTGTTTGCTTGTTTCTTTTACTGAAACTGAATATCCACTGCAGTGCATTTGCTTTCCCATTCAATATCATTTGACTGGAGCTAAGTGAACTCTTCTGCCATAATTTTTGTCCATTCTTTAAAGTAGCATTTGAAAGTAATTTCAAAGGGATGAGTGATTTAAGTTGCTAGCTCAATGACTTCCCATCACTAAATTAGTGAATATATTATGCAGTGAAATGAGGAACATAATGTGAATACTGAAGTATCAAAGTCAAATTCTACTTTTGCTCAGTTCCAGTTAGAAGAGCAGGCTTTGTAGAAGAGTACGAATAATAAATTTGTGCTGGGGAATGCCCAGGGCTGCCCAGCATTCAGCACAGTGTCATCACTATTTCCTATTTCACAGCTATAAGTCTGCCTTTTATCTTGGCACATAAACATTTGGCAGACTTTCATTATTTATGTTTATCACAGCCCTTATGCCTTTGCATAAATCATTAAGATTGGTTTTTAATGTGACCTAGATAAACAGAATCTCATTGTACATTGTAAGAAATTTCAAGCTAGAATTCTGTTTCATGAATACCTGTATTCATAAGCTACACAAATATAACATTGATGCTTGTCACACTCATTGCTTTCATGTTTCCAAAGACAAGTTTGGAAAGGTATGCATGAGAAACCTACTGCTGAGACCTGGGGTAGCAAGTTTCCCATAGCATTCCTAGAATAACAGAGGAAGAAATATGCAAATCACTTCAAACCCAGACACTTTGGACACAGCTTACAAATTAGTCTTTTTGGCATAAATCCTAGTTCAATAGCTTGATTATTCAACTGTAGTTTTGCACTCCTGCTACAAAAGGAAGGAATTTCAAGCACGTTGTTTGTGAGCTGCTTACAAGCCCTCCCCTATGAACCCTGGACCTTTTTCTTAACTGCAGCAAAGCAGGCTGAGAACATACCACAGAGCAGTGTGCTGGAATAGTTTTTAAATGTTAATGAATAATATGATTACTTTATTAGAGAACCCTTCTGTGATGTGTTTCCAGGCACTGTTCAGGAATGTATTTATGCACACAATGTTTTATTTGCTTAAGAGAACTAATCATTTTTTTTTTATATCCTTTGACCTTCCCCCCCACTCAGCCTTTTCAACTTTTCAAGTTGTTGATGTAAAACTTCTGTGAAACAAAGCAGGGTAACTGGCAGAGAACAGTGTTCTAATGTCTGCTATAAGTATTTTTGAAGAGTCATGATCTATTCTGTATCTAAATGATTAAGGAGATCCTGTCTATGCAGCAGCATTAATCACTCCTTCAATTATGTCCCTGAACTGCTTCCAGAGCCCTCGTATCTTATTTCTTTATCTCATATTACATGTGACAGGAATGAAAAGTGGCTGTAAAAAAGAAGTGGGCACTACTTCCTATTCTAGTTCCCGGTATACATAAAACCATAATCCTACTTATATCTGGCATTAAAAATCTAGATAACATTCTCAGTTGTGGAGAGAATACAACAACATTGATGGGAATAATTCAGGCATATTTCTTTAAAGCAGGTTGACAACTTGAAAAACTGTGCTGTAAATTAAAACAGCTCATCCAAGCAGCTGCAAATTGCATGACTAGCACTTACTCAGCAAACGACTTCCTGTGGACCTCACTGACCTTGTCAATATTGTGAGAGGCATGGCTTCAGATGGAGAGAAATTGCTTTTGAATAATTGCTCTGAGAATGTACAAACAAGTATCTCTGTAACAGGAGGCATGAGATAAAAACACATGAGCATTTTTAAAGCATAGAAAGAACATACAAATATTTTCTGCATATTTGGTGCTCCTGGTCCACAGCTTTCTTGCTTGTCTCACTGTTTTGTGTTTAAAGCTATAATTTTAAGAATAATTCTTTAAAAAAACAAAACAAAACAATCTCAGCTTGTTTGGAGGGAAGGTTATTTATTAGCTGTCATATTTATGTAAGAACTTCCAGTTGTCAACTTAATTGGACTAACACGCAAAATAAGGCTTTCTTAGCCCAAAGTTTTACTCCTGATGTAAGGTCAATTTCAAGCCAAGCTGAGTTTTTCTGAGAATCTAAATTATGTGTGTGTCATGGTTGCAGTTGGCAATACTGGTGAGACATGCTGCTCTGCACTAGATTCCCTTTTGTACTTGTTTAACTTAAAGTAAATATTACCTATTGAAAAGACATTATTTCAAGGCATAATGCTCATGTTAGCTTTAAGACCCTGATTTGGTAAAATTTATCCTTTTATTTTTTTCTCCTAATAACTGTTTGTAGTAAAAATTTATCCAGGTAACTTAGTATACAATTAAAATAAGATTTGAACCTCTTTATTTTTCAGTTTGTACATATTTTGTCTCCCTCCATAATTTTTAATATTTTTTTTCGCAGTTCACCTCTGAACTTGTCCACAAAGTAGACAAGCTACAGAACTGTACTGTGAACCATCTTGCTTCCTGACAGAAGTGATTTTATTGGCAATTTGAAGGATTTGCTGTCTCTTACATATTGTTTCCTGAGTATCTGCTGTAATAGCCTTGGTAGCAGAAATGGTTTGGAAGTTAAACAGCATAGCTCAAGCAAGCACCATTTGACTCAAACAGTTTTGCTGTGTGCTAAGATGTGTCCAGCCACTGTGACTTAGGTAAGACAGCTCAATGCTGTCGCACGCCCTGAAGTGTTCCTGGACTATAGAACTTGCAAGGACTGTAGAGCTTGCACGGTGGATCTTTTGCAGATTTTTTTGACATTTCAAATTTGAATCTTTCAACCAGCACTAACACTTTGGTAACGTCCAGAATTTAAGGCTGTCAGGCACTCTGTAAATTCAGATACTCTCTGTGCTGAAGGACTTAATTCACGCAATGCCCAACTGCCTTTAACAGTCATTTCAATGGAACAAGAGTGAATGGAGAAAAAACCAATAAAATAATCTGCTTAAGGAAGCTGTTAAGGTCTCAGATTTCATGGTCAGTTCGCTTTCAACACAGGTGTGAAAAATCTCATGGAAGGAACTGATTTGGAAAACCAGTTCAATTCTAGGCTGTTGATTCCTGATTGCATGCACAAATACAGCTGATAATATGCAGTACATTCTATCTGCAGGTGCCCATATTTTCTCTAAAAATGAAAAATAAATTTCATCTCCACCTATAGGATAGAGAAAATGATAAAAAGGTAGTAAAATATCCAGCCCAGACTTACATTGTAGGGGAACATCAAAGGATAGAATTTCTTATGATCTGCATACTATTTGCAACACTCTTACCCTTACCTGAAACAGAACCAATAACATGGCTTCCTACTGAGATTGTTTGGAACAAAAGTATTAAACCAAAATTATTCATCACTTTTGCCTTCAATTCATGTCTTCTTAGATACAGTAACCTGTATTGAAATTAAAGTACAAAAATGTTCTACTACCTCTACTACCAGTTCAAAACATCTTATCATTACCATGTATTAATAGATTTCATAGCTGGCTTTGATGAGCAGTGTAAAAGTCTAGATTCCAATACCAAGTGTTCCTGCATTGTGAATTTTCACATTTGGTGTTCAGATCTGCTTGCTTCTACAAATTAGTGCAAGGATTAGGAAAGCAAAAACAGGTCAAAGGCATTTTAGTAAGGCATATATCCTCATGGCAATACAGTAAGCAGATAGAAGAGATAATTAGCTGAATCAGGAGAGAAATTCTCAGGTGCTTTGTTGCCAAAAAAACCCCTCCCAAGTGCTTGCAGCTTTCAGGTTTGATGTTTTAGTGTTGTTGTTGTTGTTTGTTTTTCATAATTGTAATTAATCCACCACCAGAAAATCATATGAATAATTTGTGGGCAGACTTGGGGAAGGTTAAGGCTTTTACCTTAGGAATAATAAGCCATGTATTTTAGGTATCTCAACACTGTCATAATGACGCACCTCTGAATTTTACAGGACGTAGTCTGTTATAAAACTGTTAAAGTGCAGTTCTGTCCATATGTTACTCCTTATGTTATTTGGATGAAATTCTGGTAAATTCAGTAGCAGCAGCAGGCAGCTTATAAGTAGTGATTGCAATACATAGATCAGATTCTATAGGCTGTGGTCCTGCCTTTTTTTTTTTTTTTTTTTTTTTTTTGCAGCTGAATAAAATCATTCATTCTAGGTGTATTAAATGTTCAGTTATTAAGGATAAGATTGTGGAATTTCTTGTAATTTTAAATTTAGTTCAACAAATTGAGTTGTGCCAGCCTTGTAGCCCTGATTCTGAACCAGTTGCAGGATCAGGCTTTAAGTTATACATTTTCCGTAAGGAACTTTGGACTTCGTGAGCTACCTTGAGAGTTTGTACCAATTTCTAAATAGATACCAACCGGTTCGTTTGCATTTTGCAGAAAGCTACTGCTGACATCTAGTGGCGTTCTTTGCCAGTACTAAACCCCGACAAATTCGACACCTTCATGAGTAAGTGCAGCTGCTAACCTGATACGTCTATGCTGCCTTTTCAAAATAATAAAATGTGACATTTCCTGTTATAAATAGCTTTCTTTGGGAGGGGCGGGGTGGAAGAGTGGCAATAGCACCAATTGCAGCTCTATGCTTTTGAAATGATTTTGCTCTCTTATACAGAAAAGGTGATTCAATGCATTTCTCCTAACTTTCTTATAATTAAAGAACCTAAAATAAAATATTTCTCATTGTTCCATTACTAGGTCAGTTGCTAAATAATGCAGTGCAAAAACATTTAAAAAGTATTCTGGATCCATTATTTTTGTATCTATCTATTTTTATTTCAACTATTAGCCATAATAAAGCAGTGACTAATAGTTTCGGGTCTCAAAACCTCAAGGAATTTCAAGAAATCTATTCAGTATTTGTATGTATACTTATGTATTTGGCCAGATAGTTCTACCTGGGATCAAACCTGCTGTCTTTACTGCCTGCTATGATTTCTCCAAATGAAAAGCGCATTTTTTGTTTCAGTGCTTTAAGGTTTTGGTTTGTTTGGGTTTATATTTTTTTCCAATACTGTTAACACAAGGAATTCAAATCAGAAGAGATGCATAACGTCCACTGTCTCTTTATAATATACACTACGGGATATCACTTCCAAAGTAGATTCTTAGGAGTTAGAGAAACTTCAGTTACGTAGTTTGGAGGATACAAGTACCTGTTTTGAGACACTCTGGCTGATGCTATATACACATGCTTTTATTTTCATTACAGGTAAAGATATTAGGTGTACAGATTAAAGATGCTGAACTTCAATTGAAGAGAAATTAATTCAATTTATGGTCATATTTATGTAGATAGATGAACCTGATTTTACAAAGTGTTTCCCGGTGTGATCAGGAGCAGCCTGGCATGAAGAACATAATACAATAATACCTAACATATGTGGTGTAATTCAAATGAAAAATTAATGTGAGGTCACTAAAGGCAACACAGCCTATATAGTTTATTTCCCCATTATGGATTATACTTTATGCTTGACATAGCCATGTTATGCTGAAGTAGGTTACTTAGATATACTGAGACTTCATTTCTCACCTGAATTCCAGGATGTCCAAAAGGTTGGAGCTATTAACTAGACAGATGCATACGATGGCAGAATTATAATCGTAGACTTAATCTTTGGACAATTGATAAGA
Organism: Struthidea cinerea; assembly: GCA_013397865.1. Lineage (NCBI taxonomy): Eukaryota > Metazoa > Chordata > Aves > Passeriformes > Corcoracidae > Struthidea > Struthidea cinerea. The sequence goes on along the minus strand of VZTI01001213.1, from coordinate 145,548 downwards.
AATTCCTGATGGGCTTTGTTTATTCAGTTGGGTAGCATTAGGGCAAAGATGTAAGAACCTCCTACTGCCTAATACATGACCATCAGAAGGTCAGCCTGTGTTGTGAATTTAAACTGTAAATGATCTTTGTGTGCAAATCCTATTTTCACCTGTGTACATGATCAGAAACAGTATAAACATGGGAGCCAAACATTGTAAAGAAATTACACTAAGGTTAAAGCAGTCAGAAAAGGCAGTATTCCACAGGGAAGGGCTCCAAGGAACTAGAACACAGGCATGGTGTTTTGGCTAAATACATGTTCTGGGTTTGCTTTCCTCATCTTCGGTAGTGATGCCAGGGCAATGAGCTGCAGGCTGGTGAAACCCATCAAATCTTCCTCAAAATTTTCAACCTGCAGGACACATGCAGAAACTGCTGCTTCAGAAGCTTCTAGACAGTCCAGAAAGCACTGCTTGGCAAGTTCCCCCTTTTTTTCACTGTCGTATTGCTTCTACAGACTGCAATGCTCTAACATTAACATAGCAGTTTTTCACAGAACTTTTTAATTCTCTTCTCATAATTCCCCGTTGCTGTCTGTCTCTTTACACTTGCTTTCTCCTTAAGCAACTTCCAAATGAGTAGCCTGGCTTTCATCATCCAATATGCAGAAGACAGATTTGAAACGTTAACAAAAAATACTAAACTAAATCAGTGGATAGAGAATTTTTTTCAGGCTATCCTCACATCCAGAAAAATATCAGACTGCTAGTTTTTACTTGTTTTCTATTGATCAAATGACAAGAAGCCTATAAACTTTTCTTTAAAAGACAGTTTTTGACTGTGTGTAATGTGAATGACATGATTACAGCCAATAGATTAACAAGTTACATCCTTGCATTTTCCTTTTTGGAGATATAGAATACAGGGATTCTAAAATCTCACATTCTTCTGTTAAAAATAGCTTTAGTTTCCTGAAAAAGTAATACCTTAATCTCTGTATTGTTGAGCAACCCAGAAATTCAATAAGTGTATGGTGTAATATCTGTAAACCATAAACAAACTATCAATTGACGGGTGGCAATGTCTTGCTTCATGTGACAATTTTTCCAATAATTCTTTGCCCTATACATATTATAGACAGGCCTATAACAAATTTTCTTATTGCAGGATGCTACTATGTATGTCAATGTGTGTTCTCACTCCTGAACTTTTTCTGTGCAATATTCTCTTTGCTTTTCAATCTGTACTGCAGGTTTGGGGTTCCTTACATTGTGGGTAGTGTTTCATGGTCTGTGACATTGGCCTGTGCCGATGTTTTGCAGATCCTCCTGATCTAGACTGTCTGTAAAAACAGGAAGCAGATCCCAATGACATGGACTGTCACTTACAGGTTTTATTTATTGGCTGTGTTGCTTGGCAAGATTTTCTGCAGAATATAAAATCATCTCTTGCTGAATCTTTCTAGCTCTCAGTATCTTTTTTTAATTAACAATGATCAGCAATTGGGTGCATAACACAAGGTTTCAAATGGATATTGAAAACTCATTATACAGATTTAAGCATTCTCTGTGGTGACCTTCAATTGTCAGGTCATCTTGTGTATTTCCTGTGTTACCAGCAGTGAATGATAAACCCTTATCTCTGGTAAATTAGGTCAGAATTCACCCAATGTAGCCTGCTGTGGAGCAAGATGCCAGTCTTAGCTGGAATTTTTCTCTATGCTCTGTTCTGATCCCTGGTCCTTATGCTTCTTATGTTTCTGTTTGCCTGAGGTGGTCTCATTACTACAGCAAGGACCCACATTTTAAATGTATAAACTCTGTATCTCATTTTCTGTTGTCTGTATAGATGCACAACATGCTGCAGTATTTCTTTTTGCCTTTTCTGCCCATTTATATTATCCTCAAGTACCCCCCGATATTTTAGAAAATAGAAACCTGACAGATAACCAGTTTCCAGTGTTACAGACATGCTGTTTTAGTTGTGCTGAACAGGGTGGTGACTCACACTTCCTTAACATCGTTCTGCAGTTTTACTTTCCCTGATGCAAATTAGTCTGAATGTTATGCTGTTATTCCATTAAATTCCCCACTGGGTCGAAATTACAGCCAAGTTATTGGCGCATTAGGTAACTACATCCCCTTATCAGGATGGCTAATGGAGAGCAGCACAGCTATTACCATGCATGGGAACATATTTATATGCAAATGCCTATTTGTATTTACAAACAAATGCTTCCAAATTTATTTTGTAAGCTCAAAGCAATAAGCTGTAGGCAAGAAGAAACTGACCTCAAGGAATGCATTTTGTGCAATACAAAAAAAAATTGTAAAGTCTCTAGTTTTAAGACATTGAATCAGGCCCAGTGCTTTACAATTTGCTTTTAAAATGTTTTACTGAATTTCACAAATTTTTATAGACAAATTGCTGTCCAAAATAGTCATATTTCCACTACTTACATAAAACTTGTCTTACTAATTAAATGAAATTGTAAATGTGTATCAACTGTTAAACCCAGTATTTTTTTTTTAGCTGGTTACGATAAGACATACTTCCCTATTTTTTGTGCCTTTGGCTAGGAAAAGGAATTGAAAGATATTGTTCCATGATTTATTTATAGACAAAAGTTTTCACATTCTTAATCTTAGAAAAACAATAGATGTTTAAGGTCTGCAGATGAATTTGGTGATAATCTAACACACAGGCATTGGGATTCAGTCCTCATATTTCAATCTAACAAGATTATAGTTAAAGCCTGATATTTTTGCTAGAAGTTATGATTGGCCTTTTTTTTCTTCTTTGTGAACGATTTTCTAACTCTGTTTTGCAAAGAGTGGGCTACAATGGCACTGCTGACAATGGACCTAAAAAAGCTGTTGATTGGATTCAAATAGCTGTTGTGTTCTCTTCGATTCAGAATGAAAAACAGAAATTTTAAATACCTGTAGAACACAAGTTTTAAGAACATTGAATCATGTTGCTTCATCCTATACTTTTACTGAGTTCATAATTTTTGTGTTATATTTGTTACATTTAAGATTATATACGTCACATTTACCACCACTAAAATAAATTCTAACATGTCAAAATTTAATGAGGAAGTTGAAATTATTTCGTATTTCTTCTTCAAAAACTTTGTCCAAGTGGTTGTTCAGATACCAGAAAATATCTGGTTTTCTAAGGACTGTTACAATTTCTTTGGCTATCCTGCTCAGCAACCTCAAGACTAAAACTAAAATTGTGTTATGTTGATTTTAGTAGTTAATCTAAGACAAAAAATAATCCTATTGAGAGCAATGTGCGAGTATTCTTCACAATAAAACAAAGCATTGCCAAAAATCCCACACAGGTGGAATACACAGAAGGATCATCTGTGCGAAGTCCATGTAAACAGCGATATTTGCAGAAGGCTCACAATCAATATTCACTGCATTTAAGAGCATGCTCATGATTTGCTTGCTACCTTGTAAATGAAGTTAGATGCAGCAACTTGTGTATGTGGCTGTTGTGACACATCTTAGAAACTTTTTAATACCTGGCAGCTGATAGTGTCTCCTTTCATACCACTGAAATTTGATAGGGTTTAAAATATATTTATTTTCATGAGAAAAAAAATCATCTAAAGACTAACTTATTGCCACTGTTTCCGTATTTTCATGAGACACATTAGAAAATAGGTGTGGACAAGACACGTGCTTGGGTCATTGTAAAGAAATAATTTTGGATTTGAAGTCAGCTGTCAGCACGGCCAAATATTTCCTGGGGGTGAGGAATTAAAAAGTGTAGACAATCTGTGTTTGCACAGTTATTTACTTCTCTGCATCTTACCTTCTGTGAGCCCAAAGGGAATCTGAGCATTTAGGGCTTTGAGGCCACACTGACTCCTCAGGAAAAAAAACAATGCAAAAATACCCTGGATATAACTGGATAGAGATTTTAGTAAATGGAAAGCTAAAATGCAGCTGTGGCTCTTTTAAATACAGCTTACTTTCAGAAGCCAGATATCACATTGCCTTCAAAGCATAGTGGGAAAATATTTCTAAAAGTGGTGGGCTTGTTCTAATGTTTGCTATTTGTATTGCAAGCATGAGTGTAAATCAAGTGATGGAATTTCTACTTTATTATTAAAGTTTCATGTGTTCACAGTGAAACCACTTGGCATGGCAGCCACTGTATATGACCTGCAACGGGATATAAATCTCCTGTTGAAAATATACCGTGAAAACATGAGTGACAATGTGCCAGAAAAAGGAGGAACAACAAAAAAAGGAAGGGATTCTGAAACCAGACAAATAAATACTGTGGGGAGATGCTGTTAAATAGAAGCTATTGCAAATCAATGTTTAATATGCATGCTTAATTGAGAAATCTGGAAAAGAACAAGATTTTAGGAAGGCTGTCAACTTCTGGTGAGAGTTCTTGGCAGTACAAAAATATTTCCACAACACAAGAATATCTAAGTCCTAAATTCTATCCTCTTTATTACTTCCTTATGAGAAAAGGCTAAAACATTTAAGCACAATAGTTAGATAAACACGAATCCAGTGCTGCAAACATGAAACGCTGAGCGACCTCTTTTATAAAATGGTGACATAATGAAGAGAAATGTTTTGACCTTCTCCAACCCTGCCTAAAAAGGTTAACTTAAAAGTTACTGAATTCTCCTTTGTCTGGCTCCAGGGTTCTCTCTTTGGGATTAGAATTCCCTGGATGAAAAGTAAAGGCATTGACATGATATGTGTGCTAGTATTGCCGCATCCTTGCTGGAGCAGTGAAAGATGAAGAGAAAGGGGTTGCAAAGGCTGCTTTTGTAACTGTCCCAATAAAGAGAGGAGAGGTGGTATTTGAACAGGAATCCATCCTAGAGCTGAATTCTCAGTTCTCTCTAATTTGCCTCCTGGCTAGGCTAGGCAAAGCAACCTAACTGTAGTGAAATGAGCTTTAGTGAATGCTCTTACAGGCCAGAATATTTCAGACACCTGTTCTGCTCAGGTAATGTGACCTATTCTGCAGCTGCAGTCAGTGCAACACATCAGAAAAGTGTACACCACACTGTGAAAACTGATGAGTCAATGCTGAACTTTATCTGTGCATGTTCACTGGCAGTTTGAATGTTGCTTCCAGGTGACAAACACTTTAGTCAGAGCCACTGCTCTTGGCTGGCTGCTAGGTAGCTTAAATCCAAAACAATGGGTGGAATTCTCAGCTACCTGCCCAGGTCATGTTCTCAGATTTTATTCACAAACATTTTTTTTTTATTCCACAAAAGGAATTTTAAAAAATAAATGTATGGAAGAAATTCTTCTGTCTTTGAGGTTTGGGAGAATGCTAATGAACGTATTCTGTATGTGAATCCTCACATACTCTTTTCCACTTTTGTGTCAACAAAGAGCTAATGTAATTTAATTTTTGCAATGTGTAAATTAGCAGTATTGACTGAGCAGCTTTAGAGGAGCTACTGCACCCAAAAGTCATGTGACCTGCTAGATACTTCAACAGTACAGTTAACTTAGCCAAATTCATGTAATCACAAGAGAAGAAGCATCTATTCTTGTCTCGGGAGGCAGATCCAAGCTAAATCTGTCCACCACACTGTTCTCCCTTCTAGCCGCCTTGCTGTTGCAGGAAGTCCCCTGTCAAGACTTGACTCAGATCTTTACCATTCAGGTCTGTGCTTTCCTGCTTTTTTTCTCCTGGTAGCTGGGCTCACCTGCAGATGTCTTTAAATTCTGTTTCCACGAACCTGTCCACTGCTGCATAGGATGTCTGAATCCAACCATAATATATGGTGCTTTCACCTTTTGAGTGGCTGACAGTCACTGGAAGTGTCCACATGTGTTCACTCATTTTGGGTCTTCCCCCCCGATGCTTGCAGCATGATTTGCAGTTTACAAAAACACTGAAGTCCCATTAGCCATGTGCTAAGTTAATAGACTTTTTTGTATCTGAAGATCAGGTAAGATCTGTAGACTTCCTTTTTTCCGAGGCTCAGTTTTGGTGGCATGTTAGCTCTGGGAGTGTTCCGTGAGACACTGCACACACGTCCCCACCTTTCTGTGTTTATAGCCCGAAAAAGCTTAAGCTGGGTCTGTGCAGCTGCTGGTTACTCTGCTCTTAAACACGTATGTGAAATGGCTACATCTCCAGTATTTTGCCTGACTATGTTTTGTCACCATTCAGAACCACCTCACTTAAGCTTACCTTGAGCACAACGCGAGAGCCTTGCCTAAGTTTTGTGCTGCTTTTTTTCTAAATTATCCTCTGGACGTGTGGATTGCTTGACTATGCCCTCCATTATGTGCTGTCTTGTTCTTTCCAGCACTTGAAAACGTAAGTATAGGGTAAAGTAAGCTACGTGGTGGAGTTATGGCAACTTGGGAACCTGATGAGATTGCACACCACTGAAATAAGCACAAATGTATCCACTTTGTTGTCTGCCTCAGAACTACCAACCATATTTGCTGAATCTGCACTGGTTCTCTATGCCCCAGAGTGTAACTTGCAGAGTACTTTCTGCTGGCTCTTGTAAACCACACTGCAAAATGTTTGCAAGAGCTGCGTTGCTTTGAAATTTTCTGTACTAAAATAAATGTTTGTACCCCCAGTGCAAGAGCTCCAAAGGAGTGGAGCTTTTGAACACCCATGTGCTGTTGTCTCCCTGAACCACTGATATTTTTGTAAGGCTAGAGTGTTGAAAAGGCCCTACTGAAAAAATTAACAGCTTCATCAGCATTAGATGGTTTTCCTCCATTGTGCCTGGGACAACTGTAGCTTCCTAATAGTCTCCCATGTGTATAGGAAAGAGAGGTTTGAGAAGCAATAAATTGTGAGGTGAGATCAAAGAGTACATTTTATCTCTAGTATGAGTAGTGTGTAGGGAGAGATAAAATACCTGACAGTATTGCTATGCTGGAATAGTGATCTGAAAAGGTTGGTGATTATTATGTTTCTTACCATCAATGTGATCTTCTATGTTCTAAAGCAGCAGAATTACAATACACAAAGCGAAAATCCTCTTCAGATTAACTTAATGTGACTTCAGGTGGCTGTGCCTCTGATCAAATGACCTTATCCTGACACATGCACATGGGACAGCACAGAACAGAAATTTAATTTTCGCACAGCAAGAGGATCAAGGGAGGATCAAGGTTTACCCTTGAAATGGGAATGAAAGGCTTTAGAGCCTTTCAGCTCCAAAGGAACTTGGTTCTGGCCTCAGTTTGCGTCCCAACTCCAAGAATAAAAATTAATTTATATTTGGCAATTGCTGAAATAATTCAGAGAACAGAAGTAGGAAGTAAGGGCCCCAGCTTCATTGTTGCCCAGCCTATCTCCCAGCCAGCCTCCTCCACAGCAAATCTGTTGGTAGTGCCAGGTTTAATGTGATAAAGGGTAGAAACCAGCACAAGCTCCCTCCCTCCCCAGAGCTCCTGATGGGCAGGCAGTTAACACATTGTTATAGGTTATAATTTCAAACACTTCCAATGAAGAATTAAAGCCCAAGTTTCTTCTTTTCTGGGTTAGTCTGCAGCTACCTGCTCTTCACTTAAAAGGGGACCACGCAACTACCTAAAAATGTAAAGTGACCTCAGGTGTTGGCATGTCCTAAGTATAGCTGGATGAGTTCTGCAGAATTTTATGAATGCCAGTGTAGTTGAAGCAATAGCACTTGTCATGTCCAGAAACTGGTACTGAGAAAGTCCCTGTCAGGAAACTGATGGTCAGGTCCTTGGGAAAGCAGGGACAACACAAATTCACAAACAGTGTGAAGATAACACACATCTGAAAGCTGAACCTGAAACTTTAACTTGGACTTTTAAAAACAATTTGTTGGTTTGATTTTTTTTTTAAATACAAAATATTTTATTTCCTCTCTTAGAAATGAAATATACTTCTCTCTCACATAATCAAATTCCCTTTTAAAAGAAATACTGTACATGTCTCTGTAGGAAACATTGGTGCTGTGTTTCTACTTTAAAAACTAATATTCCTATGTCAGTAATCTGTTGGTCAGGATATCTGCTTTCAGGATATGCCCTTGAGGATTTTCAGAGACACTGGAAATAGCCAGGAATAAATTGTAACCGAGTTTTAAACAGGATCGTGAGATGCGTTCACTTGTGCACATCTGCGTGCTTAAATCGGTTTCCTTGTGGTCAGCAGCCACAAGCAGCAACCCAGCTCTGAGGTTAGGAGCTATCTCCACCCTCAGCACCTCTGAAGCCGTTCATGTCAGGACGGTTCGGGGCGGATGGGGGAGCCGTGGCTGCCGCTGCTCGGGGGATGCTCATCCCGCCGGCTGGCGGAGCCGGCCCCCCCGCTCGCCCGCTGCCGGCGCCGCGCCTGGCCACGCTTTCGGTTTTACTTCTTCCGGCTCTGGGCAGAGTGTTTCCTCATGGTTTTCGTCTGCTGAGGAACTAGTGCAGATGCTTCCAGACAGAAGGGGATAAAGCCTGCAGAGGTGAGTCGGTAAAATTCTTCACTTCCTAGTAATAAATGCGAATATCGAGGTGCAAAGGCAAAGTGCTGCTCAGGAGTTTGGGTGATTTCCTTGATCCTGGATTTCTCTTAACTTGCAAGTTAGCCAAGTCAGTGTCAGTTTTTAAGGTTCTTGCTCATATTGTTAAATCTGTAGTTCTTTCTTTTGCCCGTCTGAAACGCTGTCCCTGAAGTTTGATAATGGGTGTGTGCTTTCTTCACTGGATCCCCAGCCAAAGCTAAAACACTGAAAGCTGATTCCAGATTTCTTGCAATGAAGAAAACAGGAAAAGGCCCATTGGGCCTTGCTGGAAGTCAGCTAAATAACCCGTTTTGTGATTGTGCAGTACATTTCTTCTGCCTTTCAAACTTAAAGATGAGCTGGCAACAATTGCTGCAGAACCCAGCAGCTCTCTGATCACCCTAAAACAAACCCTGAGAATGAAGCAGACCAGGATGCAAGCTTCTGTCACAAACAAGCTTCCCTTTTGTTTTCCTTAGTGTTTCCAGCAGTTGGGGGGCAGAGGAAAGAGGTAGGACAAGTGGTCCTTTGTTTTCCTCAGCTATAGGGACACGGATGTTGTGTTTGGCAGCAGCTGTAGCAGGCCAGGCTGTCTACAGGACCGAGAGTTTGCTGTCCTCTCCTCTTCCCCATTAACCAGTGGCAGCTGAGTGGAGAACCAGGCTATGTGAGCTGCAGGATGTGGGTCAGCCTGACATGCAGTCCCCAGCAAGGAATTGTTTTTTCATTAAGGTTTATTTTAAACCATCTTTTGTAGTCCTTTGTGTGTGCCTTTGCAATGTTTTAGGTCCCTCTATCCCTTGCTTGTATCCCCATTCCCACTGGCTTTTATAAATGTTTCTCCTTAGATGGCCAGGTTGCTCCCATAAAGGCAGTCATGTGGTTCCCCTCTGGCCACTATAATGTGACTTTTTGTCACTGGAGCAGTCCTAATGTGTCCCCTCTGAAAAGGCAGGTCAGCTGTGGAGTCAAACTCTGCTGGAGTCAGACCTGCTCAGCTCCTGCTTGGCTGCAGGTTACAGTGTCTATTCCTTAGAGTGTTTTGTTATGCTAGTGGAAATCCGTCTCTTTAGAAAACATCAGTTATGAAGAATATTTTTCTATACACACGTGTTGGTTAAATTTATCTTCTAATTTATTGTTTCATTGTTTGCTAATGCGCAATACTCTAATGTGCTCAAGGCTCGATCATATTAATTAAACACAGGTTCCCAGCAAAGGAAAATGGGAGCTGTAGAAGTAAGAAAGCTCATAATTCCTGTGAGTTAGTCTTTTGAGAAGCTCTTCTAGCTTCCTGTTAAGTCTAGGAAGGTTTATTCCCATCCATAGCCTGTTCTGTACTGGGGCACTAATGGCCTTCTCTGCCTGGGAGCCCATCCTGCTGAGACTGAGCTCATTGGTAAACTGAGGTTGGTAGGTAGGTTCCAAGTTGGTTGGCAGAAGGCCATACAGACATGTGTGTATCAAGATTGTGGAGACACTTAAAGCTTCAGAGTTGAAATTATAAGCTTTCTATTTTTTAAAAAAAGAAAAAATTGAAGACAGGAAACTTAAGCTTACTGTTGTCTGCTAAAGCATGAAAAAACCATTCTGGCAAGCACTCACAAAATATGTTCTCCCTATACTAAAGATTAATTCTGTAGAGAATAATATGGAAAATACAGAGGACTCTTCTTCTGATTAGCAGAAATGCCATTTGATTAGACAAGCTCTATGACTCAGAAGGCTAGTCAAACCCTTCTGAGCTCTTACAGCTCTGTTCTGGTCAGAATTTATATGGAATTAATTTTCTTCCTTGTACAGTAGTCCCGTTACAAGACCACCAGGTGAATTTAAATCTGATGGATACTAAATGGACAGTGAACAAACTATGAAAAAGCCCAAGATTCTTTAGAAATGTAATGACCAAACAGGTAGAGCCATTGAAAATTAGAGTTTCAATGTTGATGCAAATGACCAAAAGATACAGGGTGGAGTATGTAAGTTCTTAAATGAATAAGTTTTCCTGAAAGTATTTGGATAAATGTATTGAACCTATGGGCAGTGTCTTCTCTACACCTTGGCTCTTCTCCATTTCTTTCTCTGATTAGGTTTGTACTGATTTATTTCTTGTGCTCTTACTGTCTCGTACATGTTTCTATAGCCTGGTATTCCTTCTTTCTCTATAAGACGGAAAGACAGAATTTTGTGTGATTGACTTGTAAAATAAAAACTGTCAAGAACAATACAAGAAAGAAGTGATATATTATGTATTTTTACTGCATATAACGGTAAATATTTTACGTGTAGTTAAGCTCAGAGCTCAATGGCTAACATTGAGAGGCTTGTGTAGAATTTGTCATACTTGTATTTTATGCATGTTAAAGCAATGCAAAATTAATCAGAAAAGAGAAAGTGATTGTAAATTTTCATTGATAATAGATGAAGTTGGCAGCTTTTTGAACATACCTATCTTATGTAAGACAATATTACTGCTTTTAAATAAAAGTCTTTATTTAGAGAGATCATTAAACATAACTCTTCTGCAGAAATGAATGCTACTATATGTGTTAGAAACACCGAGTGTTTGCTCAGTGTGAAATTACATATTTTTTAAGCCTTGCTTGTTGCTTGCTTAGCCTTAGTTTAAGATGCAAGTTGTGTCAAAATGATTGTAATTTGCAGTGTTCATTTTGCCTTTGCAGATAGAATGATGCGAAATGCCATTCTTTGGTGGAGCAGCTTATATGTCAGACTGATGTTTGTCTTCTGGCCATGTGCATCAGTTGGAGAGCAATGTCATATCCAAAATGGAACAGCTGACTGCAGTCACCTAAAACTGACTCAGATTCCCTCTGATCTTCCAAACAATATAACGAGTTTGGACATCTCTCATAATCAGCTAAGACAGCTAGGTCCTGCAAATCTGACCAAGTACAGCCAGCTGGTTTACTTGAATGCAGGCTACAACAGCATCTCTAAACTGCAACCAGAATTGTGCCAAAATGTTCCTCTGTTGCAGATTCTGAAGTTACAACATAATGAATTGTCTAAGCTCCCTGACAGAGTCTTTGCTTCCTGCACCAACCTGACTGAACTCAATCTAGGATACAACAGACTAAATATAAATAATGATCCTTTCAAAACCCTGGAGGTAAGATTTAGAAGGGCACCTTTTCATGTAAATAAAATATAAATGGGGAATTTACTGTATTTTCCAGTGTGTGTAGAGAACTGTTGCCTTTGTATCTCAAAATACCCAACATATAAACTTCCACTGATTTTTTCTGAAGCAGGGGCTTTGTGGCTTCTGTTACAGCACGTTGGAGTCTCAGTCATCTTTGTGAGTCAATGCTCTCCATTCCTTTTTTCCTATTGCATCCTTTTGAGGCACCTCTCCATGCAGGATATATGCTGAGAGAATAGCAGCAGCAGATGATGAGAATAACAGTGAAGTGGATGGTGTGGAATCTGAGCTGCCTGGGTAGCTGGAAGCTTAAATTCTCAAAGTTGAGGCATAATTATTCAAACCAGGAAGGCCAGTGCTTAGGCTGAATGTAGTGTCTGTCAGGACTTCAAGAACTGAGAAAGAGTAAAAAGGTTTTTATTGTACCTGCATTTTCCCTGGTAGTTTACAAGTGGTTAAATACCCTTGTCTGTAGCAGAGATTGGGGGACCACCACAGAAGGCAGGAAAGGACTATTCCACTGTCTTTGCACCAGGCAAGGAATCATGCAAAAGGAAGAGCCTAAGGACAAAAGAAAGTAAAGTGAAGACAATGTGTGGGTACTAATTGTCACTCAGTGTTCTAATGAGTGTGCATGTGGTTTGAACTCTTCTGCTAAACTCGGTTCAGTTACATAAAATGTACTTGCATTGTAGGACTGCTGACACAACTAAATACGATTGAGTGCAGCCAGCCTCCATGCTGGGAACTTCACCTTCCTCATGTCCATTTACCAGGCTGGACCACGCTGAAAAAGGATGGAATGTAATGTTTTAATACTGCAGTAGTTGTAACTGCAGCCAGCTGTAGGCTTTTGCATTTATCATTTTATCTGAGGCAGGAGGGCCTTCAGTGAATTCAGGAACTTTAGCTAAAGTAATTCTTTGGTTTCCAGTAGGTATTTTAGCAGGTTAATACCATGAATACCATGAAAGTTACTGGTGTGAAGGATACAGAATACTTCTTCCAACAGGAGCTTGAAAGCTGCCATTTCTCTATTACAAATTTAGTTTAAGTGTAGTATTGCAACAAATTTCTAATCAATTATACTCTAATGAAATATTTCAACATTTTTGCATGTATTCTATAAAATAAAAATAAAAAAAAATAATTTTATACTTAATTTTTCTTGCATCTTCTCTCCAGAACTTGAATATTTTGGACCTATCTCATAATTCTTTGAAGTCAGCCAATTTAGGATTGGAGCAACAGTTGGAGCAACTCCATGAGCTCATGTTGGGTAGCAACCAGATCACTGAGTTGAAAAAAGAAGACTTCAGTTTTCTTAGCAACACCTCATTGAATAGTCTTGATTTGTCATCAAATCCACTAAAAGAGGTAGGAAGCATTTCAACAGAAATTCAACAGGTGTAAGTATAAAATGGAACTATCCTGATTTACCATTTATGGTTGTATGGCATTTACATTACAGTTTTGATCCACTGAAGTCCAAAACCCATTCTATTTTATACAGCATTACTCCTGACCTCCAGTGGTGATCTGGAGAATTATTGTTTTGCCACTGAAATAAGCACAGGCTGGTTTCATAGAGGCTGGTTCCATGTAGATCAGAGGTCTCAAGCAAGACCTAGATGCTCTGAGAATCCTTACTGGTGTATTTTCTATGCAGAATTTTTTTGCACATGCTGAAGGTGAAGGGCTGACATACTTTCTAAATGGGTAAAGGTCTCACTTCCCTGTTAATCAAAGAGAGCATTCACTCGTGCCTATGGGAACCCCAGAGAAATAATCACTCCAGAAAAGTATACTCACTCCTTTGAAAAAAACCCACATGGGTGTTTGTTTACTCTTCCACCTACCTCACTGTGCTCTCTGATCTGCTTCTTGGTGTTGTGATTGTTTGAAGAGTGATGGTAAGTATGACAATTCTAAACTGGTTGACCCTCAGCATACGAATACTGAATATGCATTGGATTTCCGTGGTTTGTTTGGTTTTTGTTTGTTTGTTTTGCTTTGTTTCCCAGTTGATTGATCTCTAAAGAATATGTACATTGAACCTACAAGAATATTTTAAGGTGGTATAAGTTCGTATCAGTGCTAAGAGTGAATCCCACCATCCTCTTTCACTTGGCTGCTTCCTCCCTCCCTTTCTGATACCAGCTTTTATGAGGCTATGCACTGGATCACTGGGGAAACTCTACAGATGTTTTGGCTCAGTTAGCTTGTAGCCACGCTGGTCCTTTCCTGGTTCACCATGTGACTGCATGTAGGGCTATTCTGGCACAAGGGTACGGTGCGTGGGTAAGTAAATGGCAGTACTCCTTTCTTGGGCACTGCTACTTTGTGCTGCTTTCAGCTGCTCTGGTTTTATAGTACTGCTATCTAAAAAGCAGCTTTATGCATGGGAATCATTCTGACAAATGGAGTATTCAATCACTCAGCCGATATCTTAATTAAGATGAGGGCCGAGCACTATGACCAAAGCTTGTGATCCATATTGTGAAAGCAAGTGTGTAGTATTAGATTTCATAGTAGCTTCTGCTTGCACAGAGAAACTGGGTTTCTTCTTGTCTGTCTGCAGACCTAATAACTAGTAAATTAGTATACCTAGCAGATACCAGTAAAAGAAAGCTGAAGAATGATATCACAAATTTTAAGATACTTCTAGAGAAAGAGTTTCGGTAGTTGGATTCAAACTTGCATCTCGCTAAGCTGCTTTCTATCTTCTTCTGAAATAATACTACTCAGATTTATGATAATCATGTTATAAATGATAGAACTATTGTCACAAGAAGTGTAAACTCCAAAAAGTGTTTGTCTGAACTTGGGTGTGAAACAGTCTGGGTGTAGAAATTCTATTCTGCTTGAAAATCTCATTTGAAAACCTTTTCAAACCAAGTGTTTCGTTGGTCAACTTTTTTACATAATCCCCATGTTTAGGTCAAGGTATTTTTTTTCTTGTCCTTTCAGTTTCATACGGGATGTTTACATACAATTGGAAATCTGTTTGGCCTCATACTGAACAATGTTGAACTTGGTGAAAACCGCACAAAGAAACTTTGTACAGAATTATCAAACACAGCAATTCGGAACCTCTCACTGAGCCATGTGAAACTTTCCTACATTGGCAAGTCAACTTTCCAGGGACTGCAAGGAACAAATCTTACAATTTTAAACCTTTCCCAAAATTCTCTCTCTGTCATAGAAGATGACTCATTTCAGTGGCTTTCAAGTTTACAATACTTAAACCTGAAGCTTAATAATATTCATGTATCTTCACGTTTATTTTATGGATTATCCAGCCTTAAACATTTGAATCTCATGAACTCACTTACTGGGGAAATTGAAGATTTTTCTTTTCATTGGTTATACCACCTGGAGTACCTTATAATGGATAATAACAATTTTCCAGGAATTACTGCTAATATGTTCACAGGAGTGAACAACCTGAAATACCTGAGTCTCTCTAACTGCAACCTAAACTTACAAAGAATAACTAATAAAACATTTTCATCGCTTGCCAATTCTAGCTTACAAGTTCTCAACCTCACAAAAACCAGAATCTCTACAATAGAAAGTGGAGCATTTTCTTCCTTGGGTCACCTGAAAATTCTTGATATTGGTCTCAATGAAATTAGTCAACAGCTCACAGGTCATGAGTTTAAAGGTCTAAATAATATACAAGATATTTATCTTTCCTATAATAAAAACTTGACTTTGCAAAGTGAATCATTCATTTTTGTCCCAAGCCTTAGAAAACTGATGCTGAGGAAGGTAGGGTGCAGTAATCTGGCACTTTCTCCTTCACCTTTTCATCCTCTACGAAACCTGACTGTCCTGGACATCAGCAATAATAACATAGCAAACATAAAAGAAGACTTGTTTGATGGACTTGACAATCTTGACATACTTGATTTGCAGCACAATAATTTAGCCCGACTTTGGAAACATGCAAATCCAGGTGGCCCTGTTCTTTTTTTAAAAGGTCTTCCCAATTTGCAAATTCTTAATTTAAAATCAAATGGGCTGGATGAAATTCCAGTTCAGGTTTTCAAGGGTCTGTTTCAATTAAAACACTTGGATTTAGGATCGAATAATTTGAATTTGCTTCCAGCAACTCTGTTTGATGACCAAGCCTCTCTGATTTCGTTGAACCTTCAGAAAAATCTGATAACCTCAGTTGAAGAAAAAGTATTTGGCCCACCTTTCAAGAGCTTGAGAAAACTAGAGATGGATTCCAATCCTTTTGATTGCACCTGTGAAAGCATTGCTTGGTTTGCTGATTGGCTTAATGTGACCCAAGTAGATATACCTGGACTGAGGTCCCAATACATTTGCAATACCCCTCCTAAATATCATGGTAGTCTGGTTTTGTATTTTGATAGTTCAGCCTGCAAAGACAGTGCTCCATTTAAACTACTTTTTGTGATCTCTACCGCTACTGTGACACTACTCATTTTTATTGTCCTTACCATCCATTTTGAAGGGTGGAGAATAGCTTTCTACTGGAATATTTTAGTTAATCGAATGCTTGGTTTTAAAGAATTTGAGAGACAACAAGAAGAGTTTTATTATGATGCCTATGTTATTCATGCAAGAGAAGACAAGAATTGGGTGTCTAAAAATTTCATGTCTCTAGAAAAAAATAACCACTTTGAAATTAGATTTTGTTTAGAAGAACGGGACTTTGAAGCAGGTGTATCTGAATTTGAAGCCACAATTAACAGTATAAAAAAGAGCAGGAAGATTATTTTTGTTGTGACTGAACACCTCTTACAGGATCCCTGGTGCAAAAAGTGAGTAGGATATATAATCTTATCTCTTGAGGGGGAAAATTTCTTAAGAGGTATTTTAACAAGATCATTTTCTAATTGTAATTTAATAAAAAATAGCATTTAATGAAATATACCCATGCAAAATCTACTTTAATACATTTACCTGATACATTGTAACTTCAGAATAATTCCTAAATTAATAAAGTTAATTGTTCCACACATACAGTAGTGGACATTTGAATATCTCAGTCAATGTTTTAGGCATATTCTTGGGTGTTTTCTGTGGGTTATTTTTGCTTGTTTGTTTGTTTTGGGGGTTTTTGTCTGGTTTTGTTGGTTTTTTTGTTGGTTTTTTGTTTGTTTGGTTTGGTTTTGCAGTTTTTTTGGGGGGGGTATTTTGTTTTGTTTGGTTGGGGTTTTTTTTCAAAAGTCAGGCTGCCGCCTTTGCAGATTGCTTTCCTTAAAATTACACATTTGAAGAAGAACAACAATGAGTGAGGCCACTAGTATTGAATGATGATTTTTGTTTGCCTTTAAATTAGTCTTTTCACCACTCTTGTGCAGTGGTCTTGTAATGAAAGGAATTTTGCTAAATAAGGCTGTATCAAGACAGTAGACTTAGGTTATATTTTTAGAGCATGAATTTATTTTTTTTAATTAGGCACAACTAATTTAAGAAAAGTAATAACAATTGTATATAACAAAATAGACATTAAGACCCCTGTTAAGAACTGTTTGACTTTCCTTTTTCCTTCACATAAAAGAAAACATTGATTTTTTTTCTTATTTTTGCTTCAGTTTCAAGGTGTATCATGCTCTTCAGCAAGCTATTGAACAAAGTCGGGACTCCATCATACTGATCTTTCTTAATGATATCCAAGATTACAAGTTGTATCATGCACTTCACCTGAGAAGAGGAATGTTCAGATCTCGCTGCATCTTGAACTGGCCAGCCCAGAGAGAACGAGTCAGTGCATTTCATCAGCAATTAGTGATGGCACTTAAATCTAATAGTAAAGTGCACTGATTTTTGAACTACAGATTTGAATTATGGGGTCATTTTTTGTATGTTTTCTACCACTGGAAAACTTCATGAAGATCTGAAGAAGTTTGTCATCCTGTAAAGATATGTAAGAGTCACTATAATTTAAATTTATTAGTTTATATTCATGTTTTTGCTGATATTTTAATTCAGCTGCACTGAAGTAGCATGTTAAAAGGGATCATGGTTGATAGTCATTTCAGCCAGTGCATTAAAAATGTGGTAGAAATTCTGAAAAGCAGTGAGAATGACTGATGTTCTAGGAAATTATGTAGGGTAGAAAAGACATAGATTCTATAAGGGTATATACAAAAGAAAATGTATTAATGATAAAACAGCAAATTCTTTGTAGAAGGTAGAGTGGACACTACTGCTTGCTTTTGAAACATGGGGAGATTCAGTGCATGAAACTGGAAAGCTTTCCTCGTGAAACACAGTAAGTAACACGGAAAATTACTTCTGTAATTCAAACCGAGAAACATAGCAGGTTCAAAGTGAGTTTTTAAACATTTGTGATTATGCCTTCTGGGGCAGCTCATACTGGTTGCTATCAAAAAGTGACTTTCAGGCTGATGAGTCAACTGATTTAATAAATTTGGTATTTGGAAAAAAAAACCTGTTTGCTTTTCCCTGGTGAAATTCAGAGAGCTGGCAGGACATTAATACTGAGAGATGTCACCTTGATTCTTAGAATGCACATAAAACTGCACGCGGGCCTGTACACAGAACTTGAAATCAATGTGAAATATGGCTAAGGCACAGCTGCTGCACTCATATAAATGAGAAAAGGCATAGATATTTTTATAACCAGAAAACAACTTTGTGGAGAAAGTGGTGCTACTGCAATTTCATTACCAGAAATTTTGTTACTGGTGAAACAACAACAAGAAAAACAAAGTCTGCCCAAATAAATAGTTTTAAATGGTATCAGAAACATTATTGTGACTACAGTTAGAGGTAGAATGGGAAAAAAATTTCAAAACTAGATTAATGTAAAATTTTTTGTTTCCTTTTATACAGAGTTTTGCATTTGATAGCTAAAAAAAAAAAACTGTAAAGAAATAAGATAGTATTCTGTAGTTTAATTTCTTGTATTTTAATGTAGTTTGATTTTTTCCTGAAAGTATTTTACAGAAATGTGGGCTTGTTGGCAATTGCCAGGACATTAAGGTTCAAACATATGGGCTAGCAGCTTGATCTGGAGAGAGAGAGCTGAGACTGAGCAAAATGTGCTTTGCAAAAGTGTTTATAATGTTTAGGACTGGCTAAAATGTTACGGTGAGTCTGAGCACAAGTTATTATAAATTAGACATGAGGCAGTCATTTGTACATTTTTGTTAATATTTACTTGCTGCTTCAAGGACTTTTTAAAACTTTGTCAGCTTTTAGTATGGGTATGATCCTTCAATAGCTCAGTAATATTTTTAAATTGCTTTTTCCCCCTAGCATGTCCTTCATCAACTTCAATACCACCATTGCTACAAGAATGCTGTTTTACTGCTTTAGAAAACAGCTTGCAAATTGTTCTATACCTAATATTTTAAACAGCTTTTCTCGTGATTTGCTATATGCATAGATTGGGTTTTAATAGGTTAAAACATTGAGTTTTAATAGGTTTCCTATGTCCCATGACAATATAAAACCTAAACAAAACAAATAATTAGTGAAATAGATTTTTCATGCACTGGAATAGTGAAGGGGTGCAGATGTCTTCACTTGCTCGGGAATTCCTGAGTGAAGACAAAATAGGCTTTGTTTACAGCTGAAGTGATAAATGATGATTCCCTAATTACAGTAATAGTATTATCCCCATTGTGATGCCTTCATCTCATCTTTCTGACCTTTTCAGGCGAAGTGACAAATTCTTTCTTCGTGCTTAGGCCATGAAAGTTGAGGAGGCAAGTTGGTAATAATGGTGCGTACCAGGTATGCACCATGTCAATTGCTCTTTCTCTTATTTAAAGACTAACATGTGACAGGGTTCCTATGTTTCCTAAATCTGCAATGACACATAGCAGCAGAATTTCTCTTTTCACATCAATATAAATTGTTTAGAAAATGCTAATAGTTCACATGGATGTTAAAAATGACATAAAGATGAAGAGAATGCATGGAGAAATGCTGCGGTGAAATGTGATGCAAGAGGTCAGACTAGATGAACAAATGGTCTTTTCTGACCCTTAGAGCCTGACAAATGACAGTATGTCTAAATTCCTAAAGATTTTTCTAGATACTATAAATGCCCCCAAAATTGGTTTCAGAACAGCGAAAAAAATGTTTTGAATGCTTAGTTTTGTAATATGGCTAAGAATACAAACAAGAAGTACTTGGTAATGAGTGAAAAATAATTTTAAATTATAAAAATATGACTAATACATTCCAAAGAGTTATTTCAGTACCTAGATTCAGTTTAAAATAATTTACCACAGAAAAAGACATTATAAAGGTTCACAATGAATATTAGACTAATGGTTAAAAAAAAGCACCAAAGTAATAATCACAGGGCCAGTGGTAACCATCACTTACACCAGAAGTAAAATTTTCCTATAAATTTTCCCTCTTTTTCTGGAAGTTACCCACTTCTGCTCTGGTCCTGTACATTTTTTTGACAATTTTATTGAGAGTAAATAAATGGGCTTACCATGGCTAAGAGTGGTAAGTACTTGCAGGATTCACAGTCTATATCTGAGCTGGGCAGTCTCTTTGCAGTGGACAGCCTCTGATTTTATTATGCTGATTTGCTGACGAGTTGAACACCGAATAAACGAAAAGTAGTTCCAAACTTGTAATATCAAAGATATTACCTAGGACTAAAGAAGAGCCATTTGTATTGAAAGCAGAATATGTAAAGGACTTGAGACAGGCAGAATGCTCAAATCTGGAGGTTTGTAGTGGAACCTGACTGTTTCTGCAGATCTTGAATGACAGGGTGTCATGGTTTAGGAATAGTATTCCCCAGTTTAGTGTTGTAAGCCATGGGCTGCTCACTCACTCCTCCCTCCCCCTGGCAGGCTGGAGAGCAGAACTAGAGGCACAAAAGGTAGACATTGTGAATTCTCACCACGTGGAACACGACCAGAAAGGACCCCTGCCCCCTGAGCATGATACGAGGTGATACAGAATAACCTCAGGGTCCTAGCCATGCCCCTCCTTGCTACTGCAAACATTAACCCCATCCTGCCCAGAACCAGGACACGGGGAGTAATGAACAAGTTACAGACAGTGATGTTCATATAGCTGAAATAAATACACTACCCACCGATGAGCTCAATTGTGCTACTTTCACTGTGGCTCAGTCAGGGCTTTTTGCTGTGGTAGGAATAAATGCAGATTGTACTGCTGTTAGATTTAAGTGCACCTATTCCATGAGGTTTTTTCAGAACATATTCCTTCCAGTTTGTGAGAAAAAGGCCAGGAATATCCTAGTTTCAAACCTGAGTCCTCTACTTGGTGTTCCGTGTGCTGTCTCTGCCAGCTCATTGCACTCCTTGATGTGCTAGGAAAACAAGGATAAAATTCTTCACTTGGTACCCTTGGTTATTGGGGACCAGCAGCTGCCAACTTAAAATTGAGAGTACAACTAGTTGCTTGATGTGTGAACCTGGGGCTCATGTGTATAAAGCAACTGGGCTACCCTTCAGCCTGTATTGTTGTTTTGGGCACTCCAAGGGCCACGTGACCTATTGTATTCTGAGCTGGCACAATGTTTGCCTTTTCCATAATACCAAGCATTACAGTGTTCCCAAACTGCTGCTGGTGTGGTCACATTTCTCTTCACCCAGGCAGACAACCCAATGTTGGAAAGCTAGGGCAAAGTTAATTATTCCCCACTCGTGTGCCTCCAGCTGTCTGGCTTGTGCCACTGACACCATCTACTGCTCTCCAAACTGCCTAGGATGGTTGGGAGCATCTTTAAAAGCACGTGAGTTGTTGCTTCCACACAGCTCATTTCTGCGTCTGCCTGGCACGGTGATAAAGATGTGCTGGGTTGGGTCGCTCTCACTCCCCACTTCTGTTAAGCCCTTCCTGTGCACAAATGTGTGAAGAAGGCCGTGCTGCACTGGCAGGTGGGCTTTGTTCCTGTCACTTAATATTAGATGGTATTCTAACTGGAGGGGAAATCCCACGCTTTATTTTCCCGGCTCGCCGGCCGTAGCAGGTTGCTGCCCGGCGGCCCGCAGGTGCGCAGGCTGATCGGGGCTGCTCTCGGGCCTTCCGCCGGCGCGGTGCTCCCCGCCCAGGGCGGTGCGTGCCCGGCGGGGTTTGTTTCGCTTAGCAACGCCTGCCGGGCAGGCAGCGGGCAGCTCCCCCCAAGGCCGCCGGGCCCTCGACAGGGCTTGCGGCGCCGGGAAGGGGCTCCCGCCCCTGCCATGAAGGTAGCGGCCCTGGGGGCGAGCGCGCTTCTCTCCAGGCTGCGCCGCGCCTC
>VZTI01001213.1:54090-112619 GCA_013397865.1 Struthidea cinerea | reverse complement strand
CCCGCGGCGGGGCGGTGTCCGCGGCCCGCCTGCCGTCCCCATTTAATGCCCGTGGCTGCGGAGCTTTCGGTGAGCAGCCGGGAGCTGCTCTAGTTCCTGTCGTTGGCTTGCCAGGACAGGGGAAGTGATGCTATAGATATGCTGGGAGGGGTTTTCCCTTTCTTTTTATTTTATTGCGATAATTTCCGGGCACACCTAATGGCATGTGATCCAAGGAGACAGGAGACGTAGTACAACAACATGCAGTGGAAAAATGTGGCAGAAACACTATTTTGCTCCATCTCGCATCAAAACGAGGACACAGCCTCAAGTTGCGCCAGGGGAGGTTTAGCTTGGCTATTAGTAAGCAGAAAGTAACAGTAAATGGTTTCCTCCCCCAGTGGTGTTTCGTGGGAATCTAACCTGGGCGGTTTGAGCAGGTAAAGTCATGAGCAGTGAAGTGTGAAACCTTGGTGATGGTATTAAGCTGTGGAAAAATACTAAGAACAAGGGTCAGCTAAACAAATTGAAAGACCTTATAAGGCTGCCTGAACGATAACATGCCAAATAAAGACAGAGGGGGATGTACAGGAACAGAAGGAAACATGTAGAAGATGAACTGTGAGCTCACTGTTACTTCCTGGGAGATAGATCTTGGTATTACCACAAAATGAGACTCAAGTCATGGGACTGGACTGCATGAATATTCATAGAGCCTCCTGGTGCTTACTGGCCAAAAGCAGATGCCTAGGGAAGAGATAGGATATGTGGTGCAAACGCATGGAAATGCTTTCCACTGCTGTTGTACCAGCCTCCAAGTAATTGAAATTTAAGGTCTTCGCTGATGAGAAGTTCAAACTTATGGTAGGTTTTTGATGTCTTCATAACCAAGACATAGGAGTAGGATGTATGACTGGTTCATTTGAGTGGGGAGTTAGATTTTGACATATGTGTAATGGCAAGATAAATATCAGAAAGGATAGAAAGAAGACACAGTGATCCTAACTGTTGCAGGGCCAATCTACAGTTCTTGTCTAAAGAAATGAAGAAAATTCTTGAACGGTGAGCTGTTTTCTTGTAGTTACTCATTCATGAATGTACTTTGATGCAATCATGCTGCTGTGAGGGTTTTATGGCATGAAAACAGGTGAAGCAATCTGTTGTTGTAAAAGTGTTTCCAAGGAGCACTCACACGTCTGCGTATGTTCTGAAGAGGTGG
Source organism: Struthidea cinerea (assembly GCA_013397865.1). Taxonomy (NCBI): domain Eukaryota; kingdom Metazoa; phylum Chordata; class Aves; order Passeriformes; family Corcoracidae; genus Struthidea; species Struthidea cinerea. Next base: position 111,421 of record VZTI01001213.1, on the reverse strand, counting down.
GTTTAGCATATTGATAACCCAACTTCCTGTATCAAATGTAATATGTAATTATAAGCAGGTGTGTAATTATAAAGAGTTTTCATCTAAAATAACCCCTCCCAACAAAAAGCCCCACCCCCCAAACAAATTAAGAAACATTCCTTCATTAAACTGCTGTATGAGCAATTACTGGTTTGTGCCTTTGCTCTGTTGTTGCAGTAGTGAGGTGCTGCTTCAGTTGTGTGTGCTTCTTGCAAAGTTTGAACTGCAAAATCCAAGGAGGATGCCAGTGGAGTAAAACAAGTCTCAAAGTAAAAGTACTTTTTTTTTTTTTTTTGAAACATACCTTTGTAAGTAAGGTAAACAAAAACTATTTTAAAACAAGGTAGTTTGTTTCAAGCAAATGTTTGTCTTGATGGATAGGATTGAAAAATTGAAAAATTCAACAGAGTAGTTGTCTTCCTCCTCTCCTCCTCTCCCCTGCCCACCCTGCCTCCCCTTCCAGTGGAGATGTGAATTAACTTTATTTAGAATTATGGAATATTGTGTTTCTGTGTTTATAGGAAAGGACTGTCCAGAGGTTCCCCGAATTGGTGTCTCTCTGGAAAAAGTGGAGTGTCTCTTCCATCAGTTTTTGCAAGAAATGTGCAGGAAGCCATTGACAATTATACTTGGTATGCATGTACTTCTGAACTAATACTTAGTTAACTCACTTTTGACTTTGACATTTCCAGATTGGAATTGATTTTCACTAATCATTCTTTTAGTCATTCTTATGGATAATAACTATTGCACAATATAATGCAGGATACAAATTGACCTAACCCGCTGTTTAAAGGGTTTGAACTTTACTCCTGGTTTGTGGTATGGATTTGACTATTTTTAGACTGTAGTAGAGGGCACTGATTAGCTCTGGAAGGGAAATCAGACTCCATGATTAAATTGAAATCATGCTCACTAATGTTGCAGGTTAGTTAACTTTCAAGAAGTTTCAATCCAGATGACACTGGTTAGGATTTGCCTGGCCTGCACATCCAATTTTCATTGCTTTCCTTGCATCCCCGGGTGGCCTGTAGCTGGCAGGGACCAGCTAGAACTTTGGGGGCTTGAATCGCTGGAGATCAAATTTTTAAGTGCACCAGATTTAGCAACATAAAAAACACTGCATAGAGACATAAAACTCAGTGCTATTTGAAACGTTTATCGAGATCTTGTCCTTAGTTTTGCAAAAGTTTTCTTGTGGTAGCTTTTAGTGTTAAAGAGTTAAAGAAAGCTTATGTTATCCTTAATGTGTTTTTCATGTGATCACTAGCTGATGTGGAGAAACTAATTGTTAGAGCTGGAAATATAGATACGTGTATCTATAGTTAGAGCTGGAAGTATAGATACATATATATATATTCAAATACATGCATACACTTTAGGGTATGCCCATACAGTTGCAATGGTGTATATACATGCAAAAGCATAATAGTGTAAAAAGAATTGCCTTTAAGTCAGTAAATGGTACTAATAGGAGCATGTGTTCACTCTACTTGAAAATATATGCTTGCACCTTTTCCCCTCAACAGGAATACATATTACTGGACATTTATTTTATTGGTTGCTTTATTTAAAAAATGTTTATACAGAAAATAATTGTGTTTTTCGTTTTAATTTCTCATCTTTTCAGTGAAACGCTCTCACCACTTTCATCTAGTGGTTGTACAACACCCACGGAGTTGAATAATTCTTGGTCTGGAACAAACAGCTATACTACTAGTTTGTCTACTGAAAGAAGTTCGGTTTACTCCTGGAGGGATGATGTATGTCATAGAAACTTTTACAGTACCCTTTTTCTAAATATTGTAGAAAAAAATAGTTTTTAGTGATATTGGACAAGTAGCACCTCATCCATAATAGCCTAATGATTAAGTGCATTAATTGAATAATTAAAAAATAGTTTTGGTTGCAAGTTGGTATTGGTGCAGCTAATGTGTAACAAAGGAAAACAGAATAAAATCATAAATGATGAACTTTGGGGAAAACAAACCTGTTTCACTGAAGAAGGTAGGCTTAGGTTTCTGAGTCCAAGCAAATGATAAAACACATCTTTTCAAACACTGTATAGTGCAGGCAATGTCTAAATGGAACTGTTATCAATGTTTTCAGTTACGAAGTACATTCATGAACATATATATAAATTTTCCAGTCTTGGTAAATATTTAGCTCTTATGTAAACTCAGTTCTTTTTTGTAGATGATGCAGAGAGGTCGTACCTGTTACAAGGCATATCTGGTGCAGGCTGGCAGTGTTGAATAAATCTGAAAGCATTGCAGTTGCTGCCATTTTCATTTTAGAAAGGCTTCTGTGGCTGATAGTGGTAGTTCTGCCATTCTTTTTGCATAATGTCCTAACTTTTAGGGTACTGACCCCATCTGTCACTGCCAGCCCTTCAGGAGGAAGTCTGACTCCGGATTATACAGTAACCTGTGTGAGAGTTACTTTCTCATTCCTTTTCAGTGTGATCCTTTCTGTAGCTTGAAGTGCTTTAAGGCATTCAGCTGGAAGTGAACAAGCATGATTTGGGCCTTGAGTATTACCAGTTTTTTTAGTGTATCTTATTATCTAATGTAAGTGGCAAATGTCATTATGAACAGTGCTCCAGCTGAGGAACCCTCAGCCAGCCAAGTGCTTGTCTCCTCATCACTGGATAAAATCAGGCACTTCTCTACTATTTTCATTTGCCTCTGTGTTAACCTAGTCTCTAGTTGCACTGAGTTGTAGGTTCAGTGAAGAAGTATGGAAGGGCATTTCTCATACAGACTGCTGTTTCCTAAGCACCAGACTGAGTCACGCAGGCATAAGGTGCCCCCTCTTTGACCTCTTAGCTGTTGTACTTAGAAAGGAAGAAGGAAGAGCGCTTCTTGAAAGAGCAGGGAGCTTTGGTACCCTGGGTCCTAGAGATGCAGTGTGCATGCTTCACATTGGCATAGGGAACAAGCTCGGAGTCCAAACACCTTATAACTGTTTCTTTTTTTTTTAATGTGGGCTAATCCTAGGCAGCTGTATATGTTAATGTCATAGAAATATAGTCTTGTCGTTCCTTTTTGCTAAATCAACTTGCTCAGGCCAGCTATATGGGATCTTTTTGGGGCTTTTTTTTTTGCATTGTGGTGTATAAATTGTGTCTAAAATACGTAGTCTGAACATGCATTCTGACACTCTCAGCCAAGTTGATTCAAGTTGTTCTGTTCTTTAAATATCATGGAAATTTTAGTATACATGCATATTTGCTAACACCTATTAACTTTGTAAAACAGGAATTTGATAAAGCTAACACGCAGAGAGTGCATCAGTTATTTTGGGAGATTGATGAAATGCTGTTTGAAGGGAAAGTGACCTCCCAAACAGAGAACCTGCAGGCAGAATGTGCAGATTGGGTTGAGCAATTTCCTCATATAAGGTAAGGAAATTCTTGCTAATACTAGTTTTAATCAGTTGCCATTCTAATTTGAATTTTTGGGGTACCCTCTTATGATTTGGGCATCAGCAACATTTGTGCATTCAAATCTGTATCTCTGGGACTGAGCTGTGCCATAGGTGCTCAGTAAATCTGGGAAGAGATGCTTTAGCAACTCATGCCCTTTATTTTGCTTAATAAAATGATTGCTGGCAAAGGTGTTCAGAAATTAATTTATAGCATAATTTTGTGCATATTTGTTAGAGTTTCACCTTTTCTCTGTTCCTCTCGACATTATGCATGTTGGAGTTTGCACATTTTCTGAACTTCAGCTGTAGCCTTAACATTCCATGTAAACATTTTTGATTAGCACTTTTTACTCACACTGATGGATACTGAAGTTGGATAAGTGATGTCACAGCAGGTGTTATTTGTCTTCTGCATCCATTTTTAAATGTATTTTACAGAGTTTTTTGATAAGAAAGGAAGTGTGTTTACTTTTGTCCGCCTTTAGAACAATCTAACAAGTTTTACTATTTGCTCTTAAAATGTATAAACTAGAATCTCACTCCTGTGTAAATCAGCTTAACTTTAATGACTTAAATACTAGGTGATGTTAAGGTAGTACATAAGGCTCTGGCCCCTCCACGAGTTGCTTTTCAAAGCAGATGTAAGGTGTGCTTTTGTATTGTCTACCATTTGCAGGTGTTTGTATTCTGGATATTTGCATATGGCTTAGGTTTTCATCTAAGATACTGCTTGTTCTCTCCTTTTTATTCAGGGTTCTAGGAAAGCAGCTCCTAGTGCCAAAGGATGAAGGCTTTCAGCATTTTCAGAGCAGAAATGATGCCCATGTAGATACTAAGCGTGTGCCCGGCCTCCCTGAATGTACTGGTAATACAAAAGAGTATGTTAATTTTTTAAAGTTTTCTTTTTGGTCTTCCCTCTTCAGAAACACGTACAAATATTACTTTTGTATTACTGAAATGTGTCAGTACAATTAAATATGCACTTTCTCCTTTCTTTGAATGTTTAATTCTCATTTTCTTGATGTTTTTTCAGGCTCTGCATCTCAGGCTCTAAACTGATCCCAACAGCATCTCCAATACATAGATCACGGGATTCAAGTTCCATTAGGATTTCTGCTTCAGACTCAGCCACTTATTCCTTCCTGGAGGAAGAAATTTATGATGAGGATGGAAAAATAGAGGAATATCTTGCCTTTGACAACAAGGAACTGTAAATAACAAATATATGTATTTTTCAAGAATGTAAAGACGAATTATCAGTGAACTGAGTCAGGGTTCATAAACTGTGTTTCTCTTCTGTAATATACAGCTTCTGTCCCTGTGTTCAGTAGCACAGTGGTCAGAACACTCACTGGGCATGAATATTTCAGCAGCTAGGCTACTGGATGGATGAAAGATCATAATGTGCTGTTTTCTAAAGGGCCCCTCTATAAGGGGAAAACTTTGGTAGGACTAGTTGGGCACAAAGCACAGCTTTTTGTGCTAAGGCCTTAGGCACACTCAGAACAAAGACATAGTTGTTCTGAAAACCTGAGGAACCAGACAGAGACCATTTCAGTGCTCTTTTGGAAAGAGAAGGCTGGGATTGCTGCCTTTTTGGGAAGCATTTTGGTTTAAGAATACTCTCAGTAGTTTTCTCTCTTTGTTTTATTCAGTCAGCAAACTTAATTTGGGAGGGACACTCATGTGAAGGGGTGTTTCTCTCTTCTGTCTCCTTCATATGCTTCTGGTTTCCTTCAATTCTGAAAAATCTTGTTTTCCATAACTAAAACGTTAGGTTTTAGTTTAGTCCTGACAGGAGAACAGTTTTGTCATTTTGTCAGTTGGAACCACTCAGCCACATCTCACTTAGAGTTAAGAATTACGCAGTTTGGTTTGAGGAAGAAGTGAAGAAATGACAGAGAAGAGAAAGGTGGTGGAAGCTGGTAGGAATTTGGAATCATCTTTGTGATCACAAAAAAAAGAAAAACATTCCTTAGAAAAATATATGATGGCATTAAAAAAAGAAAAAGGGTAAAACTTTCTTCTTGAGAGGGTGTATTAGAAGACCAAGTTAGGAAATGTTGCTAAAACATGCTTCCCTAGATAGAGAGGAAACAGAAAAAAATTATAAAGCATAACTGTCCTAACTGTAGTGGAGAGAAGAATGTATGTATAAGGCTATGGGCTCTACTATTCTTGTCGGCCTGCAGAAATCCTTTAAAGTTATTTCATCTTTGATCAATGGTGGAAACTTGCAGATGTGTGCAGGTACACAGGGCGTGCTAAGAAAGAAATTTTCTATGCGAGAATCCTCTTGACAAATACAACAGTTGTTACCTATGTTATTGTAAAAAGCAGAGGATTTAGTCTCAAATATAAAACATTTTCCTAGACTTGCAGATCTTTCTGTTGTAATGCCCTGTTGGGATTTTTAAATTTTTCAATGGCAAGGAAGTGAAAGAGAAAGCCATTATATGTATTCGATAAGTTCTCTTCCCTTAGGTGAATTTGAGTTTGAATTTTTTGGTAATCTCCAGCCGACTGCCTTTTCTTCCATATGTATGTTTCTGTATTGAACGATGGGGGAAAAAGTCAAACCCCATGGGAATTCTTTTGAATTTGTTTCCTTTATTAGTGAGGATGAGATTTGGGAACAAAAGAAAATGCGTCTTTCTGAGAAGCGGTGCAAGCGTGGCATTCCCCCTGTTTCTCCCAATGCCTGTATCAAAGATGCTGTGGCTTCTGAAGTATTTGATCGTATCTGGAGCAATGTCATTGGAATATTGGAGGAACTGATTAAAAAAAATTGGGAAACTAGTATCCCAGGTATTTGATATTTTCATTTGAAAATGTGGTATTTGTTGAATCTAATTCAGAAAAGTCTTCTCCTATCCCCTTAAATTAAGCAAATTTTCCAAGCTTTAGTTAAGATAACCATTGCTGTAGATGGTAACGTATGTAATGCCTTGCCACGAGAATGTGTGCACACACGTGCACCTAAAATAAAACTTTCTTTCAAATTTTCAGGGAGTTTTGTATGAGAGGTGTAAAAAGAAAAATACTGACTGAAATAGCTTCCTTGCAAGAGACCAGTGTAAAAAAAAAAAAATTAATCACTGGCTTGAAGATGCAAATTGATGCTGTTAGCTGGATATCACTGAAAATGTGATCTGAATCTGGAACCTAGGAATCAAAATCTCCTAGTCCTCATTGTTTAAGCTTTATTAATGAAAAGAACCCTTGGGTAGTCAGATTGTTAAAGTGAGATAGACAGTCTTGCTGATGTGCAGGACTTCATGAGTTTACTATAGGATGAAGAAAAGGTGATGCATGTAATTTTATGTTTTCATATTCTAACAGACTGTACCGAGGAAAAGAAAACGCTAGGAAAATTAACTAGAAGTGAAAACCTATTTAGTGTGTATGTGTTATCTTTGGAACCTGAGGGAAATTTCAGTTCTTTCAATGTATTTTAAAGGGACAGAAGTAACAGAAAAATACCTGAGAGTGGGTTTTGGACGTTACCTGAAATGTAAGGTACACTTAATCTCAAATATAAGAATACAACAAAGTGAGAAATGGCAAAATTTCTCTGAATGGTTGCAGCATCAGAACTTAACATTTCAGGTCTTAGTGTAATTTAAAAGTTCTTTTTACACCACAGGTGGATTGTTTAGCTCTCAGTATTATAGTTTAAGGAGGATCGTTTAGCAGTGTTACAGGTTTGCTCTTTTATCTTTTTGGAGGTCATAAGCTTATGACAAATAGCTAGTATTTCAACTAGGAAGGAAAGGAATTTGGGTTTATAATAGAAATAAGATGGTAGCATATACCCAAAATGAAACAGTATATACCTGCTGTCAGACAAGGATAGTATCAATAGACTTTTTAATAATATTTTTTTAAATTTTTTTTTAATACTTAGAAAAAATGTCTGGGGATTTTTAGACAGCATTTCTAAAGTCTTAGGTGTATTTTCTTAAAGACCCACCTCAAAATCTACCTGTATAGGCCAGCTTGTATGTCATTGTCAGAGAAAACATAGACAAATGGAAATGTTTTCAAAAACCCATAATTTATGTTAGATTTTTAAATATCATGGTAACTTGAAGCTATATGGAAGTCTTTCTTTACTGTGTAGTGTAATATTGTTTGAATCCCAACAAATGATGGCTGGTAAACATAGAAAACCCTTCTTATTCCCTCTGCTTTTTTTGCTGTTGTGCAGAGTGTGACAAACAAATAGAAAAACTGAAAACTGTTACAGCAAAACTGCCGCATTTGCCAGTCATTCATATTACAACAGATGCTGGGAGCATTCCTCTTTCCAGAGGCTCTGAAGCACAAAGTGTATCTTTTGGGGTTCATTCTGTTTCATCACAGGTAAAAATAAAACAAACCTTTCTGTCAAACGCTACTCTTTTTTACTTCAAACGTTGGACAGTCTTGGTTGAAACTTGAAAAGGCTCCTTTTCTTTATTTCCTCTCTTTTTTCTTTATACCAACTAGGTGTACTTAAAGTCATCTGATTTAAAATGAGATTTAATTAAATGTTCATATTTTTTTTATTGTCACTTGTTTTTCTTTGGTGGTCCTTAAAGGTACCACCAAAGGTATTGCTGCCATTGATTTGCAAAGTCTTGTTAAATTCTATTCTGTCCTTAAGAACTAATTTTGCTTTTATTGTGTTCCAATCATTTCTTCATGGTAGAATTAAGAAGACAAACTGGGATGTGAAGTTGCAACTTGAAGTGCTTTACTCACAACCCTGCAAGTTTCAGACTCTCCCATTCCTTTTCCTTTGCCTCTTGTGAAAGGGGATTCTGCAGTACATCTGCCAGCACAGTGGCACTACGCATTACCTGTCTTTGTGGAAGCTCATGCTTATATTGATAAAATGTCCTATTTTGTCCTGCTTGCTGTCTCCTCCCTCTGTCTCCTGATTCCTGTTTTGAACATTTGATTCCTTTTTCAGCCACTGCTTCTGTTTGTTTTTTTTCTCCTGTCTCTTTCTATTGAGTTCAAGCGACTTCATTCTCTTCCATTGGCTCTTTTTCCACGCTTGCTAAACAGTGAGATAAGGAACACAGAAAAGATAGCACAGCAGTCTTGGTTCTCCCCATTGGCATGCTTTGTTCTGTAGCGGTCTCAGCAGCCAGAAGTAAAATGCTTTGATAAATCATGCCCCTGTGCTGAGGAAAAATGGAAAGTTTGAAGAATCAAACTCTGGCTTCAACTGAAACTTAGATTGTAAATCAAGTTGCAATTCAGTAACTAAATTACACAAGTTGTGTTTATAAAACCTGTTTAAAATAGCAAAAGAAAAAAAGGATAGTTGCCCCGTCTACTCCTGAGAATTGTATTGAACCATCTTAAAAGGAACCTTCGTAAAAAACAAGTAAAATACCTCTTAACTATTTGCTTTTTGAGGATTTCCTTCTAAAAAAGTGAAGGTTAACACATAGTTGTTGCTTTTAATAGGGTCACCGTTCCTCCAGCAATTTCTGTAGTGATTTGGATGGTGTGATGACAATTCAAGCAAAACCACTCCAACAGAGGCATGCTGCCACAGCAGAAAAAATACAGTAGGTGTTGATACTGACATTTTAAAAATGTGACATAATTCACACTTTGTAAAAGATGTTTACAATTAGAAAAAGGCAATAAAAAGGCAGTGATCTTGTTTGTGTGAATCACTGATATGACAGTGATTTGCAGAGGTTGAAATGATGCACTGTTAAATCCTTGTTTTTCTTGATCCTAATTCCTTACTTCTTTCTCTTTCCCTAGGAATGAGCAAGAAGACAAACAGCATAGCATTACCTCCAGTGCTCCAAATTCAGCACATGCTAAACTGGGAAGAATTTCTGATAACAGTGTTCTCTCATCATCTCCGGCACTGGTGCCATCTTCTAGGAAACTACCAAGGTTACCTTCTCTCACCTCTGACCAGCCCTGCTCAGAAGTTCCTAATATGTACAATGGTGAAATCCGTAAAGGGACGAAATTGTGAGTTTTTCATTTTATTCTTTTCTTTTCTCAAACTTTACTGAAATTTCATCAGTGAAGGATTTTGCAAAATACTTGAGAACTAACCCATGACTTATTACTAATTGTAGAATTCAGAGGGAAGAAGAAAGCAAGCAGAGCCATGATTTTTTGAGGAAAGGCATTTGTTTTATTTTTTATTGCTGTATTAGGTGCTGTTACTTTCTGTAGCTGAGCTTTATAAAGAAATTTACTACTTAATAATTTCATATTACTTCAACGAAGAAGTCTGTAGTGTGAATTTTTCTAAAAGAGGAACCCTTAAATTTCTGTAGGGTTGGCAGCTGGGATCGTTTATCTTCTGCTCGTGCACCTGCAACCCGGAACAAGCTACCACCCATAAACTCTGAGGCTGTTGAACAATATGTTTCAGTACCTCGAATACAACACAGCTCTGTAAGTTGTGTTCATTTTTTTACTGGTGGAGAACTTCAAGCTATTTAGAAATAAATTACTCTATGTCACTGGTCGATACAAGTAATTTTACAGCTTGTGTTGGCCTGTATTTAATGCATAGATTTAACATGCTGATGTGTGTTACATTGGGGTACAATTACAATGCGAGACAAAGCAGTGCGAAACTGCAGGTCACAGACAGATCATAGTGGAAAGACTTCTCTGACAAAAGAAAAATCAGATTAAAAAAAAAGCTAAAAAGACCCAACTAACAAGATAGTAACCTTGCGCTTCTCTGCATCTGGATTTAAATAACTCTTTTCAGTGTTTTATTCAGTAATGTTAGGTTATAAGAATTAGAAAATTATGCTAACTGAAACAGAAAAGGATACCAGCGGAAAAAAACAGATCTTATATTGGCCTATTTTTGAAGGTTGGGAAATTAATGATTCACCAGAATGAAAGTAAATTGGCATGTTGATATGTCAACGTGCCAACATAGAAACAGTCCCACATCTGTTTAAAAAACAGGCAAACCCTTAAATTGGTGCTTTTGGTTATTGAAAATGTATTTTTCTTTTCTTCTTGTGAACTTTTGCATGTCAACAGAAAAAAATAATTTATTCAATTGCTGCATTCTCTTAATGTTCTCTTTAATTCTCTCAGCATCAAGAACGATATGCTCATAGCAGAGTGTCAAGTGCAGTGGCTGGCAGGACAGAGCAACAGCCACTCAGAGAAAGAACTGTTACTGTTGATCAGTTTTCAAGGCCCAACACAACTCATACGTTCAGGGTATGTTACAGTGTAAGTGGAGGCATGGAAAAGGGAAGAGGTTTTCATTCATGCCTGCTGTTGGTCTACAGAAGGTCTCATTTCTGGGTCTCTCCTGATTTCTGATGTACAGGGATTCCTGCTGCCTGTAGAGAGGAGGTTGTTAAAAGTCTTGGGGAGGTGTGGGACTATTGTATGAGAAAGATTTTTTTTTTTTTCAGGTGTAATGCATCAAAGTTTTCCTTTGAGAGTGTCTCTGTGCTAGAAGTGTGCAGTTTTAGTGCTGGTTGCAACTTTGTCCTTTGGTAGGATTCAGTCTGCTGGACTAGTTCATAAAAACCATAATGAAACCATTTCAGTAGATAAGTGTATCACACTAGCTAAGAGTATGTATTTCCTTTTTACAGAGAGACACACCTCAGAAGAAGTCACTGACTCCCACGGATTTTGCTAACCACAGAAGGACGGGTCAAGGATTTTTGATAACGGGTAGGCAAAGTACGAATCACTTGGAAGGTAAAAGGCCAACAAAACCTATTAACCCATCATGCCATCAAAAAGTGGAATGCATAGGGAGAGCCATCTCAGCATAAAAGAAGAACAGATTTTTCTTGGCAGGATCTTTTGAGTTTGGTTTTGAAGTTTCTTCTCACTTGTTCTGAGGCTGTCCTAACTCTTATGGGTAGAAATCCTGTGAAGCTTCTTTTTCTTGTTATGACACGGGAGGAAAAGAATTCCACCTCATCTCATCTCATCTTTTTTTTTTTTTTCAGTATTTTGACATATTTACAACTATAGCAAGAGTATATGGTGTACAGGCTAGATATTTTTGTGGTTGCTAGAGTAGTAACATAATTGCATGCTTGTGAACTGCTCATAACAAATTTTATTTTAGCTCTGAAATTACTAAACTTTTTGTGTGAAGAAAAAGTGGATTTTAAAATGTGCATTTTTCACAAAAATATAAAGGTCTCATAAAAAAAATCAGTATTGATTTGCAGCTCTGTCTTGAATTTGCAACACCAAAAAAGAGAGCAACCCTATGTGGCTCATTTTGTTGCATTTCTACAATAAAGCTGACTAGCTAGTTCCTGATGTATTTGAATCCTTATATGTAACCTTTACTTGTTTGGAAGTTCCTTGAGTTTAAATAATTATATAATTGACATAAGTACATAAGAGGTGATGTAAGAATAAGGACAGGTTAGCAAATACTGATCTGAACACATTGGTGGAAGTAACTCATACATAATCTTGGAATGTCTTTCGGAAACTACAACATTTATCAATGTTTGTATTTTCCAGGTTCACAGAATTACTCCAGATCCTTTCAGAGAAATCCTCCAATCTCAAGGAAGAGATTTCAGATTGCTTCTTAACCTGTTTTAGGAAGAAATAGAAACCCTCTGCACTGAATGAAAGACTGATGCACTAAATTTGCCACTTAGTATCTTGTGTAACAAAGAAGGTGTGCATTATGCTGGTGTCTGCTGAGCCTTGCAATCCTCAGGATGCCTGCATTACCTTCTTTTAAAATTATTTGACCAGAGGTTAGATTAAAAATTGGAGCAAAATGAAATACATGGTTGAGGTGTCTGCTCTGTTTGCAGTATCAAGAGACTGGGGCTGCACTTTCTTCTCAGGCATCCCTCCTTTTTTGCTTTTCCTAGGGAATTATTTTTCTACCTATCAAATAAGATATGTTTAGAACATAAAGTGCTGTTTCCAGTTTTTTTGTTTCCTTAAAGATGTTTTATTCTATGTAAATATCAGTCATATATAAAATTTATACTTTTAAACAGGAGTTTGCAGTACTTCCCCTTTAACTGCTGTTTTAACATTTCTTCATCTTTCAGTCTGTCTGCTTATTATTATAATAATATTTGATCTCTTACAAATACTATCTGTACCTACTTTTCCTTCTTTCTTTAATTCTTTTGAAATCTCATTCATTGCTTTTACTTATTCTGTTCTAATCCTCAATAACTATGGGAACTGCTGGGATAAACTTTCACAGCAAGTAATGTTTTCACTGTCAAGCCAAACATGTTTATAGATGCTAAGCAATTGAACCAGCATGCTGACAGTCTGTAAGACCATTCCCACTTTTTGAGATTTCTTGTACAAGTGAAGAGAGGAGCAGAACAATAGCCATCTGTGCAGCTTAAAAGGAAAGATTTGCTAATTAGTAGAGCAGCAATGGATTGCTCTCAGGTGGCGAGAGAGAGGGAAGAGGGATGTTTGCTTTCTACCAGAAGTATTTTAGCACTTCTCCCTTTTGGTTAGTTTTTGGGCACCTGACAGAATCACTGGTCATGTTACATCTTGATAATCATTATAGACTCCTTCCAGGTTGGAAGGGACCTCAAGGATCATCTGGTCCCTGTTGGCAAAAGCACAGTCTGGACGAGATGGCCTATCACCCTGTCCAGCTGAATCTTAAGTGTCCAGTGTTGGGGAATCCACCACTTCCCACATAATAGAGAGATTATTCCAATGGCTAATTATTCTCATTGTGAAAAGTTTTCCTCTTGTGTCCTGTTGGAATCTTCCCAGGCATAACTTGCACACATCCCTCCTCACTTTTCCGTAAGACTCCTTATGAAAAGGGAATCTCCATCTTCTTAGAAGCCACCCTTTAAATACAGGAACATGGTGATAAGGTGTGCCTAAGCTTCTTTTCTCCAAGCTGGGCAAATCCAATTTTCTCATTCATTGTCACATGACAGGCTACCCAGTTCTTTGGTCATCTTTGTTGCCCTTTACTGCACCTTTTCTACCCTGTCCACATCTTTCTTGTATAGAGTGGGATAGTGACTTTATCTCTCTTGGTGTTGATGCAGCCAAGTCTCATTTTGGCTTTCTTTGCTGCAGCAACAAAGTGTTCACTCACACTGAGCTGCTTGTCCACCAGGACCCCGAGGTCCCTTTCCATAGATCTGTTCCCTAGCCATTGTAGATCCCCAGCCTGTGCTGCTCTCCTGGATTATATTTTTCCTTTTGCAAGACTTTACACTTGTCCTTACTGAACTTCATAAGGTTCTTGTCAGCCTAATTTTTCAGCCTGTCCAGGTGTTCCTGCAGGGTGTTTCTCCCTTCCAAAGTGTCCTCTGCCCCACTCAGTTTGGTATCACTGACAAACTCCATCCGGGTACACTTGATCCCATAGTCCAAACCACTGATGAAGATACTAAACAGCGTTGGGCCCAGTATCGTTCCCTGGGGGACTCCACTTGTGCCGGTTGCCAGCGTGAAAGGGATCAATTTACCACCACCCTCCAGGTGTGGCCGGTCGGCCGATTCCCCACCCCTGCATGGATCACACACCCACATCATCACGTGCACATTTCTGTAGGAGGAGGCTGTGGAAAACCACATCAAAAGCCTTGGAGATACGCAGGTAGACAATGTTCACTGCTTGCCCCACATCAACCAAGCAGGTTCCTTTGTCATAAGAGGCAGTCAGGTTTGTCAAGCACAATTTGTCCTTGGTCAATCTGTCCTGGCTTTTCCTAAACATGGGCTTCTTTTGATTTGTAACAGCCCCAGGAAAATTTGTTCCATAGGTTTCCCAGGGACTGAAGTAAGACTGATGGGCCTATAATTTTCTGGATCCTCTCTTAAGTCCTTCTTGTAGATAGGAGTGACATTAGCCTTCTTTCAGTCTTCTCGGATGTCCCCCAAATTCCACAGCTCGAAGATTATGGAGTGTGGCCTCGCAGCTATATCAGCCAGCTGTCCTTGGTGGGATACTGCCAGAGCCCATCAATCTGTAGAGGTCAAGCTCCTGTAATAGTTCACATACCAACTCTTCCTTCACAGATGGTGGGTCTGTGTTTGCATCAGCCAGGATTTTTGTTCCCAAGGCCTGGTGCTGGTGAAGGGACATGGGTGAAGAAAGTGTTGGGTACCTCTGCCTTTTCAGCCGTGTTGGTGACTAATTAATCTCTCCTGTTAAACAGCATGCAAATACTTTCCTTCTGTCCCTGCTTGTTTACATACCTGTCCTGGTTTCAGCTGGCATAGAATTTATTTTCATCCTAGTAGCTGGCACAGTGCTATGTTTTAAATTGGTATGAGGATAATGTTGATTACACCCTAATGTTTTAGTTCTTGATGAGTTGTGTTTGCCCTACATCAAAGACTTTTCAGTGTCCCATGCTCTGCCAGTGAGAAGGTCCACAAGAAGCTGTGACAGAGCATGGCCAGGACAGCTGACCCCAACTGGTCAAAGGGATGTTCCATACCACAGAAGGCCCTGCTCAGTATATGAACTGGGAGGGGCCTATTGCTGCTTAGGGGTGGATTGGGGTCAGTGGGTGGTAAGCAATTGTTTTGTGCAATTGCTTGTGTTTCTTGGGTTTTATTCCTCTCTCTTCTTTTCCTCTTTTCATTTTACTTTACTATATTTCAATCATTAAACTTTTCTTACTTCAACCCATGGGTTTTATCTTTGCTCTGATACTCCTCTCCATCCCACCAGGGTGGGGTGTATGCATGGTACTTTGTCGTGGTCTGGGGCTAAACCATGATAGTACCTGCAGAACTCTTTCTTGTAGTTTTTGATATCTCTGACCAATTCCTATTTGAGCTGAACTTTTACTTTTCTAACTGCATCTCTGCACACCCTCTCAATGCCCTTGTGCTGACTTGGACGTAATCCTGAAGCTCAGAAGAACTGGACGAGGTGTTTGGTAAGTTTTCTATTCCTTTATCAAGATCGAAGAAATGGAGATAGGAATGTGCCATGTGGCCATTCTAGAGTTTTAAGTGGCTAGAGGTGGTTGGGATGGGTGCTGGAATGTCTGCAGGATGGAGTACTGAGAAGGTTTCCCAAGTAAAGGGTAGGGTTTCTCTCTTTTTTTTCCTATGGTGAAGCAGTTACAGACAGCCACTTATTTGCTGTTGTTTTCTCCTTTTCCCTTTCCTCCTCAGGAGGATATCAAGTATTGAATGGCACAAATATTCTTGTTATAACTTATGCCCTACTGAGATTTTCCCTGACCTGGAGAAGTTTAATCCTGAGCAATTCTTCCCTGAACATTGTAAGGAAAAGCACCTGTATAGTTTCCAAATATTTAATGTTATTGATAGTTTGCATGCATCCATCACTTTGGAACTGACATTTCTGGTCTCAGGGGGTCATGTGAAGGACATTTCACCCCTTTCAGTCTTGTGATTGTTTCATGTAGGTTTTTCAGCTGAATCTAGGTGTCATGGTGTCAGCAGCAGGGCTGCTGCTGTGGTGGCCTCTCTGAGAAAAGGCTAGAGAGGAGACCACAGCTCCTGCTGGCTCCACAATGGATCCACTGCAGGACATAGCTGAGCAGTGGCACCTCTGTGAAAAAGTATTTACAAGCGTACAAAAAAATGCTAAACAGACAGTGGAGTGGGGCGGGGCGGGGGTGTGGGGAAGAGAGGGGAAACAGCAGAGCAAACACCAAGGTCAGTGAAGGAGAAGGAAGCAGTGCTCCAGGCTCCAGAGCAGAGATTCCTCAGCAGCCTGTGGAGAAACCAGCAGCAGGAGCAGGAGAAAAGTGTGAAGAGGGAGCACTAGAGAGGAACTTTTGTCTTTGTTTCTAACTTCCTCATTATCTGTTTTTAATTTTCTGCAAATTAAATTGAATTTCCAAAGTTGAGTCTGTTTTGCCCATGATGGTAACCAATAAGCAATCTTCCAGTCTTTATTTTGACCCATAAGCTTTTGCGTCCTGTTGAGGGAGGCGAGTGAATGGGTGGGTGTCTGACTGCTGGCCAAGGCTAACCCACCACAGCTTCTCAGAGGCTGTACATTTCTGAATGTGTTATGTGCAGGCACATCAAATGTGGACAAAGAACCTCCTAGAGAAAATACTGATACCGTATCTTCCATGCCGCAGGAATGCAGGTAGCAGATTTGCAGTGCTGTGCTTCTGTAACCTACAAGTTTTCCCTGATCTTAAACTGCCCTGTTTATTCATTCTTCATGACCTCTGGCTCATTTCATGTAGTGTGTTGCATGCTGCTAAATGCTTTCTTTAAACTTGCTGGAGTTTAGCAAGGAGGAGGCCGTGTAGAATCTAGCCAAATCACAGAGAAGTGAGCGGAATGTTCACTTGTGACCTTGGATGAGTTGTGATCATCCAGCTTGGGAGTGTGCATTTTCCTTGACACGCTGATGAATAAATATAGGTGTGATGCTTTGGTAGCTACTTAGTGTTAATGTCTGTTAGTTATGACAGCATCACTGATACCTTATCAGAATTGCTTTACAACAGTAGTCTCTGTTCTGGGGCAAGTGGTTGTTTCTGTTATTGTAAGACATGCTGTTATCCTGGTAGGGAAGATTATGGTTTCTTAGGAGGCAGGCTTTTGTATTCCATCGGGGATAATTTATTAATGCAAAATGTCTTGTAGTGAAGGATCCCAAATGATGGCTGTGGAACAAAGCAGTTGTTGCTGTATAGTGAGCACTAGGTTGCAGAAACCAAGCAAGGTATGCTTGATGGAGGTGGCATCAAAGCAGTCGGTCTGTCTCTGAAAAACAGCTGTGGTCTCTGTCTCACAAATGCTGTTAATCTTCTTTATCTGTGTGAGAAAGGGTCCATAGGAGGATTTTAAGCTGGAGTCTTCATAAGTATTTGTTCTTGGAAGCCTAGATTTTGGGCATGAAGCTGTAGTAGCCTAGTTTGGGCATGAAATTTAGTATCAGGCCCTAAAATTCCTCTGGAGGACTGGGGAGATCTCTGAGCACCCCAGGTGTCCAGCTGATGACATATTTTGAAATGGAGACATATTGTGTTATATTTTTTTTGTGTAGGTGAGGGCTGTTGTGGACTACAAATGGCCTGTATTTTTCAGAGTAGCTTTCTGCATAAGGGTTAATCGTGTTGTGATGGTGTGTGTTTAGAAAGAGAGAAGCTCTTGCTAAGAAAAGCCTTTCTTAAGAAAAAAACAGTTTTTCAGAATGAGTTGTGTACTTCTCAACTTCCTTCTGTTGCATCAGATCCGCTTTAGCCTTGCTTTGCTTTTTGGGCTTTTTTTCTTGCTGTAATTGATGATTTTATTAGTTTTTCTTATTGAAGAATCCAAGCTGCATTCTAGGGACCAGTGGAAGCCTGTCTTGTCATTGTGTCTCTTCGCTGACACAGCTGCCTAACATGTTGTGTGTCTTCTGTCAGCACAGGCAGATAGGCTTCCACTTAGGCAAGAGCCTGAATGAAAGTGGGTTTTCACTGTTACGAGCATTTGTAAAAGCAAAGATTCACTAACCAGTGGAGTGCTCACAGAAATCCAATACTGAACAAATAGCTCGCTGGATGAAAAGAAAATGCTAATCACAATCTGGTAGAAAACTAATTTCCTAGAGAATATCCTCCAAAGTTTGTTATGATTCTAAGTTTCGGTGACATAATTAGGCCTCAAAGATGCTAGACCTCTCATTTCTTCTTTCTTGGGTATATATCTTTTATGTCTCACTGCAGGGTTTCTTCTGCCTTTTATTAACATCATCGCCATTGCCAGCTGCTGGCAGGATGTTGCAATGTTTGTTTTGCAGTGTTTCCTATGCTTTCCCAATGGCTTTTCACCTTCTCCTTGGTGTTTCACAGGTGTTCTTGGTGTTTGTTTTTTTTTTTCCTGTAGAAGGAGTAACCAGCAGTTAGAAGTACAGATTTTTGACTCAGAATCACAAATAGTCACTTCATCTAATTACTGGTCCAATGAAGGCAGCAAACTGCAAGACTTTTTGTAAATATGAGAGTATAATTTTTCAGCTGATCTCCATTTTAAAAAGACAAAAGGTGAGTCTATTTGTCCTGCATGCTTGCTTCCTTCCTAGGATGTCACCTGAACAAAAGACGGGACTGATGATTGTGTAACTTGCCTATGTGTTTGCAAGACTGGGTATATATCTGCTGCTTTCTGTCACAAACCATTACAAACAACAGCAAGAGTGGCAAAGTTCATTTCCAGCTGTTTGCTGTGCAGAAAGATATAACAGTCAGCATTTATGATAAAGTCTCTGCTGAGAGAATGCAGGAACAAAGTGCCAAAATTTACCTCCTGTGATGCCAAGGGTCACAAAAACCTTACTTCTGATGTTCTGAGCTTTCTGTTTGTGTTTTTTATCTTAGTTGTTTTGTTTATGCTGTTTGTTGATTTACTAAAAATTCTTGTGCAGTCAGTGCAGTCATTTTTGGTACAAAGCAAACAGGACAAATATGACTATGGCCATAAATACCATTTGTGCTTTATTCAGGGGTGAAGTTTCATGAATTGGCTGTGAACCATGCTGCCTCTACCAAAATTCTGTTTGACCAAAAGGTTTCTGAGCACCCGCTTTGAGAAACAGATGCTCAGTAGCCCTGTAGCAGTGAGAAGAGACCCTGGATCCTCCTGAGGCAGGAGGGGAAGCAGTGTTTATGGTGGGTTTGGTACTGTGCCTACCCAAGCACTTTACAAGATGGGGCACAGGTGCTGGTGCTGCCAGTTGTGTTACTGGCACTCTTTAGCCTGTGCCTGAGCATTCAAGAGTGAGATCAGTAAAGGCCATTTGAGCTGAGAAGTGTCAGTGTGCTTTGCAGTGCTGCTGTTGATCAGAGGTCTGTATGGGCTCTGGTTTTTGTAAGCTCTTGAAGCCATCAACCCAGCTGAAAAAAGGAATTCTCTATCTGGCCCTTCAGTCGTCATGTTGGACAACACTGGAGCAGTTCTCTGTGGCAAAATGGTGTTGAGCACCTGAAAACAGATTGAGAAAGATGATATTGAGAAAACCCATCTGTCCCAAATCAGTAAGAAAGGTGTTTTTTCTCTTGATGGTGCTTTGTCTTTTCCTTCTGAGGCGTTCAAAGAAGGTTCTCACTCCTAACTTGGCTCGAGCCAAGTGAGGGCAGGAAAGTAGCACTGCTCCCTCTGGCTGGCCTGCCGTCAGGAAATGCTAGCAGGCAGCCTCTCCATACAAGTGTTTTTTACTCTGTGTATTTTCTTGGCAAGGAGCTACGCCAGTGGCTTGTGTGGCAGCTCCGCCTCCTGCTCTTTGTGACCAGCTTTTCTGCACACTTGGCTTACTGCCACTGCAGTGCCGGGTACAGGCAGAGCCAGTTCCGCAGCAGGGATCAAGGCTCAGAGCAGGAGGCTGAGAGGCGATGATGGACGTGGTGGAAGTATTCTCAGGGAGACCGCAGCTGCTGCCCTGGGGAGCTGGGGTCATCGCTCTGCTGTTGACAGTTGTGACTGTGTGCTCCCTGCCTTCCTTGATGGAATACTGGAGGCGATGGTGGATGATGAACCCGATCCCGGGTATCAGCCCCTGCTATCCTGTCCTGGGAAATGCCCTGCTCTTCGATAGGACTGGAGAAGGTAATGCCAGCTTACACTGTAGCCCAGCTGTGAGGTCCCTGCGCCGCCTGGGGTTTGCTGGAGGAGCCAGTGGTGGTGAGGTGCTTGTTTGGCTAAGCTGTGACTGGCTGGGGAAGGGGAGTGGGGTGTCAGAGGATATGCTGTTGCCTTTAGGTCTCTCTGGGCCTGTGGGCAATCTGCAGAGGGGAACAGTGCAAGGAGTGGGCAGTGAAGAGGAAAGGAGAGGAACTGCATAAATGTGGCATTATTATTGGTCTCAAAGATTAACTAGAGGTTAAATCTGACAGCGGCTGCTGCTGGGCTCAGACCATTAAGTTGTTGGTAGGGTGGAGCATGAGCGCTGTGGAATGTGTTTTTGTGAGATGGAGGCGTGCAGGGGGCTCTTGCAGGAAGTGCTGTTTCACAAAGCTAAACACTGTGTCCTATGACTCTTTGCTGTGATCCAAACAAAACTTGAAACAATTATCTTCCCCCAAGCGAGCATGTGCGAGGGACTTCAGCATGCCAAATTGCTTTTACCCAGACTCGCTTTCCAAATCATCTGTGACTTAGATTTATGTGTTAGATGCAAAAGAACTTGCTGAGTATTTACAGTACATCCCTCAAAGGCAAATCTTTTTGTTCTGGTACTGATTAATGGGACCTTCTTTTTGCCAGGTGCTTGAGAGAGCACTAATATGCTAGATGTTCCCTTTCCATTTGGTACTCATTTTTTAACAGGAACATATTTCTTAAGGGGTTTGTGGTATGAAAGCTTTTCTGGATCTCCTGTCAGTGGCCCACACTCTTCTTTGTGTGTTTGTGATGCCTATGTATGCCAGTTCTGCTCTGTGGACATGTGTTGCTGGCTGTGCTGCCATGTATGCTGCCAGAAAAGAGACTAATGGGCCACGGGAGCATGGTGGAGTCAAGTGTGAGTACAGCATTGGAACACAAATTGCCCAGTGCTGACCTGTGCTGAGACACAGTGCCTCTGTTCACAAGGCACACTGTCATATCTGTCCTCTGGATCCAATCCCATATCTAAGTACAAATATGAGAGATCTGTGATGGATGTGAGGGCAAGCAGCTTTCCACAAAGTTGACTTTGGGGAAGCAGTAGGGGGATCATAGGATGTTTATATGAGCTGCACTGAGAGAGGAATCTTTTTTTTTTTTTTTTCTTTCTTATCCTCTTTTTTAAAAATCTTCTTAAAAAAACCAAACCAAACCAGAACATTGCTTCTATCACCAGAAAGCATGGAAACTCTGATGTTCCGTGTAGTCACCAATCTCATTTGTTAGCAGGAATGACATAGCTCCCATGCTTTAGTTAAGGAATCACAAAGCTCCCATGTCCAGCCATCTTTGTTCTTGTTTATTTTGTAAAAATGAGTGAAGTTTGGGGTTTGTAATATTTTTCATTAAAAATATGCCCCAAAAAAACTTTAAAAAAGGGTAAGATTTTATAGCAGAAAGGAAGATAACTTTTCCCATGATGGGGATTTTTTTTGTTGGTATTGGTAGACAATTTCTGGAAAATGTGCAATTTTAATCATGGCAATGTTAGGAAAAATATTTAAAATTAGCAAAATAATCTGACACTCTTAATCGTGTTGGATGAGGTGTCATTAGAACTTTTCCTGAAACTAGGGAAAGCTGTATTTGGGCATCTATTAGGAAAGTTTTTTTTCTTTTTTTTCTTTGATTTGGGCACCTTTGAATTTTCAGCTCTGCAGAGGCTTGTAAAGGTGTCATTTGTAGTTTGAGCTTGTTTCTGAAAGGGCGAAGAAGTGTTTATTCCTTGAACATTCTGAGAGTGGCCCCCACCTCTAATATTGCAGAATGAACCTGAATTGTCCTCGGTGATGAGATAGTATCAAAGGCCTTTTTGAATCAAATCAAACACCATCTACTGCTCTTCCCTTGCCAACAGATTCAGCTATCTCCCATGCCTTCTGTATAGCTAAACTGACAAGACATGGACTGGATATGTGTATAATAATGTGGGAGGAGGATTTGCTGGGTTGCTGAGCTCACTGGTATGAAGTCCAACTGGCAGTTGGACAGCAGTGGTACGCCTCAGGTTGATCTGTGGCATAAATGATGCTGTGAGTCTGTCCCCTAAGAGACTAGGACACCTGAATTGTAAAATCCACGTTTGCAGAATATGCTGCTTGGTCATAGCAGCAGGTTAAAACTACAACAAAATCAAAATTGCAAGGCATGTGGTGTAAAAGAGTTCATTACAGAAGCCTTACTTATTTTGTAAACCCCCCTTGCTGAAGCTCTACTCTGATTTTCTATTCCAGGTTTTTTTAAACAGCTACAATTTTATACTGAAGAGTTCAGAAGTCGGCCATTGTTCAAACTGTGGATAGGACCATTGCCTGTCATGGTTTTGTATCACCCTGACAGTGTGGAGGTGAGTGTGCTGGTCTCCTGTCTATTCTACTGTCATGCAGAGCAGTGTCCAAGCTGTTAGTTTCTATTAACGTAATTTTTGTTAAAAAGGGCTTGGACTGATTTGCTTTGGAATGGTCCTCTGAGTTAGTGCTAAAGAAAGGCATAAAGCGAAGGAATATAAAAAGGCCTCGTCAGAGGGGTTTGGGGGGAATACTGAAGATGACCAGAACCAAAGCAGCATCTCCTTTAGCTTTGTTTTCACATGTGTGAAAGCTTCTGCTCCCAAGATCAGACCAAACAAACAGATAGAGGGAAGATGGGACCACTGAAATAAGGATAGAATGTCGTGAAATTCAGGTTGCAATGCTTGTGTCTCTTTGATCTGTGTTAGAACTTGGTGGGTCTGTTTTGATGCCATGAAATGTAGTCATTAATTTTGCTGCTGGCAGTGATTGTCCTTGCACTAGGAAGACAATATTGTTTCTCTGTTGGCGTGTTTATTGACGAAATAGTGAAGAAATCTCTCTCCATCTAACAAGTGATATTTTTTCCTCTTGGTTCATTTTTTCTGATAGGTTATTCTGAACAGTTCAAAACATATAGAAAAATCATACCTGTATGATTTCCTGCATCCGTGGCTGGGCACTGGACTTCTGACAAGGTATAATGTACAATGAAACACAGGTGCACTGCTGTCTTTTTGAAATATTCAGGGTATATGATAGGAAGAGGTCTTGGTGGCAGGAATGCTGTGTGTATTTCTGAACAAAGAGATCATGTGCACTGCTAATCTCAGCTGCAGACCAGTAGGATGGGCCTGAGGTTGGTGATGCTTTGGGGTAGGATCGGAGAGTGCACCCTTTCCTTCATTTCATTCATGAAGTGGAGGATCATGAGAAGTGAGCCTGAGTAGGAGCATAAGTCAGGAGTGGAGAGAGGGAAGAGCAGTGGTGTAAGGGTTTGGTGTCCTCCAGTCTTGAAAGGGTAAAGGAAGGATTGGTCTGGATGATGCAGATATTCAACAGTCAGAGCAAGGTGAGTATAGAGTGGCATTGGTACCTTTGAGCCTCCTAAGTTTTGGCAAAAAGGTCAAGGTCCCCATGTTAGTAGTGAAGCTTTGTTGCTTGTCTGGAGCCCTCAGAGGTGGATTCCTCATGCTTTATGATGGGACCATGGTATTGAAAAAGCCAGCTGTGATCATGTGGTGTGGGAAGTGCCAGTTCCTGTGAGAGGATGAGGCATGCCTTTTATCCTGAGTTTTGTTCACGGCCTTTAGGAAGGCAGTAAGTAATCAGTAGCAATGTGCAGAGGTGAGGTCCATGGGCATCAGGCATGGTTTATCCTCACTGTTCTTCCTTAGTGTTTGTTTTGTCTTCCATAGACTTACAGAGGTATTTTGGCTTCCTTGTGCTTGCAAAAACGTAATGGAGGAGAATGTTCCAGCCTCTGCTGATTAGGGGCAGCAGTGGCAGACAGCAAGCAGATAAGCTGGCCTGTGGAGTGCCTCAAAAGCAAGTTAACAGGGGCAGTGGTGCGATGGTTTTACCGTGTAAGCAGAAGTGCCTGTGGGAAAAGTGATTTAGAAAAAGTGAACAAGGACCCCAAGGAAGCTGATGTCACTCACTGCAGCTCCATGCTTGTCACTGGCATGTGGGAAGTGATCGCTTCTCTCCAGGGAAGCAGATTTTAGCCAGGCCTTGAGGGAGTCATTTTCACAATTTCCCTAGGCCCCAGTTCTCTGCAGGCCTCATTTCATGGTCAGTGGATGAAGACAAGCACAGCTACTGATTAGGAGAGACGGTGGGGTGGGTTGAGGCCTTGATGCTGAATAGCTGTTTTGGCCTCTGGCTGGCTTCTGCTTGGTCCCTCTGAGCCTGTGGACTGACCAACAAGGGTGTATTGTCTGGAGGCTTGTTGGCATCTCTGTTTGTTAAGACCAGCTGGAGAAATGGTGGCTTTTGCTTCCAAGAGATCTGGAGCAAGAAATATTTGCATTTGCTCCTTCTGTGTAGCGCTATGAACAGCTTGAAGAGACATCTACAGTGTGTCCACCTCTTCCAGGCTGCTGTATTTACTGTGTACTTCCTGTAATGGTGAGGGTTTTTTTTTGACTCAGAGTTTTTTGGCCTTCCTTCTCCCCATTAATTTACAGCACTGGAGACAAGTGGCGGTCACGGAGGAAGATGATAACTCCCACATTCCACTTTGCAATCTTGAATGACTTTCTAGAGGTCATGAATGAACAAGGAAATATTTTGGTGAAGAAACTTGAGAAGCATGTTGACAAGGAACCATTTGATATCTTTATGGACATCACTCTGTGTGCCCTTGATATCATCTGTGGTAAGTCCTGTTCAGTTATTGTGGTGGGACTGTGAATGATGCAGAAGATCATGAGTTCAGCTGTGCCAGTTTGTGTAAGATGACTGAGGAGGAATACCCCTGCATGTTTTCTAGATGCATTTCCATCCTTCCCAACCTTTTTCCCAGGGTTTATTAAGTGCATCTGAGCAGGTGAGTTTGTGGGACTGGCAGGACAGAGGTAGCAGCCTGAAGTGAGGTTGTCTTGAGGAGCAGGATTCCTGGGTGTAGAAATACAAAGAAAGCTCATTCCCTGCAAAGGGGTATGTGTATTCACTTGTCGAAGGGATGGTGTGACGATAGACAGAAGCTGGGAGTAGCAGTAGCTTGCTGTGTACGCTGCATTTCACTTTGCACTTGTGAAATGTTGGTGTTTTCCTCCTAGAAACAGCAATGGGCAGGAATGTGGGTGCCCAGAAAAATAAGGATTCTGACTATGTTTCTGCTATCTACAGGTAAAGGCACATTTTCCTTAGTTACTTTGTAGCTGAGCTGGAGTTGATGCTGCTGGTGTCAGGAGGGAAGGCCAAGGGGTCGGAGAGGGAGGGATGTAAAGCACTGGAACAGACTAACCCTGAGCCACCAAATACCCTGGAGGTGTTTGAAAGACATGTACCTGTGGCACTTAGGGTTATGGTGTAGCAATGGACTGTGCTGGGTTAACGCTAGATTAGCAGTCGAACTCAATGATCTAAAAGTTCTTTTCCAACCTATATTCTATGGTCTCATTACTAGCTTTTTATGGAGCTTGTTGAGACAGGTATGATACAAAACAGGAGTAGACCTGGAGGGTTTGATTGTCATTGGTTCCTTGGCCTTTTCCAAATTGTACCACAAGTGGGCTTGAAGTTGGTAGTAATTACTTCTCTGCAGGTAAAGCATGTGCAAGAGCTGAATAGCAACGACAATCAGCCCTTCCAAATGTACTCCAGCTGTGTTTGAGCATACTTGAGGTCTCATATTGTTCATTTTAAATACATTTTAAGTACTTTTACGTGCGGTCTGGTGTCTGGACATTCAACTAGGAATGCAATGCTCTCAGAAACTGTTTGAGTTCTTGGGGCAGTTATTTTGGAAGCCTGTCATGAGTAGTCTTTACAACATGGCCAATGCTTTACTGAAGTGGGGTGTGACTGGACTGGATGGCTTAATAGGACTGTTTCAAGAGGATTCCAACTAAATGAGAATATGCTGTCCTCAGAAATCAATGCTTAAAGATATAAAACATGGTGATGCTGGGACAAGTAACAGAAATTTTGAGATGGTGTAAAATCAAGAAACAAGTGTGAACGGCCTTCCTTTCAAATTATGGGTTTAAACCTACACAATATGTTAAGTTCTACTTCATTAGGGTACATAGAAGTCTTTTTTTTTCTCCTTGAAATGTGCTGTAATTTGGGTATTTTTGTCAAGTAATGTTACATGATACAATTGTTTTACCTCTAGGATGAGTGATCTAATCCAGCAGCGACAGAAGAGCCCTTGGCTTTGGCCTGATTTTTTGTATATATTGTTCAAAGAAGGAAGAGAGCACAAGAGGAACCTCAACATCCTTCATAAATTCACAGATACAGTATAGAGTTTTTCTAAAATTTATTTTTATAATGATAATTTTCATTGTTGGAGCAAAGTTTTGCACTCAGAGCTTCCAAATGAGAGTGAGGTTCAGCCTTCTTGTTATGCTCTCTATTGGGATGCTGAGGAATTCCCTGAAAAGAAGACAAGAACTGACTTCCCTTTCAAGATTTCTGTTGAATTTAAACAAGGAATTAGACTACTCCAAGGGAGTGTCAGAACTTGCAGGTCCTTTGCAACTGAAACAAACAAGAGAAATTCATTGAACTTTTGTTCTGCCCCAAAAGCTCCACATCTGGATCACCTGCAACAGCTCACTGCCAGATTTGGAGCAGTAAGCATAGGGCTCTGCATGGTAGTGCCATTTAGTCCAGCCCTCAGAAACTGAAGCCTGTATTCATTTTCCCCTATTCAAAACAGAACTGCTGAGAGGAGCAAACACATGCAGGTCCCCACATCAGCAGTAAGGCACTTTGGCACAGAAATCATTAAGCATGCATCGCTCACTTGGCATAAAATGAGTTTTCTCTCACCTTGTTAGACTGTGGAAGTAACAGCCCTTTCTCTTACCAAATAATTCCTATGTTATTCTTGACAAAGTTTGCCCTCCCAAGTCTACTAATAGGATGTTATCAGAGAGGCTGCTTTCCCTGTGCATGTACCCCATGATGTCATTGTGTCAATGTCTATGGCAAAGGAAAGGATCTCTGAACTTTGACTACATATAATCAGCCACATTGACTGTGTTGTTTTTAAGTACTTCATGTTTTGCTTCCTTTTACTGGAAGTTGCAGCTGTGAGGCATGAGAGAGGCTCTTAAGAGGACCGAAGGTAACACTTGCACTCCTCCCATGCTGGGCTGGTGCACTGAGTATAAGAAGCCAAATCTTAGAAGTTGACAAAGGACCATAAATAGTAATGTCATGTGGTGTAGGTGCCAACAGCAAGCACTGAAGTGAAGGATGGGTCAATACATGACACATGTGCAAGTTCAGTGAGGAAAACAATGTGTATGTGGAACCGTATTTTTTTCTTCCCCTCAGTGATTCCTCCAAACAGAATTGCATACTCCACACCCTTTTAAAATGTTTTGTTGTTTGCAAGAGCAATGCCAGTTTATTGAAGGGTTCTGTTTTAGTTTTGCAGCAACAGTGGAAACAATAAGAAATTTATGTCTGTTACTGGGTCTGTATTTTGACCTAAAAAAGGGAAATTCAACCATTTCTCTCATACTGGAGGAAATTTGGGAAGCTTTAGTGTTGCGGGTTCGTTGATCCTATGTGTAGCCTTGACGCGGGGTTATGGGATGCCCTGGCTTCACTTCAGTTTCCTGAGTTTTTCAAAGGTTGGAAGTAAGATCTTTCCTTAGTTATCAGATAGGATAGAGAAGATCTTATTGGTAATTAGCATGTTCACACTGTGGTGATTTTTTTGATATGCTCTTGCCATTGTTGGCATTTATGATTGGCGTGTTCCAGATACTCTGGATATGTCTACACTTTTTGATGAGCCCCAAGTTGTTTATGTAATTTGGCTATCTATTTTCTTGATCACACAAAGGCTGTTCAAGGTTTATTCTATTGCTCGGGGCAAGAGAGGTTGGTCATAATTCACTACTAATACAAAAAGTCAGTTAAATTTCATGACCTAATGCTGACGGCTGTGCTAACTAGCTCATGTAGATTGCTACAGATGGATGTTGTTTTGATAAGTTAGGACAAAACTGCATGAGGCAGATGGCATGCTTGTGCTGAATTCATCATATCTGATGTAATGGTTCTATTCTCAGGTCATTGCAGAAAAAGCTGAAGAACTTAAAAGCACCAAGCAAAAGAAACATGATAATGATGGCAGCGCTGAAGAAAGTGGTCCCAGAAAGAGAAAAGCATTTCTGGACATGCTGCTGAATGCAACAGATGATGAAGGAAACAAATTGAGCTACAGGGACATTCGTGAAGAAGTGGATACTTTCATGTTTGAGGTAACCAAGGAATTCATTGGTTTATTGTTCCTTTTTTTTTTGTTTTGTTTTGGATGCTTTTGTTGGTTGGGGTTTTTTGTTCTTTTTCCGCCAAACCCGAAATTCAGAATTTGCAGGTGGTGACTCGGGTTGCTTTTAGCGTGATTTTATTTTAGCCCTGGAAGCCCAAGAGGAAATCTGAATGTTTCTATCCTACAGAGGTAGGATAGAAACATTGGTGTGCCCTGGGAAAATGTTGGACAATGCATATGTGGCAGGCCCTGCCTATGAGAGCAGGCTCTATTCATGAAAGCAGGTGAGAAATAAAAGCTTAGTGGCTGACATGGACCGTGGGCTCTTGGCTTTTGTTGTAAACCTCATTAACACTGAAGAGAGCTGTAAATAGTTTGTTTTTTGACTTGCATTTTGTCATGTTTCCTCACATTTTTCCCTTGCTACATTTGCTGCACTCTTCTGGTTGTGTTGTCCACTGTGCATCAGTGCTTTGTCTTCTTGTAGAATCTTGTCATAGAATGGCTTGGGTTGGAAGGGACCTTAAAGATCGTCTAGTTCCAACCCTCCTGCCACAGGCAGGGATGTCATCAACTAGATTAGGTTGCCCAGGGACCCATCCCACCTGGCCCTGGACACCTTGAGAGACAGGATATTCAAAATTTCTCTTGGCAACATGTTCCTCACTAATCGCTGAGTAAAGAATTTCTTCCTAACGTCTAATCTAAATCTCTTCTCTTTTAGTTGAAAATCATCCCCTCTTGTTCTATCACTATCTGCCCATGTAAAATGTCACACTTCCTCTTTTTTTTATAAGTCCCCTCTAAGTACTGAAAGGCCACAATTTGGTCTTCCTGGAGCCTTCTTGTCTCCAGGCTGAACAACCAACTCTCTCAACCTGTCTTCATAGGAGATGTGTTCCATCCCTGTGATCATCTTTGAGGCTCTTCTTCTTGTCTGATTTCCTGTCTAATGAAGGATCTAAAGAAGATTTTTGAGTCTTCCACACACTTCTATTAGATGGAGCTGAATTCTATCTCAGAGGAGCTTAATTCATAGAACTATATTAATGCTGTTGTAACCTAGAGAAACTCTCTTCTCATCTTGCCATTTCTGTACTACAGCTGCATCCTGAACTTCATAAATGTGCTTTTTTATTATCAAAATCCTTTTTTGGTCAACTTTTCCCTTTTCTGTTCCCACCGTTTTTTGTGGGGTTTTTTTCCCCTTCTTTTGTTCACCTTTCATCTCCCATTTCCTTTCCCCTCCTTCCCACAGTGCTAGGAACTAGTAGTTGATTCCCTTCTCATAGAAAACCAAGTATTTTATCATACGGCTGCTGTACTATGTCTCATTAGATCATTTTTGTAAAGGTTTTTGTAAAGGTTACAAGTTGCATCCATTGTATCTCTCCTGTGATAGTCACCGCCCCCCCCAGATGTTGACTGGAGAGTAACCAAAAAGATGGATATGCATCTGATTATTGTGTAGATACTGATAGTTCATGCAGCTCCTGAGAATCAGAAGAGAGGGATTTTGCTTAGGTTATTTCAATACTTTTCCCTTTTGGTCAGTTTTCAGCACAATCGTGGATCACCTTTTATCTTGATAGTGTGTTGAATAGAGTTATTCATTCTTGATTCTTGTTTTTCTCATGGTCATGGGACCAATAAGTCTCACTTTTCATGCTACCTGCACACCTAAGTATTTACGAAGCCCACTGGTGCATGGGAATAGAGTTGAAGTGAATGTCTTTGTAAATCTGGACCTGTAGGGCCATGATACAACAGCAGCTGCCATGAACTGGGTCCTGTACTTGCTTGGACATAATCCAGAAATTCAGAAGAAGGTTCACAGGGAATTGGACGAGGTGTTTGGTAAGTTTCCATTCCCCCTTCACTGGGGTTTTGCTGCATTTGTGAGTGGAAATGTGTTAAAAGCCTAGAAGTAGAAGGGGATTTAAGAGCATGCCTTGTAAAGCCTTCTGGAGCTTTCAGCAGCTAGAGGTGGTTGGGATGGGTGCAGGAAGGTCTGTAGGGGTGTACAACCAACCTTATGTCTTTGGGGCAAGATACGCATGTTCAATATATTTGTAGCACCTTCTTGTATGTAGTCTTGATGCAACATGAGAGTTTCTGGGGAGATCCAGGATGAGTTTGTTTAGCCAAAGATGGAGAATTTTGGTCTTGGTCATCCCTCTATTTGTTTTTGGACAGACAACACTGAGCATTCTGTGACAATGGATGATTTGAAGAATCTTCGATACCTTGAATGTGTTGTGAAAGAAGCTCTTCGTCTCTTCCCTTCAGTTCCCATGTTTGCTCGTACCTTGAGAGAGGATTGCTGTATTAGTAAGTAGTGTTCTGTGTTTGCCATTTCCCCTCCTGTTAGCCTTTCTGCAGTGGAGGTATTTCCCAAGTAAAGGGCAGCATTGTTTTATTTTTTACTGTTCTGTTGTGTATAGGAAGTCACTTGTTTGCTGTTGTTTTGACTCTTCTTCTCCCTTTCTCTCTTCTCTTTAGAGGGATATCAGGTACCAAGAGGTGCAAATGTCCTTGTTTTAACTTACGCCCTGCATAGAAACCCTGAGATCTTCCCTGACCCAGAGGAGTTCAGGCCTGAGCGATTCTTCCCTGAAAATTGTAAGGGAAGGCACCCATACTCTTACGTGCCCTTCTCAGCTGGTCCCAGGAACTGCATTGGTACGTATCTGAAGAGGAAGCCTTTGTAACAGTTGTGCTTTTGGATGTGGTAACTGAGACAGCAACAAGTACTGTTTGTATAGTGTTCTTCCTCACTCCCCACCCCTGAATTCTGGGCACTGTGTGCCCCGCAAGCCTAGTATTTGAGCTGCCACATTTGTTTCTTCCGAGGGATTTCCTTTCTTCCTTGGGACCAGTGTCTATCTTGCTGATGTTTCTTCCTCACTGTCTCTGCAGCCTGGCAGCATGTTATTGGGCTCCTGTATTAGGACATGATTGCTTCCAAATTTCTCATCCTCAGTGTCAGTAACACAGAATGAGAGAATACACATGTCCTGCACCTGTTTTGCTCTGGAAACATCTCAGCTGGCTCTCTCATGATCTGAGCTGGATGTCCCAAGCATGCAATCTGCAACTGATATATTCTTTCCCTATTTCTGACACTGCAGTTGGTTTGATGTTTTCACTGTCATCCCAGAACTCATTAGCACTTCAGATGCCACTGAGACACTTGGCATTTATGTGTGCTCCAAGTAGAGGCATTTTTGTTTATATTGTAGAACATGTGAAAAGACTGTTCCGTGCACTGATTTTAAGTGCAGATGGGGAACGTCCAGAAGTTGTCATGCCACTTACGAGAATGGGAAATATTACTTCTTCTGGTTTCTTTGGTTTTCTTTGTTTGGTTTGGTTTCTGTTTTTGGGGAATGGGATTGATTTGTTTTGATTTGTCTCATTGGTAGTAGGTGCTCTTTTGCATAAGAGCAGTAAACTAGGTCTTTCCTTGTTCTAAAGAGAAATCAAATTTAGTATTCCATGTGTAGCTAGTTCCCAAGTATGCAGGATGATGTGCAGGAGAGGTAGTTCATTAATATCATTGCAGAAGTGCATTGTGTATTCGTGTGTACCGACTTCCATCTGTGTATGTGATACAGAGGGGAGAACATAAAAAGTTCTGAGCACTGCATTTTGTGTCCTGTCTCCATTTTTTAGTTTTTGTGAACCGCCTGGATTGCGGCACTTGATTTGGTTTCCCTCACCTTTCTCTGTTCTCATATTTCCTCCTTCACCTACCTCTGAAGTGCAAATTGAACTTTGCCCTCTGTGCTACCAAATCATCAATCTGTGTGAGGCTTAATGGCTATGGAAGGAAGGTCTGTCTGTCATTCTGTTGCAGTTGCATCTCCTTTGCTCCTCTGCACATGTATGGAACCATGAGATTTTTCTCTCCCCACAGTCCCTGTGCTGCATCTTCTGCTCTGGTGTGCCATGCATGCCCCCTGCGTAGTCCGTCCAAGAGACATGACAAGGCTGTGTTTTGTAGTAGTTCCATATAAAGTGTTGACACGTTGCTGTTTGAGTTCTGTGTACTATGGGAAAGAGGATGTACTGTGGATTCTTCCAAGAAGGCCAGAGTTTTCATGCAGAGAAAAGTGCTAGTGTTAGTTGTATCCATATGAACTCGATTTTGGCCTAAAGCTAGTTCTGTTCTTAAGTCCTGTGAGCATGCAAGGGTAGCAACTGTTGATGCAGCCTGTCAATAACTATTTTTTTTGTCTGCCCTGTAACTCATAGGTCAGCGATTTGCACAAATGGAGGAGAAAACTATTCTAGCCCTCATCCTGAGGCGCTTTTGGGTGGAATCATGTCAAAAGCCAGAAGAGCTTGGTTTATGTGGAGAACTGATTCTTCGTCCAAATAATGGCATCTGGATTAAACTGAAGAGGAGACCAAATGCTGGATCAGAATGAAAGGAATTTCAAGAGTTTACTTCCAAAAGCTTTCAATTTATTTAGGCTGAGAAACATTTTAAAATCAAATATTTTTATGTCAGTCCAGCAATTTGTTAAAACTATTTGTTACTGTTTCATTAAAAAAGATGTAGTAAGAGTCCTAATTGCTCTACTTTTATAGTGCTTATGAACGTCATGTTAATCTTTGAAATGCAAGTCTTTAAACCTTAAATTTTAGTGCCTTATCTGCTCAGATGAAACTATTTTATTGCCACAGTGCCATAAAAACTAAAACTATGGTAATAACAACAGCAATGCCTGTGGTGAAGTGATCAGCTTACATGCCATAGCATTTTCCAGGTAACTGGAAGTCTCAAGTATTTGTAAGATTTTCAGGTTTCTTTGGTTCTGAAAGATACAAGTGATCATTCTTCCTCTTGGCACAATATTTTTTCTTTTTTTGGTGACGGCTGCCTCTGTGAAGACCAAGCAAAAATCTCTGATAATTTCACTTCTCCTTGGTAAGCATTTACAGTAGTTCTTAAGAAGGGAGTGCTCTGAATTATTTTTTAGTAAACTGTACCAAAAGCATTAATCTGTATAACCATAGCAGGAACTAGACAGTGTGCAAATTACACACAGGATTTCATAAAGACAGAAGCACTGTATTATTACATGCTTTAAGAATAAACTTCTACTATGCCTCAGTGTGGACTGAAATTGTATCTGTTGAAATTGCATGCCTGTGTGCAGGTAAATTACTGATGGATAATTATTTCTTAACATCAGTTCCTCTACGGTGATCAGTCAACTAGATTTTACTGTGCTAGTCAAAGCTGACACAATGAGCCAGTGTGCTCTTGCCTTCCATTGCCCTGAAGGCAACATACAGAGTTTTTTGATAATTGATGTTGAAGAGGAATT
This sequence comes from Struthidea cinerea, assembly GCA_013397865.1. NCBI lineage: Eukaryota > Metazoa > Chordata > Aves > Passeriformes > Corcoracidae > Struthidea > Struthidea cinerea. Next base: position 77,780 of record VZTI01001213.1, on the reverse strand, counting down.
ACATTGATGGAATGAAGTGCCTGGGAAAGTTTCTGTCTGATTGTACCTTCAGGACAGGTCAAAATCTGCTACAGGCCATACTGGAGAACAGACTCTCCATGATTTTTGCAAGCTCTGAAGAAAAAGCTGGTGCTAAACCAAGCCGAGGTCCTCTAGCTGGTGTGGCCTTTACTTGTGCCCTATGCTTTGGGGCTCCTTTTGGCTGGTATGTGTTGCTCCAGCACGATGCCTGGCACTGTACAGAGAGGGGTGCCCACCAATAACCACTCTCGTGTCTTTAGTTGTTCTTGCCACTTGGTGGTGAGGGCTTTTGGTGTGTTGTTGCCTTTAGGTTGTTATTGGGCTGTGGACAACATGCAGAGGGGAACTGGATGAGAAATTGGAAGTCAGAGCTGATACAACTAATATGGACTGGTCCACTCTAATGATTAATGTGCTACAAAACAAGAAAGGAGTAATCTGTCCTTACTGGTTTTGTTGACATTTACAGAGTCTTTCTTTTGTCTGTTTCCATGTGCCATTTTAACAACACTTAGTCATTTAATACCTGGGATACTGCTGTACTTTGCAGAATATCATAATAAAGAGAAAATAATTTCTATTTTTTACAAGTAAATTAGACCTTTCCTTGAACCTGACAAATTCTTTATAATTTAATAATGATAAGCCTAGTTTTTACCATATTCTGAGGATCTTCTAAAAAGAAAGTATTTAACTGATTGGTTTACATAAATGAAATCACAGACCTTGACAAATAGTCTATAATGGCTACCTTTATTTTACCATTAAGAAAAGAAGTTTAACAATAGTAATACTTGCATTCTTCAGCCTTCATTTTCAAAGACAGGTTCCATTGCTGTACAATAACAAGAATTTCAGTTTCCTGGGCTGAATGTAAACATTACCTTCTGTATAATGGGATAAGTTTTGAGATCACCTTCATATAATGCATATAAACAAATGACACTTGTTTTCCAAAGAGACTGTAAGTTAAGGAATTATTTCATGCTTTTGGGTACTTGGCAGTGTGAACTTTCGAGGTAAACAAGATTTGCATGCAGAATATGTTTTCACAGGAGATTTGGCATGTAGTTGAAACCTGGAGAGGTACCTCATGTCTTAAGCTATGTCCTTAAGTTGAGGACTTTCAAGACTAATGAAAACTTATACTCATTTTCTTCTGTGGGATCTGTTTTGTGGAAACAGTTTGTAAGATAGACCAACTGAAACCAATTTTTTCCATAAGATAATATTTATGACCTTTATCTACACTGACCAATATTTTTTCTTGTGCTTTGCTTTTGTACCATGCTCTTCTCACCTAATGTGTGTATATCTCATATAATTTCCTTATACTCTCCAAAATGAACAAGAAAACAATTGAGACAAAAAATGGATAAAACTATAATAAGAAACTCATTATGAAAAGTGCATGGGCTCAAATGCTGGCACAGGGTTGCCAATGTGAAAAGTCCCTATTTAGTGATGCATAAAGTATCTCTGCCAAGATGAGCACTGATGTAATCTGGTAATCTTTGTGTTCTGAGCTGTCCTGAAATGGCAGTGATCTCTTATCTTTTGTTGTGAAAATTGGTTCTGAAGCAATCTGAGGCTGCTAAGGAAATAAATATTGAGGAAAACAGTACCGAACATACAGGGAGCTTCATGCCTGCAGGGTAGATGTTAAATACCTAGCGCTGTGTAGTGTGCTTTTATTAGGTTAAATCATGTGGTGTGTAGTTGTTGGTAGTGGTCAGCAACAACCCTCTAGGTGGGGGAGGGGGGTTTGTTAGTTTTTTGTGGGTTTCTGTTTCTTTGTTTTGGGGTTGTGGGGGGGTGGGGGGCAGTTTCCTGTAGGACTGAGGAATGCAGAGCAGCTTTGCCAGGTTTCCTGATAAAATAATGGGACAATAAAATATTGTGTAATAAAAACTGCATGTGCATAGTAGCTGTTTGTGATTTTTTTTCCTGAGTTCTAGGTATCTTCTGATGGTATTAAGGTAGCAGTTGAACTCTAAACCAAAATATTAAACCTTCTGTAAAGATCTCTTTTGTATGGTGTCAGAAGGGACACAGCTTTCTGCTGAGATAACAGAAATGGAGTGTGTGAGTGTTTCTGGATCATGGTTTACAGCTGTTAGGAGGTACATGGAAAACAAGCAGTGTGTGACCTCCCTCTGGTGGGAGGTTCTGCTTGAGAGAACCTGTCGGTGCCTCAGAGGCAGTAGAAGTTTCCAGCCACCTTGACACAAACTGCGTTTTGGCCTCTGAAAGTTGCATGTTTGGGACACATACAGGAGGTGGAATAGTGGTGCTTACTAGATATCCACCTGCCTTCCTAAATTTAATACTCATGTTGTAAGTCTTTTACAACATATATATGAATGTTAGTACACTGCTACAAACAGATAATTTTGCTGTATTTGATCTCACATGTCATCTCCTCTTCCAGCAGCTAAAAGACTCAAAAAACCTACCCCAATTTTCTTCCTAAAAGAGTATTGGTGCCACTCCCTGGCAAAACTCCCAGCATAGAAGTACCTCAGTTTATAGTCAGGTCATATATAGAAGATGATCTTAATAGTCTGCAGGGATTAAAAAATGAAAAACTAAATTAACTCACTTTCTAAACCAAACCAATACATACATCTGAGATTCTTCTTAAAATGGGAGTCTCTTAGGTATACTCTGCTAAGTGTAACTCCATCTTTTGTTCAACAAATGGACTTTTCTATTCGATGCCTGGAGTATAACTTGTGGAGATATAAAGTGTTCATTGAAATTGCAAAATATTTTGAGCAAAGGCAAAAGTTACCAGTTAGCAAAAGACTCAGTTAGCATTTGGCATATGCTCAAATGACTTCACTCCAGGCTAGTAATTGAGGGACACAGACAATTTGCTCAAGGGTTACTGTTTGACAGTTTTCAAGCCTTGATCAAGATACTGGGACCCTTCAGTATATGTTGAAACATTCTGTCTTCTCTAATATCTAATGATAACCAGCATCAGCTGCTTTAGCTACAGAAAGTAAAGCCTTGGGCAGTAATGTGATTCTCCATCTATTAAAAAAAGGCAAATCTGATTATAAGAGAAAAATCAAAGAAGACCTCAGAAATAACAAACTTAGTAGCTACTTGTTGTTTAATATTTGCAACTGTCTTCTATTTTTTTTTAATATGATCCTGAATTTGGTTTGCATTGATTTCTTATTTGACATCTGATTTGCAGTTTTTTCTGGGCTGCATTTCCAGGAAGACTATTGTTGACATGTAATTGCAGGATATGGAACTAGTAAACTACTTTATTTCAATACAATACACAACACTGCACTTTTCACAAATCAGTAAATTATTCTATCCATCTTTTTGCAGACATTTTGATGGTATCAAGTCAAACAGAAGATTCCGCCCTAGTGAGATAGTGGATTCTTCACTCAGATAATGGCATCGTGACTCGGATGAAAAAGCTGTAGATTGTTGACTGTAAGAAGAAAAGATCAAGATTTAGATTCAGAGGTTTTTTTAGCAGCATTTGGTATTTGATTTCTCTCTGTCCTTTGTCATATACATAATGATAGACATGAAGCTCTTCAGCATATTTTTTGGTTGGTTGTTTTTTTCCTACTGGAGCATTCAGGTTCATGAAATTATTGTAGTATCCTCATTCAGATGGAAGGGTGTCCCCAAAGCCAAATCAAAATGAGAATGTGGGTTGTTCCCACCATACTGGTGCCTTCCTTCCCTCATCTCCTCTGAGAAACTTCTCCTCTTGCTCCACATCACAACCAGTGGGTGTTGTCTCATCACAGAGTAGATCCTCTTCCATGCTGAAGCTGTTTTTTGAATAGGATTGCCGTAAGAAAGGTGGGATTTGGTTCTGCCAGGCAGAATTAGAACCTAAATCAGGCTAGAATCCAGTCATTCCTTTCCTGAGGTGAAACAGTTCAGTAAGTCCTGCCACCTTTGCGGATGAGAGATTTGTACGTGGATCACAGAGGAAATCAGCAGAAAGCAGTATCAAGCGAGTAGGCAATTGCACTGCCAGGGAGATGTCATCTTAAAGAACTTGCTTAGGCTGAAGCGGGTTTTGGTTCTTTTAACTACCACGTCAAAATGAAGCTGAATCAAACAGAAGCAAGATCTCCATTGTATTTTAGATGATTCAAATAAATTTTGAACTTGCATCATCAAAAATGTTTCCATTTATAAAAAGGTTTTGATGAGCTCTGCTTCTATTTCTGCTATCTGAATTACTGAATTACCTAAAAACAACATCCTGATTTAGCTAATATTTAGAATATTGATAGCTAAATTGATACAATGAGGGAATTAAGACCAACAGTAACCTTATATGTGGAGCCCTTATGAGCCTAAAGAGCATTAGATGGTTTTGGCATTCTATGCACTTTAAATTTCTAACTCTTTTCCTAGTTTAAATCATATAATCTCTGGACTTCAGAGAGGCTCAGGAAACTTATACCAGCTGAGAATTTGTCTCAGCATATTTTGTAATTTCTCCTGTAATAAATATGTCCTATAATAAACAATAACTCACTCATCAACATAGAGTCCATAATACATTTTTTCTCTGTACAGAAGTACATTTTTGTTGGTTTGAGCAACAGCACAGCTGTGTAAATGGGAGCATGTCATGTGAGTAGCAGGCCCAGTGAAAAAAACACATTTATTTTCCAAAGTGAGCATGCTCATTACGATTCTCTTTGAATAGCATTTCTGTCTTATTTCTGAGCTTCACCATCAAATCCAACCGATGCCCTTACAAATGTAATTAAAATGATGTTTGCTTTTAGAAAGAGTGTGATATCTAAATTTGAGAACTGCCACTTTAAGGAAGTATTTTTTTCTTTTTTTTTTTTTCCCACTGGTTTGCTTCTGAAACAAACAGCCATCACCAGAAGATGCCCCTTCCTGAGAAAAAATTCTAAAATATAGATAATTGATTATAGAAGTGAAATTTTACAAAAGCTTCTGATGAATGTGGGTATGAATACATGTTGCATGAATGATACACATGATCGTGGTAAAATTTACGGTCAATCTGCTCTGTTTTTCTGCTTTTTTGAATGGTATACCTTATTTTTCCAAAAGTGCATGATTGGAGATTTTTGGTTTTTGTTTGGTTTTTGTTTGTTTGTTTGTTTGTTTGTTTGCTTGTGTTTTTTTTAAAACAGTAACAGACTGGAATAACTGCCCAATATCTGAAATGGAAAGCCCAGATGAGAAACAAACAGTGAAGAAACTAATTTCTTGGCTGAAAGTTCTAATCCCTTAGTCCCACCAATTGAAATGCACACACACACACACAAAGGCAAAATAATTATTTTAATTGAATGCTAGTACATGCTGAGCAACACAAAAAATGTTAAATTCAGCTTGCTTTGTTTGTAAATACTCAGATATGGGCAGGTTTTGTGATTACTTTCAGGAACAATGAAAATTCTGCAACTTGATGTAAAGGTGAAAATTTTTCCAGGGATTTAAAATATTATCATCATTTTATAGGGGAGAAAAGAGAGCCTATGTTGCATACCTGTAGTTATACAGGATCAATTCCAGCGCAGTGGGGATGATGGATGTTCTGAAAATGTGTCCCAAGGTCAGTAACAATATTGACAAAAAGAGTACTCATTCAAAGTAAATATTAAAGAGGAGTTAGCATTGCAGGCAGTAATCTTTAACACAAAGTGTTGACTTTTTTTTTTTTTTTAGTAGAGTGCAAACCTTATCCATGCATCCAGACCTACTATGTGTTCAGGTACGTAGTCATTATTGCAACCGGTATTCAGTGAAAGGTTTTCATAGCAACAAGACAGTGTAAGTTTGAGTATTTATGGGTTGTGTTTTGTGGTTAATTTATTTCACAGCTGAAGTTTTTGCATGTGAAAAATAGTTTAGAATTCATATAGCATATGAAGTAGTGAATGTGAGTCGTTTGTTTGCTATCTTGACAACAGTATCTACTAATCTGGAGAGTCAGTATTAGTAATGTCATTTCAATGGAATATTGTTCCCAGTCTAAGCAAGAATGAATCTTTTGCTGTTAAAAGATATGCCAAAACAGCATATCACAGCTGCAATCGTAATTTTCAATGTAATTTTGAATTAACGGTGAAACAGTGCAAGTGTAAATCAGCGTTAGGCTCAGCAGTGCTTTATAAAACTAATTATACACCCTTTATTAAACATATTCTAAAGAACAATTTTGTGGTTTTTAGGATGCATTGGATTTATCGGACTTTTTGTTTCATTTTCTTACTTGCTTCCGTTTATAGTGGTAAGTTAATATATAATTCCTGAGATTTACACACAGCGTAAAGCAACTCTTGTAGAAGGGGAGAAGAATTGTAACTGCAGCCTGCTCCTGAGAGAGCTGTTTGTTCTGCTTATTGAGCTTAGTTGAGTTCGGGTAACTGGCATAACCCTGTAGTCTGACATGGAACTTTCTAATGGGGCTTTGCTGGCACTGTCCTGCCGCCCCCCATGCTGTCACCTCCCCCAGCACACACGGGACCATGCCACAGGCAGTTTTCTCTGTAGGACTGTGACTGCATGCCCATTGTAACCGGGAAATTGCTGTGGTGCTCCGTGTTCTGTGCCCAATGGCAAGGTCAGTAGCCTAAGCAGCAGCTGGGGAAGGAAGCCCTTTGTGCCTGATTGGGGTGCAGGAGGTAGAGTGTCTTTCATTCTGTGTTAATGATTTACCTTTTTCCGTTAGCAAAAGTTAAACTACAAAAATTGCATTGTGCTTCTCTGAAACTCCCTTTCCTGATAAATTATAACTAAGGCCTAACATGGGTATAAGTTCAGTAATGTATTAACTGTTTTCTCAGAGAACAATTAGGTAACGGCTTTTTAGCAAAATCTAATAGATAAATGTGGTATTATTTATGAAAATATTTTACCTGGCTTTAAATCTCAGCAAAACTAAAATCTTGGAAAATTTCTGAGGCTTAGAAAACATTTTTATTAAATTAAAGTGTTCAGAACTGGCACAGTTTTACATGGTGCATAGTTTTACAGCATAAATATTTTTTTTTGGTGTTTATTTATGCTAGAAGAAGATAAATAGGATACAAAATATCTGATACAGCAAATAATTGCAATATTATTTTCTTTTAGCTTTAGAATTCACTTATTCTAAGAATAGAAATTTTTTTTCTGTTAATGACAAAGTTGGACAAAGAAACACCTCTGAGAATAATAAATACAATTTTTTAGAGAAAGCGCTTGAAAGTATATATGTACCAGAGAACTTGGATGTTTATAAAGTCTAATTTTTTATTAATAAGGAATTAAGCTTTGAAAGATATTAGCACATGTAGCACATATGCCTAGTAATTCCTTATTTATTCCTTTTTTTAAAAAAAATATATATATACCTGTGTGCAGGAAACATTGAATTGCCAAAGTATAGTTTATAATCACATTAACAAATAATTAATAATTTGCAGTAACTTAAAACTGTAAAATCCAGTATGATATTTCCATTTGTTTTTATTTTAAATATCACTTGATACAGTATGATCACTCTACAGTAACAGATTAAGCCACTAGATATGTTTTCAGTTGGGTTTCCTCCCAGTCTGTAAAAATACATTATTTTCGCTTTATCTTTTTTCCAAGAAAAAGCACTTTTGTAGATGCAGGAACAAAAATAGGCATTTTATTGGTTTGCTACTCCTTTTGGAGGGCAAATTCAAGATGAGACTGGTTTCCTGTGTAAAGACAGCTCTCTTGTGTGTTAATATAGAGATCTTAGTCCTTTGACAAACTACCCTGCTTCTCCACTATAATGGATGTTCAAGACCCCTGGGAGTCTTGGGACTGACAGGACCAAAGGCAATGGCCTGAAGCTGTGTCAGATGTTTAGGTTGGATATTAGAAAAAGGTTCTTCACCCAGAGGGTGGCTGGGCACTGGAACAGGGTCCCCAGGGAAGTGGTCACAGCACCAGCCTGACATACTTCAAAAAGTGTTTGAACAACACTCTTGGGAACACGGTGTAACTCTTGGGGATGGTCCTGTGCAGCGCCAGGAGTTAGACTCAATAATCCTTGTGGATCCCTTCCAACCCAGCATATTCTGTGATTCTGTGATCTTACAAGTGCCTTCATTTTGAAAGATGGGAGCAGGCTGCTGCTTAGGTGCCTCTGCTGCACAGCTCTGCAGTGTGAGTGGTTGCCATTGCAGAGCTCAGTATGTCATTCAGAGCTAAGAATACCTGCAGAGGCAAGGTAGTAGTAGAGCTCATTTTTATTCTAGGCTGTTCCAGAGACATTATTCCTGTAACAGTATTTTCTTCATTGTGAAGAAGGTTTGGGGGGTTCAAGGTGCGATGTGAGAGAGCTGAAGGCCTATGAAATGCTGGGAGCCATTGAGGCTGTGTACAGTGGCACCACCTGTGATTCTGACCTCAGAGCATCCCTAAAAAATAGGACTGTCTTTACATAAAACTTTCTAGCTCCTTTTGGTCTCTGCACTTCCTCTTCCTGGTTTTCCTCATAATGATGGTCTGTATCGGTCTCTCTCAGAAGAGGCTTCTCCTGTTGCTGAGATCTGCCATGAGAAGGTACCTTCCCCCTCTGCTATGCAGATCTGCCTTGTGGCCCATCCAGCTTCTTGAGTTTCTACTTTGGTTCAAGCTGCTCAATGCTCCAGCATTGGGTATGAGGCAGGAACAGAGGGAGACACCCTAGACGGTATTATATCTGCTGGAGTGAAAAGATGAGGCTCTCAGAGGAGCTGTGCTACTGACCCTCCCTTATCCACTTTTCCTGAAAAAAGCCTGTTTTAAAAGCAAGGTCAATGACAAAGAGGAGCAGTGTCTTCACCCTCTCCGGGTGAACTGGGTGTTCCCATCTCTAATAATTGACACACTTTGTTATTCCGTGTCAGAATGTGTGACTCAGATCTATGAAAATACATTCTTCCAAGGAGGAGACCTCACTACGGTTTTTACACCAACTGCCAATTACTGCCAAGTAGTGTGTACTTACCATCCTACCTGTCTGCTCTTCACCTACTTGCCAGCGACATGGACTAAAGATCCTGCAAAAAGGTAGAGTGTTCATGTGCTTGTGTCTTTTGCTGGTCTCCTGTGATAATTTAGAAACCTGGTAACATTTTGACAGAACACAGGCACGCAGGGAAAGGTACAGGGTTGCCATGGAAAACAATGTAATGTATGTCTAAAATTGGTGGTCTAAGAGTAATTGCTTGAATTCGAAAGGTTAAATTTGACAATCCCCAATTTTTCACACTCACACACCAGCCCTTTCAAGGAAAGAGAACTGACCCTGCACTCCCTCCTCTATGCCATGTATTTATTGTTGAGAGACAATGTGAATAATTTCGCATCTCCAATGGTCTCCTGGTACTGTTCCCCAGCCTTTCTATTTAGCATATTTTTCTCACAGTTTAGAAATTCAGTAGCCTGTGAGAATGAGGTTGTCTTTCCTCTCTATGCCCAGTGCATTTCTGTCCTCCAAGCCTGGGCTCTGCTTCTCATTTTATTGAGACCTCTTGGAGCTCCCACAAACATGAAAGATTCTCACCTGCCACCAGTATCAACCAAGTGTGTAAGTCTTGACCCTACTTTAATTCCAATTGCACTTGTCAAAATTTTCATGTTGAGGTATATTGGACAGGCTGCATTTCACCTGAGAAACAATTATGAAAGTCTGTGTTGTACTGCAAAAGCTGTGAATTGCTGCATTTTAAAACACAGGTTCTCCTGCTATTTAAAAGACAGCGATACAGAAATGCTGCTGAAAGTGAATATGGAAGGAGCTATCTCTGGACATTCCTTAAAACAGTGTAACCAAATTAGTGGTAAGATATGGTTATTCACATGCATGTATTTTATGGTCTGCACTGTGTAGCAGCTGTTAAAAATTAGCATTTTAAAAAGAGGAATAGAATCAGGGAAGCAGCCAAGCAGTGATTTGTGTGTTCTTTGCCAGACTGCTTTCAAACACAGGTGACAAAAACTCCACTGGTTTTACTCTTCAGGCCTATCTATCCACCACCCAGGTTCCCCAGATGAGGTAACAGGGAAATCATGCTCCTGCAGTCACTGTTTCGTTTGCTAGAGGCAGATGGCAGCCCATGCTTTAACTTCTGACTCCAGTTCTAAAGATTAATTTACTGCTACAATTCCACTCCAGAAAGTGGCTCATATGGCATGTGTGACCCGAGGTGCAGATGCTCAGCAAAGCAAAAGTGCATTGTCACAAAGTGATGCTAGTACTTCTGTGATCCTGTGTAATAATTTTTTAGCAGCTGCATCTTTTAGGGTATGTGTGCTTTACATGAAGCCTTAATGTCAGCATGCCATACCTGCAAGTTATCACCAGCTGTATTAAAGCCTATTAAATATGTTAATTTATATATGTTTTAAACTTACACTGTCATGATGATGTCATTAAAAGGAGATCAACTTTAAGCATAGCACGGTACTTTAGAAAAATAGAATAAGGAAGAATATAGTTATTCACTTCCTGCCTTTGAGGACAAATAGTGTCTTATGGACGTCAGGCTAATTCTTTAGCTGTATTGGTATAGCATCTCAACATGGCAGGACTAAATGGGTCTTTATGCAGGCTCTCCACTGTAGCTATTATCAAGTAAGCAGTGCTTGCTTTTGCTTGCCACTTGCCTTTCAGAGCAGTCAGGCCCTTTCAAAGCTCTTTTCTGCCAATAAACCCTCATGTTTGTATTTCTGAGTATCTTGGACTAGAAAAAGAGATTTCAGTGGGATGTTATTCATTATGCTATTTAGACTAACTAATAACACTGGAATTGCACTAGAATCAGACTAAAATGAAAATCTATCCACACATGTTTAAAAATGCCTCCAATCTCTGGCTGACTCTTGTTCTGTGGAGACCCCAACGACCTGCATTTCAACCCCCACAGCTGCAATCCTCCCTCCACGGAGTGTAAATGTAATATTCTCACTCAAACGGGAGATGTCTGTAGCTTATGAGGACAGAATTTGCCATTTTAACTGCTCTATGAATTTGGAATTGGGAAAATATATTTTAATACTGATTCTGAGTTCTTGCTTTGGTGAATGTCATTCTGGTCTCAGTCAGCCACAGTGGTCAGAGCCCCTCTCTCATGTAGGCAGAGGCACTGTCAAAGTCTGCCAGTTGTTCCCCTTGCCATGTGGTACTACATTAAACCTACATTTCCGACTTGGTGCTAGATCTATGTATAAAGTATGATGTAACTGAAATGAGCGTGGGACGTGGCATCTGGATTATGAGGGCTGTGTCATACAAACTGCTATCTTTTGGGCAATTTGGGGCATGGGATGGGGAACAGAGTAGAAGAACATTTTTAGAACTTGGTCTCTCTTTCTCCACAGCTTGCAGCCCAGATGTCCATGTAGGACTGGATATGGAAGGGAATATTTTTGATATCACTATGGCTGACAGCTATCAAGAGTGTCAAAAAAGATGTACCAATGACAACCGTTGTCATTTTTTTACATATGCCTCTGAAACATTTCACAATGCAAGCTTTTGGTAAATACAGGTTGGATTCATTTCTCTGGACAGCCCTGTGCCTAAGTAGAGTAAATCTCAGAGCAGTCTCAGGTGCAAGAATTTACTCAAGAATATTCAATTTATTCCTCCTTGCAATGTTTGTTCACACTTACAGGTAGGAAAATATCAATAGTAAATTGACTTTCATTTGTCCATTGGTGAGAAAGACAAACTTGATTATTACAGCCCTAAAAAACCCTAAAATCCTCTGAAGAGACTGAAATGCAAATTATATTGGTAGCTGTGCTGCATTTTTGCTCTGTTCAATCTTGCTCTGTTTATTGTTCTGAAAATAGCATCATCAGAGCATCCGCAGAAATGATTTCATTTTTATGAGACCTATTTCTGAGCTCTTAATCTGCTCAATTTTGCAAGTTAAACATTGTTCAGCTAGCTCTGTTCATCATTTGAAGTTTGTTCTGGAGGTTGGAGATTGTTCTGGCCCATGGCCAGACCATGCACAATGGTAGGAATTGTGGGTTCAGGAGGATGGTTTAGTCCAAGGAGGAAGACCTGTTTTCTAACCACTTACTTTACTTTTTGTCATTCAGTAAAAAATGCTTCTTGAAACATACCAGTGTGGGAACTCCAGCCAACATTAAGGTGCTTGATGAGGTTGTGTCTGGATTCTCTTTAAAGCCATGCCAGCTTTCTGAATTAGGTAACTATTTAAATTCTCTGATTCTGTTTAGTTTTAAGGGTCATGTATCCTGAAATGCAGTCTGTCACTGACATGTATAAATGTTTCATTATGTAGAATAATTCTAATATAATCTTACTCTTAAAATATAGTTAGTACACTCAGGGACAAAGGAGGTTAATCTCTTTTTGATTTTTTCATGTTATCATTTGTCTTACAGAAACAGTTCCCTTCGTTAAAGATCTAAAGAATTCTTACATAAGATTAGCTTGATGAAATTGTATGTTACCTTTGTATCGTGGATACAAAAATGAAAGATAAAAGCCCATCAAATTCAAAGATAAGGGGAAATATAAAGCTTTCTACATTCTGTTTGTATACTGTGTATGCACTTGAAAATTTTTAATTGAGATCTGCAGCTTTCTAATACAGCTGGCTAATAGGAAGGGATATATTATGCATTTTGTGGGTGATTTGCGATGAAAGCAAAAAGTCTGTGCTTGTTCCTGCAACCATTACTCAGACAAAATTCTCAAGAGTCTAGAATCAAACAGTGTGTATTAAACCTTCTTATTCTCAATTGAAACATCTGTCACTTTTTTCTGTTTTTTTCTTTTTTTTTAAATCTATCTCCACTTTGTCTTACTGTGTGATATGTTCTCTTCTTAGTGATGATTATGTTGCTCTCCTTTCATATAGCCTTACTTTATCTCACAGATAATCTAGGTTTCCTGTATAAATCACGTTTTGTAGAGACTATATCAATATATTTCTAAAATCAGTGCTTGGGTTTACTGCTGGGCAGCACTGGCACAGCATCAGCGCTCTCTCCCCAGCATTCCTCCCATCAATAGTCTGGGGGTGGGTAAGATCCTGAGAGGGAATACAACTAGGTCGGCTAACCCAAATTTCTCACAGGGACATTCCATATGACATGATGTCAGCTCAGCTATAAGAGCTAAGGAAAGGAGGAGGAAGGGCAGGCATTTGCTATTTACAGTGTTTGCCTTTTGGAGCAACCACCATGCATGCTGATGCCCTGCTTCCCAGGAAGTGGCTGGATATCACTTGCTGATGGGAAGTAGAGAATAAAATTATTGGGTTTTTCCTCTTGGCTTGTGTGTGCACAAGCTTTTGCAAACTGCCTTATTTCAACCTATGAGTCATTTTCCATCTCATTTTCCCTCACTTGTCCAGCTGGGAAGGAGGAATGATAGAGCGAGTTGCTGGGCACCTGGCAGCTAACCAAGGTCAACCCACCAAAGTTCTTTTTGGTGCCCAACATGGGATTTTCCTATAAAAATGTCTTTACCTGAAACCACAAGTTCTCTGGTTTTTACCCGTCTGATTCTCTCCCTGATCTTACTGGTGGGGGAGTGAGCGAGTGGCTGCATAGGGCTTGGTTGTTGGCTGGGGTTAAACCACGACAGCATGAGAAAATCAATCTTGTTCCTGCCTGTCTTTCCCTACTTTCTGTGTCTTGTGAAAGAGGCAAGAGCAGGCAAGAGAGAGAAGAAATAAATTCTGATCACAGAAGCCTAGACAGCACTAGTGGATCAAGAGGTCATCTAGGGAGGTCACTTGTCGTAATCTAAAACAGATCAGCTATACCTGTCCAGACAGAGATCTGTAGAATGTAGTCATAAACACTCAGTAACATCTTCTGCCTTGTTGTTTTGTCAATATCTAAAATGGGTTTATTTCAATATTTGTTCGAGGTTTTTTTTCTGGCTTTGTTTAGTTTATTCCTTTCTATGTGGACTTTCATTTTGTGCCTTTGCCTCTCTGACTTCATCCTTATGCACATATGCTATTACACATTCATAGCAATTTGTCTGTTTTTCTGCCCTTTGCAAAGTATCTTCCTTGCGATCACTGGATACTGAGCAAATGATCAGTGAACGTGATCCTTGAGATCACAGGTTAGCTTCCCTAAAGTTTCAGATCCACATTTATGATTTAAATATAATTTCCTTTAGGAACTATTCATTCTCCTAAATACTATTTCCTCTTAACATAGGATCGATCTTACCTACTAATTGCCAGAGTTAATTGACTCTAATTCTCCAGACTTCTGATTTTTTTTTTTACTGTTCTTATTGTATAATTACTGCCCAGTATTGTTGTATTTCTTGCCTAAGTTTTTTGAAAAACTCATCAGATTAACAGGAGTCACATTAAGCTCTGCCTCTTCTTAGTTTTCCTTTAGTAGATGTAATAAGATGTTCCCAGTGTGTTTCTATAACACATTGGGCAGTATTGATTCGGTTGCTCTACTTTCTCAAGAGCTCACGTTCTCTGCTGCCACCAAATCCTGTCTTTTGGATAATTTTTACTATATTTTTACTATTTCTGCAGCTCAATAAGTTCAAGAAACGTCCTCTGTACTGATGCTTCCATTTTTTTCTTTTTAAATTCTTGTACTAGGATTCTAATCAGGAGTTCAAGTATATCTTTGGAGAAGGAAACTCATTTATCTCTTTTTAAACATGATAATACTTTCTGTAACTTCTATATCCATAGTCCGGTTGTGTGAAATATCCTGACAAGCCTCTGTTGTGTTATTTTGGCCATGTCAGAGGGCAGTGCTCCTACTTATTCTGCCTACTTTTCAAATAGTAAAAGAAGTGTTAAGAAGATCATCACATTTTTTTTTTAGTCTTCCTATGAACCTGATATACCCATTAAAACTTAATTTAAATCTTTCCCTATTAGATTAGCAAATCTCTATTGTAACATGTAGTTTTTCCTCTATATGAACCTTATCCCTGTTCAGTAGTTCTCTCTATGACTTTACATATTCAAAAATATTCTTGAAAAATAGTCTTTGGTTAAAATGTTGTGTTATCTTTCCAATTGATCAATCACAGAAGGAAAACAGGAATAAAGATAGAAATGAATAATCTGTAAATCTCAATATTCTAATGACATACTGAAGTCGGGAATTTCTTTATTTTGTTCTTGTTTTTTACAGATTGTCAAATGGACATTTTTGAAGATCAAGAGTTTTCAGGAATTAATATTACAAGTTTTTTCACTCCTGATATTTCTGCCTGCCAAACTATTTGTACTTATTTTCCAAAGTGCTTGTTCTTTACATTTTTTACCAGGAAATGGCAAATAGAATCTCAAAGGTGACTATGACAATTAAATGCAATTATCTATGTAGAATTTTTTAATTTTTTATTTTAAAAACGCAGCCTTTTTTTAAAAACACAGATTTCTTATAAGTATGTAAATTTATGTTGAAAAGCTATTTTCAGTAAAGCACAGTTTTTTATGGTTTTTGTTCATAAATTTATAATTTCCCGTGGGCATTTCAACTGTTCTCCAATGTGATCAGGGCTTTTGTATTGTGGTTGCGTATCTGGTCTTAATCTGAAAAGAATTATACACGTCAAAAGAACAGTGAGCCTCCAGATTGTTTTAAAGACTTAAAGCTGAATTTTACGACATTATCAAAAGAGCCATCTGGTTTCCTGGCAGGGTGAACTTATTCACCTGAAAAGATTTTTCAATTAGGTTAATGGGTTTAAAAATATTTCTATTTGGCTTCCTTCTTTCATACGTAGTAGTGAGAATAGTTAAAAATCAACATTCCAAGCAAATGAGAAGAATAAAATTTCACAGCAATTTCAGGGAGAAGCAAAGCTGAGATGGCATGCGTCATCTAAAGTCACCTCTTCTATGTATGTACGAATACCGTAAAACCTTTGGTAGTAGAGCTGTATGGCATTTCACAGCACTACAAAAACTGCCTCAATTTTGTGTGAACTAGGGAACTTAGTGAAGGCATTTTCATATGAAATATTTCTACAGATGAAGTCTTGGGAGAAAAGAGTGTTTTTAGGAAAGAACCTTCTTTTACCTGTACCTAAACAATTATTTTTATGGTGTGAGAACTGGTTTAGTTATTTTAAAAAATATTTAATTTTAGAAATCTTTGCCTTCTGAAGACGTCAAGAAGTGGAATTCCAGAGGCACTCATATCACAAGAAAATGCTGTATCAGGCTTTGGCCTCCTAAATTGCAGAAGATCTTTACCTGGTAAACAATAAATTACAATAAAAATAATATTTTTGAATTACTCTAATTAATAATTTTCTGATGCTTTGAATGCAATCATTCTTACAGCCTGCAATTCTCGCACTTACATGCATATGGATTTTTTGGGAGATGAACTTAATGTCACTTATACTAAAGGACACAGAGCCTGTCAGCAGGTTTGCACAGACATGATCCGCTGCCAATTTTTTTCCTATTCTCTCCTCCAAGATTCATGCAATGAGGAAGGGTGAGATATATTTTTTAAAATGTTCAAAGATTGCTGAAATAATCATTCCAGAGATGTGGTGCGGGAGTAATGTATGTGTTCTTCAGTGAAAAAAATACAAACTAAGTGTTTGCATTAATTCATTGGCAGAAAGTGTGAGTGTCACCTAAGGATGTCCTCACATGGATCTCCAGTGAAAATAGTACATGGGCCAGGAAATATCTCTGGATACTCACTAAGATTATGCAAAAAAAAAGCCAGTACTGGTAAGTAAAACTTATTTCATGAAAAATAGCCAGTGCTTCGCTCATTTCAGTGTAGGAGGCCAAACCATGTTTTTTTAAAGTGGTTGCATTGTCCCAATGGGTGATCTTGTAAAGTTAGAGTGCTCTGGAAAAGTGAAGTCAGTCAGATCTTCACATTGTAAACACGAGAATAGCACTGTGAATTTGGTTTCAATAGACTTTATGATCATAACTCATGAAAAATGTATCATGTATCACCTTCTTCGGAATAGGTGGTGCCTATTCAGTGATCACCAGTAGTCTCGTTTTCATTTTTCATTGGTGAGTGCAAGTTGTCTTTAAGCTCAGTTTTAGATTATTTCTGTAGTGTGTATGCAGCATTCTGCAAGAACTATTAGGATCGTTGGTGGGACAGACTCTTCCCCTGGTGAATGGCCGTGGCAGGTCAGCTTGCACGCCAAGTTGTCTCGACAGAGACACCTGTGCGGGGGCTCCATCATCAGCAACCGCTGGATCCTCACAGCTGCTCACTGTGTCACGAGGTGAGGCCTAAATGTAAATGTACAAATAAGCCCCAAAGTTTAACCCAGCATGCAAGATAAATTGAGATCTACCTTTCAGGGTAATGACAACGAGAACTAGAATTAGATGAACTGCTTTAATGCAACCAAAAGGTGAAATTTTCAGGTAGACCATTCAGTTTCCTAATGCAACTGGAACTCCATACTTTGTCCCTTTGTAGCATAGTATTGTACTGATTATGCTAAATTATTTTAATGAATCTAGAAGGTGAAATTCTAAAGCAGACAACAGTTACCTACAGAAACCTAGACATTCTCATGAGATATGAGCTTTTTTCTTACTCTAATACTGCATTAGACTATTTAGTCCCAAACTGACTGTCTTTTTCTCTCAGTCTAGAGAATGCCAACATTTGGCGTGTTTATGCTGGTATTTTAAGACAATCAGAAATAAATGAGGATACACCCTTCTTCAAAGTGGAAGAGATTATTGTTCACTCTCAGTATCAACACGCACAGACTGGATATGACATTGCTTTGATGAAACTTGCTAAGCCTATGAATTTTACTGGTATGTAGTGTATTGCAGAGGAATTCTGAAAATGTGCAGGATGACACAGGGCTGGCAGTGCTGTGGCAGTGCATGACACCTGGCCTGGCTTCCTTTACTGTGCAGTTACTGGGGTTTGAGGAGAATCTATTCTGTTGGCTTTGAAAATAAAATGGGTGGCTTTAATTTATGTGATGGGAATGACACATAGTGTAAGGGACAAAGCATAACATGGAGGCTGTCATCAGAGGTCACGTGGGTGCCCACAAAACCTTGCTGTTTAGGTTGTCCCTGCTGGTCAAACTAATATATTCTCTCATACTTTAGATCTTCAACTACCTATCTGCCTGCCATCAAAAGAAGACACTAATATATTTTATACTGACTGTTGGGTAATTGGATGGGGTTACAGAAAAGAAAAAGGTACAGACAAATACTTTTTTAAAACAGTGAAATTTTGTGTTTTTAAAATTAATGTGTTTGACAAAAGAAACCTCATCTTTAAAAAGAGAAAATTCTGCTCTGTTCTTTGCTACCATTATTCTTTCTAGACAGTACTTTAATATAATTTTTATTAGAATTGATTTCTATTAAGACATCATAAAACATAAATGAAAGATGCATGAAATTATCATTAAATATCTCCGTGCTCTGACACAATAATTAATTTTATAAATTGGTTCAATAGTTTGAAATACCTGAGAATTAAATCTTAAATATATCTTGTACAACACTCAAATACTTTTCCTTAGATTCTAGCTTAATCTACTGGCAAACCCCAGTACATATCTGGGTTTTGCACACTCTTTTTTATTTTATTGCCTAAAAAAAGGCAATAAACTTACCACTGAACTGTTTTGAATTACAGTCTGCACATAACCCATGATTTTCTTTTCATGTGATTGTATTCATAAGACTTTAGAAATTGGAGATTGAAGTATTTTGCTTTTATTATTCTGAAGATTGATTATAGACCATGCCAATGACTTGTGTTTTGAGAGTAGATGAGATTTGAACTCCTCTGATTTTATATGGAGGTAGGCCAAAAAGCTCTTAATTATCAAGCTGTGGTTTTTCATCTATTTCTTTGTTTATATTTTTATGTGTAATTTTTATATGTTTGTATAGATGTATATGCACCTTTTCCTTTTTACACTTGCCTATCTGAAAGTTATAGTTCACTGTGAAGTCTAACAAACTTAGGCAGATACTGTATAGAAAAATTTCTTCTGTTAGTTACTAGAGAAAAGGCTGCCCTCAAACACTCTTGTTTATTCTATGTGCAAATTTCTCCATCTTAAAAAGTACTAGGATAGAGAGCAGCACAGATTTGGCAACTAGGAGATTCCAAATTTATTGCAACACTTTACTAGGAAATAATAGTTACTAACACAAAGCAATGCTCCAAGGGCCAAAGTCCTGAGAGCCATTCACATATGAGGATTCATTGCAAATCACAAGGGAGCTTTGAAGCTTTTCCAGTCATGAAAAAGAAGATGGCATTATAAAAGCATTTAAATTAGAAGACAATTCACATTGTTTGCTAACACAAAGAAAGGAAAATCGGTGTCATGAACATCTGTTAACACTCTAGAAGCAGTGACCTCCCGCTTTGTAACATCAGCATATGGGGATTTCTGGAGTTGAATTTTAACCTTTATTTTGCTAGAATCAAACATTTCTCTGCTCATACTGCCTTTTATATAGGTCGGGTACAAGATATTCTTCAGAAGGCTCCTGTTCCCTTCATGTCAAAAGAGGAATGCCAGGCAAGGTACCGGAAGCGCAGAATAGGTGACAAAGTGATCTGTGCTGGCTATGATGAAGGTGGAAGGGATGCTTGTAAGGTAATGACACACACTAGTGTATAGTTGTATATTCCAACCATACGTTCAAATAGATAAATGAATACTATAATTATTATTAATTACTATTATTAGAAAAGTATGATTATCAATAGACCTCTTGATTAACTTGTCACTTTAGGTTGTCAAAAGCACAGAAAAACAGGTATATGGAAAATTTTTCTTATATGACATTGAAATTTTTAGGGACAGATTCCATGGATAGGAAACTCTGAGTGTGGATATATAGATATCCATTTAGGGAATAAAACAGTGTTCCTTCAGACTATCAGAAATCCAGAGAGTGCAAGTACAGTATCTTGAAGCATTTCTCCAATAAGAGCAGATTTCCTTTTTTTTTTTTTTTTAATTTCTTGGCATGAAATACAGTACATAAAATCTTATTTTAAAGCATCCACTGTGTACAAACCAGAAGGGAGGATGCTAGCAATGCTATTAAAATGCATGGGGAATAGAAGGCTAAAAACAAACTGTGCAAACTGCTCTGTTCATAATTAGAATTGAAAATGTCACAATAGTGTGAGTTCTGTGAGCCAAATTCTCTGCTCAAGAGTAAATTCATACACTTTCATCAGTTTAAATATTCTGAGTTTATTTCTGCAAGAAGAAAATAGTCTGATTATTAGCATTAAATTCTCTACCAAGTACAGTTTTCACTGCAAACATTTAACAGTTAATATTCACATACTGAAATGTTATTATTGCTATGATTGGTTAGGAATAAAAATACTTGGAGTTGGGAAGTAATTTTTCCTCTATGCCAATTATGCTTTCTTTATCTGATACAGCATAACAGTACATGAAGATGTTCTTTTAAAAAATAATACACTTGCTATTGTCCTAACAACCCATAACAGCTTCTCTAAAGAATCGTATGTTCAGAAAGATTGCTTAGGAATAGGAAAAGAAAACACAAAGGTATTTTATCCTGAGTGGGACAGTCTCACTCAAACAAGATAAGGCATGTAGAGAACTGAGATACTAAAAAACAAGGTCATAAGAAAAAAGACAGCCAAGTTGGCTGTTTTTTCTTACTTGCGCACATAGTTTTCATTGGGTTTTAAATCATTGTATTTAGAAAAGTTAGTAATAATAAAAAGAAGAAAACAAAAAAAGCCAGTAGTTTTAAACCTTCAAGGGAAGTGGAAATTGTTTGCAATGACTATTTAGAAATCAATTTACTAGAAGATCAGAAAACCTGCTTCAGTCCTCTCTTAATTAGTCATAAGTGAAAGTGATTGTAATATAGGCTGTTATTCTGGTGGTAACATTGAATGATGCTGATTTTATTCAAGGCTTTCTTTGTTATAGAAATACTGATGAGGCCTCTTCCTTGCATGCTCTCTCTTTTTCTCCTGTGACACAGGGAGATTCAGGAGGGCCACTGTCATGCAGGCACGAGGAGGTGTGGTATCTGGTGGGCATCACCAGCTGGGGCGAAGGGTGTGCTCGCCCCAGGCAGCCAGGAGTCTACACCAAAGTTGCTGAGTATTCAGACTGGATTCTAGAAAAAACTACACAGTATGAGCATTAACTGACTCACTCAACATGATGCTGTGGAATAACAACCCTCAGAGCAATGTGATAGAGTGTATTAGTGTTTTTTAAAGGGTGTTTTTTGTTAGCCTGGAGTGTAAAATACTTGTTTTAAAATGCAGAAAAACACGAATGAAAGAGTTTTCCTATTACTAAATAAAAAACAGTAATAACAATGAACTCTGTGATCACTGATTTGGCAGGAAAAAACACAGCTGAGCCATGGACGACTTCTGTCCTTGCTAGCACAAAACGGGAGTGGATGAGGTTGCAGGACATGTACGGACCTAGGAGCTGGGAACTACTTCTTGTCTTAGGAGGTTGCGACACAGCAAAAAGAAATTTCCCTCCCTTGTCTGAACGTAGTCAAAATGGGTGAACCACTTAAAAGCTTACTAAAGGGCTGGGGGAAGGGAAGGTGAGGCATGGAGATGCCTACACAGTTGCATAAATTATTTTAATTTGGTTAATTCCCTAGTTTCCTTAGGGAATTAACCAAAAAAGTGCCTGAAGTACTAACCAAGAAAACAAACCCAGAGGTCTTGGCAGAGGGACGCACGCGGATGCAGACACCACCAAGCCCAGTTCATGCTCGAAGATCCTGTCCTGCTGTTCCCAGCGGTCTGCCAAGGGTTGGCACATGCGTGCTTTACCATCATGCTGTGATCCTCACTGGGCTTTGATCTTCTCAGGACCAAGGCAGGGAGCTCACGCCTGTCCCTTAGGGTGCCTCCAAGTTAGCAAACACCTATGTTATCTATACACAGATGTTCTGGAGGCAAACAGAATGTAAACAGCAAAAGGCATAAAATATATATTTTTCTACATTGCTACTGTCCAGACTTCTTGCATTCCCAGCTGCAAGGTCACTTGAGTGCGTTTACAATCCCCAGTATTCTTCCACTTTTAACCCATTGCTCCCAGTGAGCTGTCTTTCACTTACATTATTCTAATTGCTGTGGAAAATTTTGTGATAAGAATGATAATGAGGGTCTACCTCTCTTGAGGAAGAATATCCAGGAAATCAAAAAGAGGATTTCCCCCTTTAGAGACATCATGTCATTGGTCTGTAACACAATATATTTTTATTTCCAAATACCTAAATCTCCTTGATTAAAGAAACAACTTTATCCGTTTCCTATTTCTCCTTATTTCCTTTTATCATTTCTTGTTACTTTGTGTCACGTAGCAAACATATTTAATGGCTACAATTAATACTAGTGTGAGAAACAGGAGTCAAAAATTAATTACTTTCCCATAGTAAGAAGCAGCATTTCATGCTGCATCAGAAAGGAGAGTAGAGTAGTAGCACCGTCTTTGCCAAACTTTATGAACTTGTTTCCTAATCATCTACATTACCATAATTGCTGAAAATATGTTCCAGAGTGCTCTTCATAATTGCCCTACACCACACTGGGAGGTGAACAGCAGGAGTGGCTCTGCAAGTAAACGAGGTCATGAAACTTAGGAATTAAACATCAAATTTATGGGAGAAAAGAATCAAGCTGCTGAAAATTACTTTTGTCTTTAATTTTTTTATGCTTTTTTTGTAAATAATACTGAGGAAAAAAATGTAATTCCACACTACAAGCTTGTACTCCTATCTGTGTCTGGAGTCAGGGTGTGCAGTGCTAAGCTGACTGCAGTCAACAAACCTGAAATCCAAAAGCTGTATTCAAATGTTGGGGAGTTGATTTAGTTAGTTTGTTTATTTTTAAAGAATCGGAATTCAGAGAAGGGATGAAAACAGTCCAAACTTAACAGTAGGGCAGAGGTAAGGCTGCTGTTGCAGGTTCATCTGGGAAAAGAGAGGTTCTGCCGTCCCTCTGCCCCATAGTGGACTCCTGGTGACAGGGGCTTGAGTCACTGGGGGTGTACAGTGCAGAAGGTCTCATGCATTGGGAGTCCTTAGTGCAGGACATGGCTGTTCAGAGAGCCAGCAGAAAAAGTCTGGTGTGCGTTGGGGGAATTGGGCCAAGGGTGAGAGGGAAGGCATATTACTGTGCTGGGATTTTTGCCAAAGCTGCAGAAACAGAACAGGAGATAAAGGTGGGGGCCACTGTCCTTTTCATGCTCTGTTTAATCCGCAGCTGGTTTAAAATATCAGCAAACCTCAGACATGCTGTCAAAAACCTAGAGACTTAAATAAGGGACTGAGAAAGAAAAAATAGAAAACAAGGATAAAAAGAGAAAGATTCTTGGCATTCAAGTGTGGTTCTGTCCCCATGGGAAAGGAATGAAGACAGCTGGAAAAGAGTTGCTGAAGTAAAAAAAGGAATTGCTTCAGTACAAAAACAGAGGCTGAAACTCTCTAAATAAGAATCATCAGGAGACCATCCAAAATACTTGTCTGCCAATACTCAAAATGTGTAGGCTAAAGAGTATATGCAGTGTCAATCTGACAACCTTTCAACCTTTAATACTTTCTCATAAAAATGCTGTCATCAGCTTTTTCAAATGCACAAAAAATATGTTGTGTTTTTTTTTT
>VZTI01001213.1:0-45007 GCA_013397865.1 Struthidea cinerea | reverse complement strand
ATATATATATATATAAAAATACATATTTATACATATAAAACATTATATTTTTGGAACAAATGAAATATTTTTGAAAATTTTTATAGCATTTATTCTTTTATCATAATTAAATGCAATTGTACTTGTACAAAGACTCTAAGTTAAAAGAAAGGAACACCTGACTGTATTTTCTAGAGCACCTGATTGCGTACTTTCTAGTGTAGGAAACACTTGAGATTTTGAAAATGCCATCCAAATCTTGCTTCAAATCCACATTGGCAAGTTTCCACGATCACTAGAATGTTTATTTTTCTGCTTGCATCTGTAATCAGAAAACCACAGAATGGTTTGGGTTGGAAGGGACCTTAGAGATCACCTTGTCCAATCCCCCTGCAATATGCAGGGGCTCACATTGCTCAGAACCCAACCCAATCTGGCCTTGAATGCTTCCAGGGATGGGGCATCCACAACTTCTCTGGGCAACCCGTGCCAGTGCTGCACTACCCTCTTTGTAAAGAATTTCTTCCTAATATCTAGTAGACATCTCTCCTCTATGAGTTTAGAACTGTTTCTCCTTGTGCTCTCACTCTCTGCCCAAGTAAAAAGTCACTCTCTCAGCAAGCTCAGGTGAGCACATCTGGCACACACATGAGGCTTCTAAGCAGCAACAAGAAATACTGAATTTTCTATCACAACATGTCTGATTTAAATGCCAAAAGATTCTGGAGGCCGTACCTTGAAGCAGCTAGCCACTGATGGGGTTAGGCTTGCTGGTTACCTCACAGCCTGCGTGAGAACAGCTCTCACCCAAGGTGCAGATGGTGACGCTATTGGCAGCTGGCTTGCACAAAAAGGAAAAACCTTCTCACCACAGCTGGGTGATATATGTGGAAAGTCAGGCTCTCAGTGTGCCCATCAAGTCTCAACTTTTTATTTGTAGGTAGATTCTTAAGCCATTGTGGTCTCTGATTAATTCCCTTCACTATATATTGCATGCAGTTGTAAGAATACAAGCCAAAATAACCACATTAAATAACTTTTCAATTTTGCCCACTTTTATTTATTGTTACTTCTTCCCCTGGCACCAGCACCCTCACCTCAAAGACCATTTTTTGTGTTTTCAAACATGTTCTTTATACCAGAAGGGCTAAGTTGCTTTCCCCCTACTGTGTAAGTTTACTATGAAAGCAAACATGACAGCAAAAATCTTTTTGTAAGATAATTAATTGAGTATCTGCTGGAATAATTGTTTGTTGAAGATAAAATGAGAGGTCAGCAGACTTCATTGACTTCAGAGAAGGAGTAAGAAGAAACTGGAGTACGTGGTGGTGTCAAGCAGTACATGTACAATGACCGGACCTTCCATGGCAATTTTAAACCATAGAAAAAGACTAAAATTTATTACTCAGGAGAAGATTGATGAAAGACCTTAAGCAAAAAAAAATTACTGATGAGAAAAAACAGGGATGGACTGGGAGAGCTAAATATACTTTAGCAACTGAAACATAATAAAGCAAGCAAGAGGCGAAAATGAAGTATTCTTAGCTTTTGGACTTTATTCCATAAACACAACCCCTCAATACTAAAGCATTGGAAAAGAGAGGAAATACAAAGGGCCATTCTGCCCATCAGCACTATAAGGTAATATATATGAATATATAATACAGAAAGAAAATGAAAGAGTAGCAGTACAAATTACAGTTTGCTGATGGGTGTTCAAAGTCTGAGGAAGCGCAGTAAGGATTACCACCATTTGTGGTTATTCTGGCACTTTTTTGAAAACTACAGATGCCAGTTTGAACTGTCCCAGCTATATTTCAGGGCAACCTTTACATTCTCCTCATCTACCTTTTACTTGCAGTTTCTTTTGAAGAATTATCCTTTTCTTTCCTGTCTCAAACCCAGCCATGCTATGTCGCAAAAATAAATGGATGTCATGGACTTTTGACCCTGAGGGTCAGAGCACTTCAGACGTGGCTAAGACAATCCATACACATTAAGCAAAAAATTCCAGCTGAAGTGAACTCAGAAGTAAAGTATTATGATTATAAAAGTAGCTGATGCTTAGTAGAACATAAAGGGAAATGCTGGCCCCATTCAAGAGTACTCTCCCCATTGGAGAGTAGTTCACCTTTCCCTTTTGTGAGGCCAGAGCTTCTCTCTGCAGGATATCATCCTATGTCTTCTCTATTCTGTATTCTCTGTTCCTGTAGGTGATGCCTGAGCCAGGGTTTCTGTGAGCTGGCATGTCCAGGTGGTGCCATGGGCTGCTCAATGTGCTGCGAAAGCCCCAGTGGGGTCCAGAAGCAATTTAGTGTTCTTCCAGAGTAAATTAGCTCTGCTCATAGCTAGGCTAATTAGCCTGGATTCAGCATAGTCATGATGCAATGGTGTTCTTGCTCTCTTTGTTTTGTTTTTGTGCTTATTTGGCACTGGAGTGCTTATTCATGGTGCTGAATTGCCCTGTACAGATGCCTACAAAGCAGAACATTCCCCACTACCTGCATAAGTAAGCAGGGGCTTCACTCGGTGTCTCTCTACATTCCTTGGTGGTGTTATGAGTTGTTTGTCTCAGCCCAAGAGCTTTTATCATTGGTGGTGACTATTGTCTGAAGATTGTTCTGGTAACTGATTGTTACTTTGGTTGCTTCACTGGGCTGAAACTCTGTTATTTATAAGGCTTAGTCACTGTGTAAAACAGATGTAACTTATTATCCTGGGAACCATTCAGGATTCAAAGACACGCATGTTTCTCGTGAAATGTGGAGGTTATATCAGGTCTTCAGAACCGAGGGAAAAAATACTTGTTTTTTATTTTTGGAAAGTTAATCATGCATTAGGGTGATAACAGTAAAGCTGTATGAATAATTGTTTTTATCCCTTGGCAGATGAAACAAATCTAAAAGATTATTCAGGTCAAACTTCAAAGCAAGTCTATTTGGTGAATCAAATATGTTTCATTTTCATGCTGTCCATTTTTCACCAAATAAGGGAGCCAAAAAGATAAGTTGCTGAGAGAAGCTGCTGACCTTTCACAGAACAGAGAGGAACAGAGATCTGATCTTCTTGGAAGTGCTCCCATATCATTAGGCAATCATCAGAGCAGGGCTGTCTCTGTCACCTCAAGCATATGCTACCTAAAAAAATCAGGGAAGGGTTGGAAAACTTGATAAAGGCTCTTGCTTGTGGCCTGACCTCCTATGCATTTTATCTTCTTATCGCTGAGCTTGAATAGGTAACAACACTGCACTCAGATATTTTGTTACGTCATTATCCCCCACTGGCTTGTGTGCAAGTGTTCTATTCTAATGAATTAAGCTTAGAGAGGTATTGAAAATAAACAGGGGAGGAATTTAGGGTAAGATTTTTTTCATTTCATGGTGTATATGGCGTATGATGTTCCTACTTGCTATCAAGTTCAGTGTTAATAAGCTTATAAGCATTCTTACAGGCATTTAAACACCTAAATCTGCAGAATTTATAAGTTCTTCTGATGAAACTGAGGGAGTCTTATTCTAACAGTCTCAAACAATTCTTTTTCAGTGTTTTCTTGAAGTGAAAGAAACATGATGCTCTTTTTCACCAGCTTTATAAATGCATTTACCTTAAACTGTGTCATCTTCTTTAGATCTCTTTTATGACCATTTTCAGTTCCCTGGGAATCATATACTCAGTATGGTAGCAAGTTTTGTAATTTGTGAAGTCTTTAGTTAGTATTTGAACAGAAAGAAAGCATTTCATTTTTTAATAAGAATTTTCACTTGCTCTATTGGGAAAAAAAGTAAATCTTGTGTTAATCCTGAAAATCCTGTTTCTGTTCATAGTCTGCTGAAAAGGCTTCAGATTTATTTCATACCTCACAGGTGCAACTGAAATGTTAAGAGCAGAGGAACTACCATCTTACTCATTTGGACTCAGCCTGTCTCAACTGCTACACCAGGAATGTAAAGTGGCTGCTCCTTGGACTGCCTGTGCTGGGACTGAATAAATAGCACATTTCCTCAAGCAAATGCAGTAGTGTTTATAAGGAATGGCTCTATTTTTGAGAGGGACTTAAAATACTAGTTTTGCAGTAAAGGTGTTTTTGGAGAGGAAAGGTAAATGTTAAAACATACATTGCCTCTTTTATTGGATTTTTAGATGGAGTATCAGATTCTGTCTCATCGCATATTTAATTTTTCTCATGGCATAGGAAACGAGAAGAAAAAGTGAATCTCAGTTTTTGCTTTAGCAGTCTTGAGAAGCCATAACCTGGAGATTTTAGGAAAAACAAGTTTTAAGAATCTTAGCCACTCAACCTAGCAAATCTAAAATTGTCTGGACTACCCTCACACTTTCCAGTCCAGTTGCTTTCAGGACTGACCACACAGTTCAGTTTCAAAGTGAGTGCAGCTCAGACCTTCGGGAGCAGCACAGCTCAAAGCACAAAGGTCTCTGACCTTTTCCTTGTTGCATCACACACTTGTTCTCACCTGCTCTCTAAGACTTTGGATTCAGGAGCTTTCTGCTCTGTTTTATTCCTTGCTACTACACTCTCAGCTTTGAAATAGAGAGGAGAGACCCCTAACCTTTGAGGACACCTTTGTGCTATTATGCCCTGTTAAATAATGCAAAATTGCATATTGAGTGCATCTGGATTGCTAGTCACTGACTGGAAATAATGTTAATTATTAAAAGGTAATAAAGGAAATATGTTTGTACACAGTTTGAAGCATTAGGAAGGACTTGAAGATATTAGCATTTACAGGATTTCTTCTGTGGCAAAGGAAAGATAATCATGCTAGAAGTGTAATCCTACCTTCTACCAGAGCTGGGATTTTGACTCAGGACTTTACCTGGGAAATAGAGCTCTCTTTGTTGACTTGTTCACTGTAACATCAGGTCAAACAGAGCTCTGACTTCCAGCCAGATAGAGAGAGGTGAGGATCAAAGGAAATGGAAGAATTTGCAACAAAATGTACAGGTTCTAGGAGACAAAGCTGACATAAAGTCAGGAACAAGAGAAACCTTAGGCTTGACGCTTTGAAATTCTTGTTTTTTCTGACTATTTTTAAGCCTTGCATGGTCTAAAACCAGCTTTAGTTGACTTTCTGGAAAAAGAAGCTTCTTGATTTGATCCCTAGTTGGCCAGAGTGCTACTTGCTGGATATTAGGGAGGAAACCTAAGGTGATATTTTGCTGTGAAGATAAAAGCATTTTCAGTAAAAAATCCAACACTGACAAAAACTGGCAGAACGCATTACTTTCTAGCCAGGACTTTTTCTGTCCCTACATCAGAGAGAAAAAGAACGGAAAATTTTTTTCCTCTGCCTCTTTTTCCTACATGAGAATTGACTGAAACCTGCCCCCTGAAGAAGCATCATGCTGTTTTATCAGTTACAGGCGCAATGCATGAAAGTACAAAGGATTTAACAACGACACATTTAGCACTTTAGGTCATTTCTGCTGTGAATACTCTGAAATTCATAAAGTACTGAGGAAGACTTTCTCTTAGTGCTAATTTGAACCATCAATAAATGAAATATTCAAAATCTGTGTAACAATTAAGACTGTACATGTTGGCTTGAATGATTAAAACCCCTAAAGCAACTATAATTAATGTGTATTAATTCATAGGTGGCAATAAAAAATGGCAAGTTCTTTAATTTTGTAATTTTGCTGTTAGAGCGTGGTAAGTAATGAGGGTTCCCAAAAAGTTAAGTACATGGAATCACAGGCAGTACTGATACATGCGCTTGGAACTCATCTCAAGTAGCTAAGAATATTTATGCAAGAGTAGGACAGTGAGGAATCAATTTAGGTAAAGTGCTCTGTTGAATAACTGTGTGCTTAAGGTTAAGCAGATATCTGAATGATTGCTGCATCCAGTCTAAACGACATAAGGAGATATTTGCTGCTGATTTTCAGTGTAAAATCTATTATTGCTGCATGAAGAAAAAAAGGGGGATGATTTTTGTGATGCCTTTCACTTCTCCAGCAGCTGTATTTTATTCAGTGCAAGTCACTTTGCAATGCAGACTCTTCCCTGCAGAATTTTTGAAAATGTGATGCTCATGCTCTCCATCCTGATTAAAAGGTGGCAAGGCCACCCAAAGTTTAAATCAAAGCAGAATCTGATCAGTAAAATTTATCCCAAAAAGAGTAGAAGACAAAGGAAAAGAGAAAGGACTGGGAAGGAGAAGAGATAAATATAAAAAGAGAGAAGAAAGATGGGGGTGGGTTTTGTAGGTCCTTATTTGGGAACTAGAACGTCTTTTGTATTAGAAAAAAATTCAGTAGAAAATACTGTTTCTTTAAACCTTTTTTTGTGAGGGTATGTCTTACAAGGCAAAGGATGACAATAGAGTACATCCACTGTACTTCCTGAGTGGATGGATACACTTTGGCCCTTGGTAGCACTGTAATGTTCATTTTCCCTTTGTTTTAGTATTAAGTGCTAAAAAAGCAACTGAATACTATATAGCTTTGGAATGAAAACAAAAAAAATAATTTCTTATAAGAGGAAATACATTTTAGTGTATTGCACTGGGTGATCACTGAATCACACCTCACTGTGAAAGTGCGATGAGGGTCAGCATCATAATGATGGGAAATGCAGCTGATTATTGCCTTGTATTTCACTTCTGGAACTTAGGGCTGTGTATCCTAGAGAGGCTGAAGGAAAAAGTAATTTGCAGAATGACTCATTGAAGAGTCACTTAGATGTTTCAAGTAAATGTCACATTCCAATCTGTTCAGAGGTTTGCAAAGTGAAAAGAAACCCTAAGAAACAGGAAATTGATTGTAAAGCCTCTGCTGGTGGAAATGGAGTCAAATTCTTAAGACAACTCTCCCTGCCCCCATTTTGAGCTGTAAGTATTCACTACAAAATGAATCTTTTCAACAGCTCAGTTTTCTCAGTGGAATATTACAGAGACCAGCCTGTGCGTATGCGTAAGGGCTGTGTGTGTGTGGAGCAGACAGTTTTCTCCCACATGATTAGCACAGATCTTAATTACCACATGTTTCCCAAATCTGGCAGATGAGGTGGTTTATTTCATTGTGTATCCATCTGAAAAATGTTGTTAAGTGGTCAATTTTTTTGTTAGAGTTCTATTTCCTGTGTTATTTTACGTATTTTTACAGTGTTTTGTCTTTCAGATGCTGTAGGAAGAGACAGTGTACATTGTGGGTATCACTACAGTTGTAACTCAAAATTCCGATGAGTCCTAATAAAGGTAGTTTAAGGTATGCACCATTTACTTACTTACTGTGATTTTTAATAATTATTAAAAAAAATTAATTGACTTTCAATAAGCAAATTCTTACTGCTTTCTCAGTACCTACATATTCATACAATAATTTCGGAAGCATGTCTACATCTGGATATATGTAAATAAATACATGTATTCATTTTTTTTAATGTACGTGTTTATGTAACCTTTGTGCTCTTTTATCCAGGAGATCTATATATAATTATCTACACAGATTACTCAGTTTCTCATCTCAAGCAGATCAAAAGAGGATCCACTTAGGTACAAGTGGCCCAGCAGGACCTACAAGGAGATGAGGTGCATTAAGCCTTCCAGGCAATATCACAGAGAATGGAATTAATGCGGTCAGCCAAACATAATATTTCACTTGTTTCATTGATGTAACAGGTGAAAATTAACATAGCTGTGGTTTTCTAATTTAGATCTGGATTGTTACAAAAGTATGAATTGTATAAAGGAGATATGTCAGGTGACCTTAGTCTTGTTCTAGTAAAAAGTGCAACATCGATTCAGTAAAGAAGTGACAATTTAAAACGTATAAATACACAAGTTAATTCCACCTCAGATTTCATTGCCTCAATTATGCTAGAAAGAAGTTAATCTAAAGTAAACATATGAATTTTGACTACCCTATCCCACATTTGCCTAGGAGACTGGTATTTACATGTGATCTCTCCATTTGATACGCTCTTTTGAGCAAAGAGTAGGATCTAAATTTTAGCTGAAGGAAACAGAAATCTGATAGTGAACATTTATTCCTATTTAAAGTGACTTGGTTGGCTCATGCCCTGAAGAGTGATGTTTTGTATTAGATAACAATAATTGGTTTTAACAGGTCATTCTTTTTTTTTTTTTTTTAATTTTCATGCCAGACAAAAGCATTCACCGTATCAAAGTCTGACAGCAGACCTTAACCCAAAGGGTGACCAAAATAACCTTTATGTTTTGAAAATCTGTTTTATGGGCTGCAAGGAAATTTTTTTCTCTTAGATGAAAATGTGTAACAGACAGTAATTGCTCATACCTCTCATAGAGAAATTGGCCCAACCATTAGAAATATAAGTCACAGACAGGTTGGGAGTTTCACTGTAGTATCATTCACCCTTTGCCATTGATTACAGCACTCAGCTTTTATGTTCAGATGCCTTCACGAAACAGCAATATGTTTTGAGATACTGATCCTGTTGGATGTATCTAGATCTTGGTTTGCTAACAGAAATGAAGAAGAGTGAGAACGGCAGCTGGGTAGGAGGTTGTTACATCTGAAATAACTTGCAAATTTCCTCAGGCTTTTGATCTGTAGAAGGGGCTCCTCTCTAGAGCAGAAGCAATTTCATATGTATTAGCAACAGAAACTCAAAATGAGCAGTACCGCAATTCTAATCTGTGAATTCAAAGCACAAGTACATTTATTTGCAAGTTCTGGTCCTGGATGAAACAAAAAAAATACCAAAATAATTACAAGATTTTTTACTTAAAATACACATATTTTCATCAATATGTAAATGTAAAATGTATAGAAAACAGAGTTTTGGAGAGAGCTTTTGGACCTAAGAAGCAGGGCTATTTATTTTGTGTTAAGAATCAAGAAACAGACCCTTTCCAATCCCCACAGCCTGTGCTCTAAGAAGCTTGAGGGTTTACCAGAACAGAAAAATATGATTTCTATTTTTAGTTTTCAACATATATACAAGATATGTATCCATAATTAACAGCAGTAATATTCAATATGACTTACAGATGTGTGGCATTCATTTTGACTTGTGTTGCTGGTACCATTCCTCTCAAATGTTATGTTCAGGTCAGTATAGAATATCTTTTATGCTTTGGTACTCCAGACATGG
Organism: Struthidea cinerea; assembly: GCA_013397865.1. Taxonomy (NCBI): domain Eukaryota; kingdom Metazoa; phylum Chordata; class Aves; order Passeriformes; family Corcoracidae; genus Struthidea; species Struthidea cinerea. The sequence goes on along the minus strand of VZTI01001213.1, from coordinate 35,931 downwards.
AGCTGAAATTGTAGCTGTTTTCTCCCCTTCCCATCCCATTCTCCATTGCTTCTTCTTCTCCTCATTCCCCTGAAAAGAAAAATAAGGCAGAAACCTGGGTTTGGGGAATTTCAGTTAGAATGGTTATATCATACCATTATATATCTTGTCACCAGAATTTGATGTCAAACCTGCAGCGAGCTACAGAATTTTCTCTTTTAACTTACTTAATTTTTGGAATAGGCTCTGTGGTTAGTGTTTGTCCATCTCTGTTCACGATCTAACTACCACTAGTCTTCACCCTCACCGTTTGCTGGTGCAGGCATGCATTTGTACCCCAGTTAATTTTCCACAGTCTGAAAAGCTGTGCAAAGTAAGGGTCATTTGCCATGTTACCATTGCTACATTCTAGTAAACCTTACGCAGGTGCTTTAATGTTCTTAATGGCATCTTTCTGTAACAGGAATTAAAACATACCATCCCAAGGTAGGGCTGTGAAGAATGTTGGCAAGAACCCTTCAGCAGTTAGTCATTTAAAGACATTATTTTCTTTTAGTCAAATGAAGGTTATGAATTTTCACAGCACTTACAGTTAGAAAACTATAGTTGGCCGTAATAATTTCAACTATGATTAATGTATAGCTCTAGAATTATAATGCAAAATACATTTGAAGGCTTATTTAGACCACGACAAATAGCTTTTTAAATGGAAAACACATTGAAAGTAGTTTTACTTCAGAACTGTAGAAATAGAACAGTGGACTGATGATATACTTGATACATATGAATGATGCAAAGTTGGCTTGCAAGTAAATCTAAGGAAGGTTGACTTAAAAAGTCAGTTATGGTCTTGTGCTGAAAAGTACTTTGGTATTTTTTTGGGGTACCTGAAGCAAATTCTCAGGTGTTTTTAAGAAAGAAAAAGCAAAATTATTTCTGAGATGCTGTTGAGCTTTCATTAAGTTTAAAATACTTGCACACTATGCTGCTTCTGGGGTCGTTATTTTTTTTCTCCAAAAGAACAAGCACAACATGCAGGATGAAATATCAATTTGTTTTGTTTCCCTCCTGCATATTTTTAGCAATGCAAGTCACTCTTGAGGAAAAAAAACTTAACTATAATGGCACATCATCCACAGACTCTGAATGAGCAGAGTATAATGAATGATTAATTGTGAGCGCTCACTGCTGTGGAGGGAAGTTCCGCAAACCAAAATATTAAAAATGATCCAGTCACTTTTGCAGATTTCTAATTCATAAATGAAAGTCATAAGTGAAATATTTCTCCAGCACAAAAAGCCCTTTGCAGTTCTTGGTAGACAGAAGAAAAACAGAAGTAATGATTTCAAATTTACTTGAAGTCTGCACACCTCTGGGCAGTGTGGTAATAACGTTTGTACCCCCATCTATCTTGAAGCTGATCTAACTATCTGCAGTACCTGGGGTACATGAAAGGCTTTGTCACTGAAGGTCTTTGAAATCCAAACAGACTTGGTGATGAGTGTGTTACTGGCATAGCAAGGAAACACGCACAGAAGAAACACTTGAGTGCACCTGCAGTTTCAAAAGAGAACAGGGCTTACAGTGTTGCTTAAGAAAACTGTCGAGTGAGATCATTGAAAGGCAAGGCCTAAGAAAATGGGGAGATTCGACAAAACAGTTCATGTGTCTTGTAGCTGAGGATACCTAGAACAGAGCTCCAAGAGTCACGCCCTTCCCCTTCACTCTAAATTGCTAGCAATTAATCTACTTTATTCGGAACCAATTTTTTTCCTAAAATTTAATATGTAATGACTTTCAATGCTATTAAGTGATTTTTCTGCATTAATTTAGCTGCAGAAAGAGATATGATAAAATTTTCACTGTCATCCAAATATATCCTCTTTACCATTCTACCAAGGATGGGCAAGGAACAAGAGCTCTATTACTTTTTGTTTTACCTGAATTGCAGTTACTATGATTGGATATCATCTACCCAGTGCCAGATATTTTTGTGTTTACACTGTGATATTTTGGATTGTTTCTGAAGATAATGTTTGGCATTTTTTTACATTATGACATCTAGTTTGACTCTTCAGACCTCATTTATAAAAAGCAAGATTTTCTCTACAGTCCCAGGAATATTTTATACTTGAAAGTACTCAGATATTTTTCTTTTGGCCATCTGTCTACAACTGCTTACTCAAATCAGTGCAGCCAAGGTCATCTTGCGTTTCTTGTCTAAGGCTGTCAAACTTATTTTCAGCCTTGTCAAGTTCAGCCTTTGCTTTTTATCTTTGTGCTAAGGGGACATTTAGTGTAAGTGTGGTTCTGTTGGCATTTCTTTTTCAGTCCCCTTTTTGACTTACTGCTTTTTGTGCCATTTATTGCTCTGTGACCATTCTTGGTTTATTTTAAAATATAAATGATTTTCTTTCTCTTCTTCATTGTTTCTTACAACCTCCAATGTAACCTTAAACCCCTTTCAGCAAAGCAAATAGTTACAGTATTTGGTTTACGGTTACTGTTTCATATGAACTGAATTCAGAAATCTGATCAGAGTACCTTGAAAAGCAAATGACATAGTTCTGGCTGAGAAGGTGGGAGCAGTTCTCTAACATCTCTGAATGCTTGTTTTATCTCTGATTATTCTTGGATTTTGAACAACAATGAAAAGTCACTAAGAAAAAAAATACTGTACTCTTAAGCATCATAGTTAGGATATTTAAAAATGCTCTACAAAAAATATAAACAAACCAACAGTTTGTGCATCATGATGTAAACATGCATAATTTGTCTAGTTCATCACTGTCATGCTTGTATTATGCTACTTGTGCTGGTTACCTGGAGACAAACCAATCTAAGCATATCTATAGCACAGGGGAAGTGACTTACTGCAATTTTTTCTCTGGATCCAAAATAAGGTTCAGCCCAGGTGCCATGCAGAACTGCAATGACTAGCACACAATGCTTAGCTGCTTCTTGGGTAACTCTTAAGGAAACATAGTGGTTGCAGCAGTTCGAGCCATGCAACAAATAACTAATCAGAGAGTATTTTTTTTCTCCTTGCTTTGGGGAATTTTTCAGGAACATCTTCCAGGATGCTATTTCACCCTGAAACTTTCAAATGGTGCCTTCAACTGAAAAGTACTTAGCATTTTGTAGAGCTTATTAACCATCTTGTCATAGATTTCAATAAAAAGTTTTGTCCTTGTCGACACAGAGTCAATTGTGCATATCGCTGCATCTTTCTTTTTCACTTCGTTTTCGTAATATAATATTCTGAAACTTCATCAATGACCTTGAAAATATGGTTCTGCACTGATGTGTTTTTTCTTTCTCCTCAAGGGAGCTTTTGTCACTACCTCAACAGACCATTCAGGAGGTGAAAATGTGGAGCTGTTTCAGCTGCTCCCTCCCTTGTTTGCACTGCCAGCAAGGTCAGGTGCTACTTATTGCTGATGTTGTTCCTATGCAAGACCATGAAATGGAGGAGGGACACCCACGTAGCTGAGTTTTCAGGATTTGAAGGCACAACATGGGTCCTCACTGCACCAAAGGGCTTTGTCCCCGTTTCACCACACTAGGTAGTCCAACCCAGCATGTCTGTGCTCCAGGGCAGCTGCCATCCCATCCCACCCCATTCTCTCATGGGCATACTTTGATTTCCTACAACTTTGGGAGACTGCCCAAATGAGGGATGGAAAACAGAGATGTACTGAGAGGGCTGCAAGGCAAGACTGTTACACTGCTCCCAAAGGAAAACAAAAGCCATGCAATGGATTGATCATGTGAACAGCTTGCAGCTCCCTGAAGAGCAGATGAGGGAAGGAAGGCAGGAAAGGATGACTTTGAAACAAGTCTGGATTTTGCTCGTGGAGCCACTTGGGAGCCGTCTCCTGGGGACAGGCAGCCCCATGAGGCAGATAAACAGCTGCAGCACTTTGCTCAGTTGTGCCTCTCCTGTGCCTCTCTTCCCTACCCTCTTAGGCTGTCAGGGCAGGGAAGGAAAGGCTGTGTGTGCAGCCTGGAGTACTTTCGTGAGGGTCAGCTTTGTGCTCTTAGAAACCGGCACCAAGGTGGGCTGGTGCATTGGTGCTCTTGGAGACAGGAGCTTCATGCCTAATTCCTCCTTTGCTTGACAGAACTGATGTCTACTCTCTCACTTTCCTGAAGTGGTATTTGGAATGTTTGAGATCAAAGAACCAGAAGGAAGAAAGGAGCCTGTGTGCCTGAGTTATCCAGATTGAGGAAGTCAGGGGACTTCCCAAGCATCACTAGGGGGGTGGGTGACAGAAAATTGCCTGGGACAGGGACTGCTTCAGTGTTTTGCATCAGTGAAGAGCTTGAATGTAACTGATCAGCTGTCCAGGCAGCAAAGCCTCAAGTTTGGGATTGCTTTCTCCCAGCCAAATGCCCTAAAAACTAGAATTCTGTGTCTGATTCACGCTTCTTTTCCAAATGGCCTTTTGGGATTCTTTTTGGTGTGGTACAATGGCCTTAAAGGAAACCTCCTTTACTTGAATAATCTGTAAGGATTTGCTTATTTTCCTAAGAGGAGGTTTGATCAAAGATCCTACCCAAGGCCAGGTGTCCCTTTGTACTCATTGGTCTTTTTACCTCCCAGGGCTGCAGGATCTCCTGGCTGCTGTTCCAGGACGCAAAGAGCACTCCAAGTTAACTTTCCAGTCACTAGTTGATAGGTATTTGGTTTTTGGTTTCATTTTTTTGAGTGAATTGGAGGCTGCTATGGGATGTTGTAAGTTTTGCAGTTCTTTTGCTTGTCTTGATTGTCTTCTGAGAGACAGTCTCAGTCCCCTGGGACTTTTGCCTGTAGGAAACACTGGATTTTTATACCTAGGCATGTCTGTTTTTGTAACTAATTTTGTGGAGAGACCGTTCCTTAGCCATGCAGGTAATTAGAACTATTTTTTCTGTCTTCTTCAAAGCAGGATAGCCAAGTCCAAATTGGGCGTTGGTAAGAACCACCAGATCTGCTTTTCCTTGAACCATGCCCAAGCATTGTCATGGGCCAAAATGATACCAAAGAATATGCTAACGATTAAATAATGTGGATAATTGTGGCCAAATGTCTTGATGCTGTTTAATATACTAGTACAAAGTTAGTGATATCAGTGTGACTTTGTGACTGAGCTACTTAACTGGTATTTAATTACTCTTGCTTAGGTTCTCTGTATTGTGAAGAACATCATTGCTTTTGGAAAAAACAAAACAAAAACAACAGGACAGCTTCTAGGTAAATTGAAATAAAAATATTTTCAAATTTTATGCTTTGGTGTAGAGAATAGACAAATATTACCTTAGAAGAGCTGGAAGCATATCTATTATTTCAAGAGGAGTTTCTGAAATTTCAAGGGGTGTTTGAAACTTGGTGCACTTTTGTTAATGCAAAAATGGACTTATTGGTTCTACATCTTTTCATTCAGTTACTTTAAAATTAATTAAGTTGTAGAAGGTTTAAGATATTTACACCTGGTTCATCCCGTAAGTTAGCTGAATTTTTAACTTAATTACAGTCATATGTATTCACTCACTGATCAAAAGCTAATTATCTCTTTCATAAGGTAGAGCATTTTGGGGCTCACTACCTGTGGTTAAACACCTGTATCATTTTAGCAGAGAAAGTTTGTCAAAGTCAGAAGGCCATGGAATAGCACATCAAGAAAACAAAATGGAAATTGTAGCAATTTGCTCCAGAAATTCAGTGGTTACTGTCAACCTGCATAAAGCTGTTCAAACTCTGTCCTCTTGGTAATTTCCTATTTTAACTAAAGAATGCGTGCAGGCACTGCTAATTCATTCTGAAATCATTCTCTACTTGCTGAGCTGAAATGGGATCCAAAGCTGAGAAATTGTATCTGAAACACATCCTTGTTTTTGTTGTGAGTTCTATGATGTCTGCAGCACAGCTTGAAGTTTGCCACCTGGTTAATTTAAAGCACACAGAATTTATTTAAATTATAAACAAACTCTCTAAGATATTCTTCTTTTTAATGTCACATCCACTGGATATGTTGATTATAATAATCACTTTACTTCACCATTGTAAAGAGCTTCCTTTCCTTCTATTTATATATAACATCCAAAAATTGATCTAGAGGGTAAAATTGCGTAGTCTGATGCTTGCTTGTTTCTGTGGAGACTTACTGATTTTTCACATATGCATTGGAAAGCACTGAGCCCACCTGTGGCACTTAAATTACCTAATGAATGTAGTGCTAATGAGTGAAACATTATTCACTTATGCTTATGCCAGACAGAGTCTCAGATCTTCAAAATTTGGAGTAATTTCTGTCAGACTGAGCTGGCGACAGCCTTTTTCTGTTGCTCTGCTGCTTTTGCCATCCTTTAGACAGCTGTATATTTCTCAGGTATGTGAAAACCAGTCTCAAAAATAAGAGGGCATAGATCATCCATGAGCAGAATTTGCAGCTGCGTCAAACCGTGTTCCTGGAGCAGATGGATCAAGAACCAAATTGTAGATGGTGATTTATTTAATACCTTTTTCAAAATGAATATTCTGGAGCCTGGGCAAATTTTTTTGTAGGCAATCCTGAAATTTATAGATACAAGTGAGATGAGTTTTCACACATCTTTCAGTATAATTAAGAATTGAATACATAGTTCATCATTCAGGGCTATTTATAGTTCTCCCTGGAATTGCTGTTTTTCCAAACAGCCATTTCTGCTACATTTCTGTCCGCTAGTGTATTCTTTATTGTCAGTATGTAATGAAATGTGTAAATAACCCAAACCTGCAGTGACAAATAAAAGTCACTTCTTGGAGATACTTGTGATCGAGTCAGATACCTTGCCTCTTTTCAAAAACACTGCTAAAGAGACTTGTAATAAAAAAGCTTTCATTAAGGGAGTGGGAAGTGTGACCCTTCTGCAAATGAATGAACATCTGGTTTGGAACATTTATAGATTTGATTTTTTCATACTATCATCTAATTCTTTCTCCGTTCCCATTTCATTCTGCAGTTCTGAAAGATCTGCCAATAATTCCGTAGTCATTACCTTAAAACTTCTTGTAGTGAGAGCCTGCCAAATTGATGGGCCTTCACAAGCCTCTCCTCATGTGTTTGCCTTGAGAAGGAAGGGGTTTTCACACTGTTCCCTCAGCCCTGATTGTCCCATATTTGCTGAATCTCCCTGGAGACTCAGGCAGTCATTTTGTAGTTGTACAAAGCTGACAGTTGACCTTTCTTTCTTAACCATGGAAAAGATATTCATTATTTCACAGGAGATAAGAATGCGTGTACAGATCCACATGTTCACAGTGTTATGTCACTCCCATATTTCTACTTGTACAAGGCTCAGAACTTTGCTATTATGTTGAGCTGTTTATCTCCAGAATGCAAGCCAAAATTGTACAAGACCTGGTTGTTGCTGTAAATGACATGTTTTTATATACCTGGAAAAATGTGTTTAGTGAGGTTGAACTAGATGATCAAGATGACAAGATTATGTCAAAAGGGAACTGCAGTAATTTTCCTCCCCTCTGTGTCACTGACAGAGGTAGAGAATTTGGAAGTGATGTTTGACTTGGGAAGAAGGAAGAAGTAGGGGGAAGGGTTGTTAAGATTTGGGTTTGTTTATCATTATTCTACTCTGGTTTGATTGGTAATAAAGTCTATTTTGCCCATGACCATAATCAGTGGGTGATCCCTCCCTGCCCTTATAGTGACCCACGAACCTTTCGTTATATTTTCTCTCCCCTGTCCAGATGAGGAGGGAAGCGATAGAGCGGCTTTGGTGGGCACCTCACATCCGTGTTTGAAATTTCCTTTAGGAGAGCTTTGTTCAGAATGCTGTAATGGTTAAAAGACATAATAGTGCAACTAATAACTCTCACCATTTGCTTTCTCCTCTCCAAAATCTGGATTACAGGGATTAAGAATCCTTCAAGGGATGCCATAAATAAATGTTTGATACATAAACTGCTCCTAGCTCAGCACTTCCATGAATACTTTGCACTGTGAACTGATGTCTTGGTTTTCTAGTATTGAGAGCAGCACTTACTGAAACATATCTAGTCATAGCCCAAAAATGGCACCAACAATTTGCAATGGCAAAGTTGTAGAATTAAATAATTCATTGTCAAGGGATTGCCAAAACACTTGAACATAAAATATTTGAAACTTAAAAAACTGAATAATAGTCTAAAACTAGAATTTTTCCAGGTAAGCTGATAGTTTTTATATTAATACTGTGCTCAGAGTGTTGACATTATTAACATGTTGCACATACACGCAGTGCTATTACCTGTTGCCTTGGTAACCGTATGTATTATACTGGTAGCATAGCAACATAAGTGAACATGCATGGCTTTGAAGAATCTAAAACAAATATACAAGTAAGTGGAGGGAGTCAGGTCTGAAGGAAAGATTTTTTTTTTTGCATCAGCAGGAACAGAATATTGTACTTTCCAGAACTATTTCAGGGAGAATAGATTTTTTTTCCCTCTATGTTAATGCCCTGTATATTGACTTCCTAGTTGGAATTGCAAATTTGAAATGCAGTTGTTTCTGTCATTCATTGCTTGCCCCTCTTCCTTCTAGGATGGAAGTGCATCATCAAAAGGTAAAATTTCCTGAAGGCTTTCTAAAGCAACAGTGTGGAAAAATAAAAAATAATTGAAATATGATAGCCAAGCTATGTTTTGGGTAGTTTTATCTATGGTTTCTTGTTTCTAGTAGTCAAACTGCAGGATCAGGATGTTGAACAAGAACTGTGTGCGAGGGGAATAGTCCATAGAAGGCTGACTTTACAAAGCCTTAGGTAACTTCAGTCAGTTTTAGGTACTGGTGATAAAGTAGCAATAAAAAATAAATTGCTCCCTACAGAATATGAACTTGTGTTTCTACAGTATTGTGCACTTGAGCTTTGTGGTGTGAGCAGTGCGTGACTTAGTCATGGACAGACCTCTGTGAGCTGTTTGTTATTTTATGGGACTATGGGACTAGAGCTGGGAAATCAACTCTGTTTAGGACGATGCAAATTAAATTTTGCAAATTCAGTGTTACTCAAGTATATGCTTAAAGCTAAATGCATTCTTAAATGCTGATCAGAATGAATCAGTTATGAACTTAAGAATACAGGGATGTCACTTCATGAACCAAGGACAAAGACAAGCAAGTCCTCTGCTCTGCAGTGCACTTGTTCTCATTGGTGCATCTCCTGCCCATGTGAGGCTGATTAAATGAGAAAGATTAGAAGACTGCAAAGAGCATGCAAAAGACTAAGGAATGGCCACTTCTTATGCAAATTTTTATTGCTCAGTATTTTAGTGATTTAATTTCTGTACATGTAAATCACACTGTGTTTCTTTTGTTCCTCATGAGATCACTGCTATGGAGCTGTTCTTTATTAAACTTCAGCAAATTTCCATCTGTGTAAAATTGCACATTCAAGTAGGTGTGAATTCCAAAGGAAATTACTTACTTTTACTGCAGTCCCCTTTTGACACAATGTTCTCATTTAATTCCCTTCACTTTATTTTAATTCTTGATGCGTAGTGGGGTTATATGTGTGGTAGAGACAATGTGAAACTTGTTATCTGGGTAGGTGTGAAAAGTATCTGTGTAGCTACATCCAATTTCTACTTTACTAGAAAAAGACTGTGTATGACTTTAAAGCCCTGACCACATCCAGAATCCCCATGTGATGATGTGTACCCATCTGAAAAAACTTCTCATACAAATGTTAATTCAGTGTTAGTATTCTCAATTATTTGCATTTTTGATGAATCTTTATTTCATACATATAAATGAGAAATCACAGAAAGGTGTCAGCTTCTCTCCCTATATTAGGTTTGTGGTTGCTATGATTTCTTGTGACTGTGGCTATAGTAGCCAGAGAAATAAAAGACAGTTTGTGATACACAGACACTTTCCCACTGTATGCCCTATATTTACATATTAATGCTGACAATCAAATTTTAGAGTCTTTGCTCATCTCTCTCCCCTGACCTTAGCTGGTGTGCCATGTGCTCTTGATGTGTACAGTTCACTACAGCTTTGTTGGGTGGGGGAATTTTCACCTTAGTGGGGGCAGACCCAGGAGTCAGGAACATGCCAATGCTACAATGATTTCAAGTACATCCACTCTTGAGAAGAGGGGGAAATTAGTTTCTGAGCTTTGCAGAACACTTCAAAAGCTCACATTGCTCAGTGACTTTTGTTTAAAATATCTCTCGTTTCAGGAATCACCATTGCAATTGCCAGAAATGTGAGAAAAGGGTGTTTTGATAATAAGGAATGCCAGCCCAAATTGTTTGGAAGACTTTACAGCCCATCCTGGCTTATAAAATCTAATGATGACTTATGCTGTGGAACAGGACCCATTACCTGTACAGACTTCACAAGATGAGGTGAAGTCAGCTGTCTCTTAGAGATGTGTTAAACTACTCAGAAACCTTTCTCTCACACCAACGAGCATCAGGATCAAGATGCTGGTACTGAATATCTCATTTTTAGAAAAGCAAGCGATACGATAGAGCTGCATAACACCAGGAGCAGCGTCCATTACAGGGTTATTCTCATGTCTTCCTGTATTGTGAAGTGATTGACAAGGAACAGAGATAACAAGCTAGAGCAATGCAAATTTTGAGTGGTTTCCTGTCCTCAATATCCTTCAAGCTGTGTCTTCTGTCACTTTTTGAAATGAGCATGATTCCTCCATGTACATCAGAAATTTCCAATATAACCCTTACGTAAAACTAAATTTATTTGAGTTACATGAAGAGAAAACAGTCCCCATTAAATCACATTGATCCAGCCTGTCAAAGCATCATAGAATCGCTTGGAAAGGAAGGGACCTTGAAGCTCATCTCATTCCAACCCCACTTCCATGGTCAGGAACACCTTCTACTAGACCAAGTTGCTGAGAGCCCCATCCAGCCTGGTCTTGAACACTTCCGGACATGGGGCATCCACAACCTTCCTGGGCAACTAGTTTCAGTGCACCATCACCCTCACAGTAAATATTTTTTTCCCGATATCTAACCTAAACTTACGCTCAGTTTGAAGATATTCCCACTTGTCCTGTTACTACATGCCTTGATGAGCATAACTGCCAGAGTGGTATTCAACTACAGGAAGGAAACAAAGTGGGAAATTTTCAAAATGTGGTAGCTAGCACCTCTGAGCTTGTAGCATCAGTGAAAGATTAATAGTTGTGTCATGATTAGTAAGTTCATTACATGGTATATGGTTATATAGGGCTTGAAAGAGATGGGTTCAGTTCATCCTGTGTGACCTTGGACAAGCTGTTTATGCTGTTGCATAGTAGAGAATGTGAGACTTACCTGCATACCTCCTTCAATTTAATTACAGGGAGCTGTTTTTCAAAACAGTTATCTAATAAGGGCAGATAGAGCTTTATGTGGAGTGAATTCTTTCTTTCAGCCAGTCTGGCTGGTTTTGGGCTTATCTCTTGATGCGCATATCCTGCAGTGCTGCATCCTGTAATCCCAATGCTCTGAATGGCTCACCCTCATTTCGCCTGATATCTTTGGAGAGAAAACAGTTGCATCTGAATTGTACTTAGATTTTCTTTCAGTGAAACAAGGGCATTCCAGGGCCTTCTCTGGGCCTATGAAGGCCACCGGCATGGAGCTTCTTTCTCCTGGCTATATTGTCTGCCTGGGGTTATTTTTATATATTTTCTTAATACAGTTTGCTTCTTTCTCGTTGCTTCCCAGCTGATGTTTGAAAGTTGCCCCCAGCCTCTCCCAGTTGTGTTGCCCCAGGCGACTGTTGTTCATTGCACACTGGTTCCCTGGGGCTCTCAGGTCTTAAACACATATGGTTTCCTGTCACTCAAACTAAAACAGGTCGGGCAGTGGCCGCTGACCCCTGTACAGCTGTTGAAACAAGTCTCAGCCAGCTCAGGCTGCGTCACAGTGTGCTGGGTGCTTTCTCCTGCTAATGTCAAAGATCAAGTTTGCAGTCTATATGGTTCTGACGCAGACCTGGGACTGCTCCTGAGTTTCAGCTCTGATCAGAAACTGGAAAATGTTCTCGGCTGCTGTAGGTTGCCCATAGCCCCTCTGCTAGCCTTTCCCTTGCTGCATAGCTCTGTTACAGTGATAACAGCAGGCACATATGATATGAAAACTAAGTGGATGTGTCTTGAGTTACTTGCAGTAAGTTGAAAGGCAAATGTTCAAAGACTCACATTTTTTAAAATTGCATTTAGCTGATTGTTGCTAACAATTCATAAGAGCGTATCTACCAAAGTCTGCTGTAACTAGCCATGATTATCTGTTAGATACATTGGATCATTTCTAATATACTGAATATTAAACATCAAGTACTGGAACTTTTCTTGCCAAATAGTGTTCTACCAAGGAACACATGACAGTATAAGATGTTTTGGGTCCAGTGGATATCACTATGATAATGTGTGTCAACATCCATTCCTAAATAGATGACCCTGAATTAGTAAAATTGCTAGGGATTGGATTCTATTATTGTATTATGTAGTGTATAATTTCTATAAATTTGTATGCCTTTGTAAATATTCTTGTGGATGTCAAGGTCTTTGAAATAGCAAAATTTATCTAAAATTTGATTGCAAGATGACTTGCTTTCTTTTTTTAGTCTGACACTCAGTAAACATAACAGAACAGTCCTTATCATTATTAAATTGACTATTTTTTTGAGTTATATTACGTCTCAAATTTTCATTTATTTCTGAAGAGCAGCCAAGAGAAATCTGTTTAATATTGCAGTGTTGTATGGCAGAGCTCCTAGCTTGTGCCCAGGCAATCCACTGACTCATTCTCATGATGGCTGAAGCAGGTCAGAGCCAAGGCTGCAATATATTAGAATCAGAATTTAGGGACATTGTGATCTGTGTGAGTATCTCATTGAATGCTGGGATCTTAACCTGTGCATTCACTTCTCTTGACCTTAGAAAGTCCAAATATCTAGGCACCATTTGAACTAATTTTCACAGATGAATTTAATTTTCACATTGGTCCCAGTATATGTGTGGCACTTAGTCACACCCCAAAGCCCTACACACCTGACACACAGCTGTGCTTCACTCAGAAGTGAAAATGTATGATTTCATACTTAGAAGGTACAAATTATTTAATCAGCTTCAATATAAAGAAAAGCTTCCAGATATGTTTTCTATTATTATTATAAATGGAAAATGAAATTGAACCTAAAATAAACAGCCCTACAGGCACCTCGTGGTAATCTACCACAGAAATACATAGTGTTAATAACATTTCATTATGAGAACAGTATTGGGCTTGATATGCTGCTAACAGTGTTAGAAGGAGCTCCCTGGAAGGTGCCTAAAGGAAAGAGGATAGTGCCAATCTCTTTTAACTCCATTTAATAAAAGAAAATTGTCTAGTGTTTCAGGCACCAGAGATGCATCAATAGAGATGCCACTACAGAATGAGCTGTCACTGATTATCACTGCTTTTAATCTATTTTGTTAATGAAATCATTAGTTATTTTCATGTCAGCTAAGACAGAACTATGGCAACCTTTATTATTTGACATTGATCGAGTGTTCATGTCCCAGAAATGGATGAGTAATGAGGTATCTTTTAAAAATCCTGCGTAGCACTAAGAGAAACGATGTATATCAAATTATTAATAGGCACTTTTAATGTCTGGACAAAAAAGAAAATGAGGTAAAATGCACAGGGAAGTTTGGAAAAAGTTGTCATTTCCCACTGTACTTTGTGTTCTCTTCTATAAATGTTCATGTATCCAAATATTACGCTAGGAACTCCTAATCCCAAATGCACCATAACTCATGAATCCCCCAACCTGAACAATTATGCAGTCCCTATGGGAGCAAGTTAGTAAAAGAGCTGGTGCCTGAAGAGTTGGAGCAGCAGTCTGGTTACATGTCTTTACTACTAGCTGTTCTTATGTAAAACAGAATAAATGGTCTCCAAAGTAACATCGCTTACAAAGATTATGGCTTCTTACCACATGTCAACTGTGTATGATGACCTCTACACATGTACTGCTCTCTCAGTAGGTAGAATTTTTGTGTGCCATTGATACATAATCCATTTCATGGCATGTTCTGCATTTCCATTTTCTGGGAAAAAAAAGCCTTTTCTTTGCTCTGCTTAACCTGATTTGGCAAAAACCAGCCAACCAGGCAAACAAAAACCCTGTGGTCTCTGCACTACAAGAGTCAAACTAGTGTCTGAATCTCAGAATTATATGATTAGTTATGTGGGCTGAGATATAAACTGACCCACACAAATATTGAAGTGTATTCGTGTTATTCATAGGTTATTCTTTCAAATACCAAGTGAAAAAGCTTTAGTTTTCAAAACATTTCCAATTACTTGGGTAATTTTATTTTCATTCTAAGCAAGCATCAGAACATTATCAAATTAGTAGGCTTTTTCATTTATTTTCAGATCAAACTGTCAATTTCTTTAATTTTCACAATTCATTGACTGGTGCCTCTGGACAGTAAAATGGCACAAAAATACGGTTATCTGTTTATGGGACAATATTCAAAAAGCTGTTCTCTTTCATGGGTCTCTAACTATTAGCTCAATTAATATTACCGTAATTTTAGCCCGGTTCCGTGGGTCCCACAAGCCCACAGAACCTGGGGCATTTTCGGTAATACAGTCAGGTGACAAAGAGGCAGGAAGGAGATTTGCTTATCATCCTGCTGGATGGTTTATTCCATGTTTGCAGCTGAACTCCCAAAGCAAATCTGAAACCCGATCCCGAGGGCCCTCATTTTATCCGGGTCCAGGGAGAAAGGTGGGATTAGGGAATGGGGACCGATGGGAGAATGCCAGGGGAGTGACGAGGCTTACAGCCAACCAGGAGATTCAAACCGGGACAGACCATACCAAGGAAACAAAGCATCCCAGGGGATGCTTCTGTTCGCCCCTAACCAAAGGCATCACCGACCCCCACAAATTAAGGCAAAGCAGAAAAATATCACCTTGTTTGGCAGTTTACTCTCTCTTGTCTATGAATTCATTCATTGGACCATATAGCATCATTTAGGTTGGAAAAGGCCATTAACATCATTGATTCAAGGCAAGTCCAGCACTAAACCAAGTACTTAAAGTTCCACATCTACATGTGCTGGAAAAAGTAGAAGTCTAAGGCATGTTAACTTTGGAAGAGCAAATACAACTTCTATTTACATATTCTGAGTTATGCCTCTTTATTTAATGAAGGTTCCTAACAGAGGATTAGGGATCTCTTATTGCAGAGTTAAATGCAACTTCAAACTTCTGTTAGGACATATACCCAAGGCTACTGCAGTCTGGTACACAGATAAAGTCATACATGTACTGAGGAGCCAGAGAAGGCTGGAGATGTTTGCAGTGTTTCAATTTCCCACTTTGTCCTTAACTACTGAAATTCATATTTCTGCACATTAGGGGCCCAAACAGACTTTTGGCATTACAAAACCTAAGTGACACGTGGCAGCATTGAGTTCCACCCAGGAATTCATCACATGCATAATGGTGCACGTGAGACTAATCCCTCAGTTCTCCCTTGCTCAGAAGAGGAGTTTCTCCGATGCCACCAGCAGTAACTGGTGATGGAATGCTTTGACTCAGCTGTGCCCTGCCCAGTTCATAAGCAGTGAAGAAGACAAGTGCACAGGTAATGCCTGTGCCCTGCCTTGCTTCCTCACTCAAGCTGGAAATGTTGTGTAGGAATCAAGAGCTCTCTTGGGCCCGTTATTCCCCTGCAAGGAAAGTGTCTGGTCTTGCCTGGAAGCAGGTAGAATAAAACACTTTAAATGCATGTCACAGACAGGGCTTAGAAAAAAGGGTAGAAGAGTCAATGCTGCTGTAATTATTTTAGTAACAGTCTCAGCGGTGGAGGCAGACACAGACGTTGAAAGTGCAATTATGGCAGCGACTGTGGTGATAACAAAAGCAGTGCAACAGCAGGCACCCACTTGTCTTTTTCCTTCCTTTAAACTGAGGCATCAAAAGAAAGAAATGGCAATATTTCTGAGGTGAAGAAAAGTATTTTGATTTTAATCACACATCCTCTTGCCTCTTTCCCCTTTCTTGAAATGGTCAGAAAACTAGAGAGGCTCTGTCCTCATAGGTAATGCTGCCATATGGAAAATTCCAGAGAAATCAGTAGTGTGGAGAAGTACAGAAAACTTTATTTGGCTAACTCAGTTGTATCTTTTGCTTTTAAGGCATTACCATGCTCAGTCATTTCAATGTCTGGATAAGGGTGAGACAGACACATGGAATGAGGCAGTCTTCAGCCGCTAATACATTGGGTTTGTGTTTGTGGCTAACTGACTTTGGGATTCTTCTTCTAAGTCCTTTCTCTAGCTGTTTACTGTTTTGGATTGAGCTGTGGGATCCTGAATCAGTTATTCGTTGGAGGACAAACAAGCCTTAGGAAGAGGAATGCCTAAAGTCCAAAAGCTCAAAGGAGAAATAGGAAAAGATATAAATTTCCTATGTTCATTTTATGGAATTACTCAGAATGAGAAGCGATGTCAGAACATGCCATAATCAGCCTCAGTATTATACCACAGGCCTGATCCTGCTTTAAATTAGACATTAAGAGCAAGAACAATTTTCAGTGTGCACTGCATTTTTTGTAGAAACTCTTTATTAAGGGGTTGGTGCTTTGAAGCAGCTACTTTTATTATTTGGAAGGAGGTTAAATTATAATTAGAATTTGATTTTTCTAGGAAATGTGTTTTAAGAGCTGGCAGATTGTTTTCCCCATTACTTTTTATTTTTTTTAGCTGAAGAACTGCTTTCTATGTACATGAAAGAGGTAGCAGTCTGATTGTCTGATTGATTTCCATTAACTATCGAAGAACTTGCAGCTTCCTTAAGGAGAAAACAGAGAAGTTGTAGCTATAAATAGCAGCTGAAATGCAAGGCCCTGGAAAGCCGTGGAGAAGAAAGGGAAGTGTGGCAACCTGTCTGGGGCAGCACGTGGCTGTTGTAAATGCAGCTGGTAGAGAAATCTAAGTGAGATTGATTATTTGGAAGTAGTTTGACATGCAAGTTTAATGAGTGACGTTTGTGACTGCTTGATGAAATACCTTAACACCTTGATGGAAAGAGTTCAACGTGACTTGTTGCTTTGGAGGATTAGGTCTGCAGCTGTGTTAATGATGGGCCTCCAGATATTGATCTCTGTGGGTTTTGCAAAATCCAACCTGTTCAGCAGATCTCTAACATAATTGTTTGGTTTGTGGCTAAAATGTAGGGTCTTAAGAATCCTGCAACCCTGCAGTTTTTTCTTTTTGGGATGTCTGCAAGTCTTCATGAGCATGACCAACCCTTTAAATGTGGATGGTTCTAACAGAAATTTGGTTGCAAATGTATTCTGAATTGCTTTTATGATTTTTTTCTCCATCAAAAGAAACTTACAGGTACATAGCAATTCAGAAAGCTAAAGGATGTGTTTTTCAATAGTTAAGACTATTAATCATATGAATATTTTTTCCATTTTGGAACATAAACCTTGATTAACTTATAAGATTTCCATGCAAGTGGATTAATTTCTATGATCCCGTTGTTTAACATTGAATTCAATATCTATGTCAGATATTTTAAGAGGAATCTGAGAAATAATGTACACAATAGGTAAGAGTAGAATAAGCTGATTTTAATTTCTGATATTTTTTAAACTAATAAGATAGTTTAAATCTTGCATTTTTCTCCAAGGGGTTTTTGTCTAGGTTACCTGTGATTTTTTTAATATGACAGGGAAATCTAATACAAAAAATCACTTGGTTATTAGAAGAGGATAAACATATAAAATTCTCATTCTTTTAAAAATTCTCTATTTTTAATAACACAAAAGATAAACTGGCAAAAATAGGAGGAAAATTAATTACAAGCAACAAATTTTAAAGAAAAAGAATGCAAATAATGTGAAAAATTTTAAATCTATTGTTAAAGACCCCTTCCATGAGAGTCATATGTAATTGAAACACAAACCTGCTCCTGTAACGAAGACATATCAAGTAAGGATTATCCTTACTGGCATCATTCAGTGACTGAGTAGATCAATATAACTGTGATTAATTCACTTAAGACCCCATAAAAGTAAATATTTAAGTGCTAAAATTCATTGGCATTAAACACACATTCATTGGAAATTTATTGAGAAAGCAGAAGCTTCAACAAATTGTCATTTTTTGTATCAAATTGTAACATTTAACCCAAGAGTGCAGTACTTCAACTGGTGTCACACTCTTTAAAAGTATAAACAAATGCCTGGAAAATTTTGTTTTAAAATCAGTGTTTTATTCACAGCACTCTTTCTACTGAAGGCATTCTGCTTCACCTCTTCTTATGAGCATTACCACTAGCCCTGGGCTACAATATATCTAAGGTAGCCCAGGCACTTCAAAGCTGAACTTCAGACACTGGAGATACCTGGTATTTGACTTGTTCAGTCGCACCTCTACTAGTACTTAGAACCTTGATTTGCAGTGCCAATACACAACTTCATTCTTATCTCTCTATGTCTTCACATGAAATCTGTAGCATGAAATTCCAGAGATCAACATCTGGATCTGAAGTGCCATACTTCCAAAAAAAAAGGTGCCAGAATTCTGGAAACTCCTGAGTTCAGTGGGCTAAGGTGCCATAAGCACTGTTAGTACTACAAAATTACCTGTGAAGATGGTGATGAGGTATGGGATAAGGAGAAAGTCAGTGTATGGTGCCCAAAGCTGGAGCGTGGCTGTGAGAATTTAGGGACTAGGCAATCATCCCATCACCCCAGAGGAGGTAAGCAGTGGCCTGGACTTTGGAAGAACTACCTGGAGAAGTCTGTGTAGGCAGAAACTAGTCTCACAAGAATAGTCCAGCCAATCATGCAGAAGGACCAGCTTAATGTGGAATTAAATGGTTGTTTTTGTTGTATAAATGAGCAGTAAGTAACTGAGAATTTAGTTGAGAATGTTGATTAAAAAGAACTTTTATATGATGAAAAAAATGGATGTACCATGGGACAAATATCTGGTTGTTCTAAAGAAAAATGAAAAGCAATTGCTGTAATTAACAGAGGTTAGATGCTTGCTGATGTCCTTTTTCTGTATTGTGAGCAGGTTTGATCCATCAACAGAATCCCTCTGAATGGGCATTCTCAAAGAGGTTCTTGCTGTCAAGAGATGTGGTTCTGGTATCTGTTGTCTGTCTGCCCGTTCAATCACATTTTGAGGTGTTACGGAGAACACCTTGAATAGGTAGAGAAAAATATTCATTCTCTTTCCTTGAGCTGGTATTACATTGGTTGGGGGTGGTAAGGATTTACACTGTATCTGGAGCAGGCCAGGAATTCGCCTTGGTACTAAAACTTGCAGAACCATCTCATTGCAGTAGCTTTCTATAAATAACTTTGTGTTACACGCAAGACAGAGTGACTGTCACATGTTTGTCACAACTTTTGCTTTCTTAAATGAATGAAATTTTTGGAGAAGGGCATTTATCTGAGTTCCTGTAGGGAAAGTAGAGAATAAGGTGTGTTCTTAAATTCCTTGTGAGTTAAAAAACCTTAATCCAGTAACAAACCATATCTTCTTGTGAGGGAATCAGTCAAGATCTTCAGGCACAGATTTTACCTGTGAGCCAGGTCTGAAAGTAGATTTATGTGACTGTACATGGGCACCAGAGGCAATAATTTCCAAATGAATTTTTAGCTGGATTTAATTACTCACTTGTCCTTATTGCAGAGATGCTGTTTTGAAAGCAGGTTGTGAATGTCATAGCAAATGAAGGAGAAGGGTAGAAGCCTATAGATTTTGCTCTGTTCATGTACGTCTGCCTTGTGTAGTCAGGGCTTCTATACACGAAATAAATAGCATGCTTCTAAAAGTGAGGGATGACAACAAGGAGCTTTATCAGTCAGCTATATCTGAGTCACAGGCCTTCACATGGTTTTTTTAGGGTGACAGAGCAAAGCATAAGACCACAGGGATAAATACAGAACACAGTTATTAGCCTTGGGCCTTTTCTTGCATGATGTGTGCTATGCAAGCTTTGGGGCTTCTTCTGTAGGGGGATCTTTTCCCTTTGATATCTTCAGCACAGGGAGATACTCTAACCCCTCAGATGCTGTAGCAGTAGTGAAATGGGTCTGTTGCCATTCCATGCTGTGCAAATGAAGCAAATTTTCTCTCTCAAAGACTGCCTGCCTGCCCACTCAGGCAGAATGTTTAAAGGGTGATTTGGGCTTATGGATATACACAAAATAAGAGCCGATTATGTATTTCTTTCTTCACATCTTTTGCCTTTTCCGTTCTTTTCCTCCTCTTCCTCTTCATCTTTTTCTTTTAATCTTTCTTTTTCTTTTTCTTTTTCTTTTTCTTTTTCTTTTTCTTTTTCTTTTTCTTTTTCTTTTTCTTTTTCTTTCTTTTTCTTTTTCTTTTCCTTTTTCTTTTCCTTTTTCCCCAAGGAAGCACTTCTTTCAAGCACTTCTCTGTGCCCTAATGGTCTTTCTGTAGCTCTGCTAAAGAGATGAGTGGATGCTAAAGAAATTTATCAATATTTCTAGATGGCAGAAGGGAATAAAAAAGAAAGGTGTGAGGAAATGATAACTTATGCAGTTATATCTCTAAATATTATCTACAGAGAATTAAATTAAAGCTTCCATTGAAATAAAATTTTGCTGTACAAGAATTAGTAGACAGATTTCTGAGCATGTCATGTTTCAGCTGTGGACCAAAAATCTTCTAGTGTTATTGGTTATAGATAGAAAAAAAAACCACTTTATGAGAAATATGCATAAAAGCCCAATATTTTAAAGGCTTTGTGTCTTGAGTAGTACTTGTGCTTATGTTTTGCTGTGAGTAAAGGTTGTATAGTAGATGCTGCTCTGAATATTGAATATTCCTTGTCCATGTCCCCAACAAGAGAGGGATATTCATTTTCAGCAAGGCTTGTTGCTAACCCCTGATGACATTTGTGATGATCATCTACAGTCTGTCTAAACCAAGAAGTTCCCTGTAACATTTTAGGTTCTGAAATGATTGCCTGTTTTTAGAATACTATACTTGACTCCAAAGGAGCAGTTCTTTTTCTTCTTTTAAATAGAATTCATGTTATTAATTCAATCCATCTACTCCTTTTTTTTTTTTTGCTCTCTCACTCTCCTACATCTTCTTTTTGCTGACTGTAGAACTGCAGAATCCTGAATTCTGCCAGTGCCTTCTTGGCACAGTGTCATTGGTTACCACAGAAAGGGATCTGGTACAACCATTACTGAAAAAGGGAGCCTACATGATATTATCTAGCATTCTGTCCAGTCATGTCTTGAAAACCTCCAGTGATAGGGATTCCACTGTGTCCCTGGGGAGGTTGTTCCAGTGATCAATTTTTCTTATTATGAAAATATTTTTCATCATATCAAGATAAATCTGCTTCTGATGCAACTTTCACCCTTTGCCCCTTGACCTCTTTGTGTGGCTCTGTGTAGCTTTTTGTAGCCACCCATTAAGTACTGGAATATTGTGATGAGATCCTCCTTGAGTTTTCTCTTCTGCAGAAAGACAAGGCCTAACTCCTTCAGTCTTTCCTCACTGGGCAAGTTCTCCAGACTTTTGGTTATTTTCATGGCCATTCTGTAGACCTTCTCTATTCTCTCTGTGTCTTTTTTGAATTGTAGGGACCAGAACAGGAGACAGTCCTCCAGGTGCAGCCTGACAAGCTCTGAGGAGAGTGGAATGATCACGCCTCTACCACTGCTAGTAATCCCCCTGTGGCTGCAGTCCAGGATCTGATTTGCCTCATTGCTGCAGTGGTGCTCTGTTGACTCATGTTCCATCAGGATCCCTGGGTCCCTTTCAGCAAGGCTGCTCCTCAGCCCACAGATCTTAGCCTGTACTGGGCTCTTTGATTATTTCACCCCAGGTGCAGAACCTTGCACTTTTTGTTGTTAAACTTCATGCTGTTCTTGACATCCCACCTTTCCAGCCTGTCCAGGTCTCTGTAGGAGATGCACGTCCTACAAGCCCTGCACAAACACACTAACATATCTTTCAGCATGCTGGAAACAATCTGTTCTGGTTTTTTATGGAGTACATTAACTTCCTTCACCACTGGAAAATTAATAGGAACAGAGTTTTGGGATTTGTAAGTTTCATTCACCAGTGGCAAATGAGTAATTATTGTTGTAGAGTTAATTTATATACCTCTTCTGGTCACTAGATGGAGGTAGGCAACCACAATGAGGACAGCTTTCCCTAAGTTTTGTACTATGAAAGGAAAGCGATATATTCTGTGCTGATTTGGACAGCAGGGAGTGTATTTTATCATTAGAAATACTATTCTTGTACAAGGTTGCTTGAGGATAGGATGACATTTGCACTTGCCAATCTGTAGCTTTCCATCAAAGCAAACTTTTTCACTGGAATCTGTTTTAAATGAAAACTTGTCTGAGTATAATTTAATCTGATGTATATTTTATTATCAGTAATCCACTTCTGAATTTAGATAAGCATGAAAATTATTTAGATCATGCATAGATGTGTTTGTGTACAGAAATTACTTTAATGCATGACCTAAGACAAAAAGAGGAACTTAGTAATATTAATTTAATGTCTACTATACCCTGGGACTAAATAGATTATATATTATGTATGTCCTTGTATTAGCAATTATGAAATGCAAAGCTGTAACTTTTACAATGTGTTCGTGTATTCCCAGCATACAAGAAATAAAAATATAAACAGCCTTTTCAGTAACAGCTTTCAGATGTTGCTCACTTATAGTCACTTAAAGTTTTGGGATCTTTTCAGTAAGATCCCACTTCATCTTTACATCTTAAGTTGCTGCTTCTTGTTGCTTAGTTTCTAAAAAACGATTAATTTATAGGGACAGTTTGTAAACAGTGAGAGAAGGAACAATTCTGTTCCTTCAGTTACTGAAGACAGCCACAAACCTGTTTTTCAGCCTCAGAGTGCTCTGTGCAGATGTGCACAGCTGTGACAATGAAGCAAAACTTGGTGTCAGAGCTGATCTAATGTTACCTGTCAGACAGGAGAGCTACACTGCTGCATACTGAGCTTCTTGGGAATGGCTAGATTTTAATTTTCTAATTTTGTAGATGAAGCTACTTTATAAGTCTCTCTCCTCCATTTAATGCTGAAATGATGAGTTAATAAACATCCTGACCTTGCAGAAATAGTGGTGAATTAACTCAGGTAGTGCAGGTATATATCTATATATATAGGGTATATATATACATATATACCATCTGCTTTCTATAGAGTTAAGCAGGGCTGTGCATTTGCTGCAAGATTATTTAGAATGGGGTTTGATGAATTGATCATCAGGGCTTTCAAATACAACACTGGCATCTTCATGCTGTACCATTCTGATCACTGCTCCCACCTGGGGAAGATTCCCTCCACAAAGAGTTAAACCTGTCTGGTACAGCTAGAGCTGAAGGGAAGTGTGTTGGTAAATGGGAGAGGGGAGGAGAACATGGTATGCAAAGGATTATTGTACTACATGAAAACTCTAATCAACTTAGCCAGGTAGCTTTGCTCCGCTCTGCATGTGGATGTGTGTGTAACAACAGGTCCTTTGGACAAGAGTGCAGCAGTTCATCTCTTGAACGTGATCTATCCTCTGACCATCTGTAAGGGTCATGATTGTGAGGCTGTATCCACAAGTGTGTTTTGGTCTTAGTGGATTTCTCTTCCTTTAATTTAAGCATTGGGTTTGGGGTGGATTTTTTGAGCCTTTTTAAAAATTCTTTTAGCCTTCACAGCATCCTGTGGCAATGAGGTCCATGGTTTATTTATTGTTGTATGGAAAAATACTGCTTTCATCTGTCTATTCTCTCATTCTCACGTTGTAAGAAGTATTAAATTTTTTCTCCATTCACCTCCTTCATCCTGTTCATTATTTCACGTGCCTCAATCATATTGCTCTTATGGCATGTGGAAGGTTATGGAGACTGAGGACTAGAGATGATTGGAATATAGGAAATGCAGAGAGATGGAGAAAGTATCATCAGTGGTGTTCCCTTATAAATTTTGGAAAAGGGATTTAATTGAAATCGCTCTGCTTGGCCACTTGAGATGTGTTGGCCGTTGTAGAAGTTTGCACTCTATATTCTCAAGGACATTAAGTTGCTTTCTGACTTCTCATGGGTACAGAACACTCTGCATTTAGGCAGTTTCTGTAGATATTAGCGATATAATACTGCTCAAATCGTTGAGAAATGTTTTTCTTTTCCAAGAGAGAGTCCTATATTTAGTGGCCTGTGGGGTGCTGCTGCAGAGTAGAACTGTCTGCACAGATTTTTTCTGAACTATTATAGAGAAGGCTTGCCTGCTCCTCCTCCTACACATGCTGCTCTGTTCAAAGCCTAACATGGTTTCACAAAGCTACAGATGTTTCTTACCAAATTTTCCACCTGCAATGCCAGCAACATGAACTCACGTGGCAGTGAATGAGACTTACCGCCTCCTTCTGCTTCCTTGTTGCCGGGACATCTGAAGGATTTATCTCAGCAGCCAGCACTATCTGCTTAAGGTCTTTTGAGGTGCACTGGAGGTTGTAAATTTTTCTTCTCTTTGGGTTTCTTCTTTTGCTGTTGTTGGTGTTGGTGTTGGTGTTGTTGTTTTGTTTGGTCTAGGCCTGTGTGTTCACTCTGACACACACAAGTGGATGCTTTAGACTCAAGTTACAGATTTTTATTTGGATATGGAGAAATGTGGAATCACAGGTGTCCTGGTTCAAAGTGTGTGTCTTAAATAGCTGTTACTCAAGGGTTTGTTATAATAAGGAGCTCGCTTTTTTCTTTTCTCCTCCAGCTTTTAGTTGACTTCTCTCTGACTCCTGTTTTTCCATTTTTGTTCTGTATGCATCCCTGCATTTCCTTCCCTTGTGTAAGTGGGGTGGGTTATTTCCATGCACACAGCCAAGCACATGCACACAGGGATCATGTGTCTGCAGCCTGGTGTTGCAGAAGGTCCTGTTTGATAAGAGCAACACTAGGACACAGCAAAATTGTGTCCATTCTGCTAGGAGGGCCATTGCACTGTAGGAGCTGTGAGGGGAGGGAGTGAGATCTTTGGGGCAAAAGACAGTTCCAGGGAATTTGACTTTCAGGCATTTCACTGATTACAATGCATATACAAGACTTCATTCACAACACTGACACAATACAAATGTTACTGGAACAATATATATTTGTCTAGTTTTTGGGAACTGGAGTCTAACCAGGTATAACTTGAAAACATAGACTTTTTTTTTTTAAGATTGAGAAAAAAAAGAAAGTTTTTCTTGCAAGTAAGTGGAAGGATAGGATATTTTCAATAGGGCTTTGTTTTCTGTGAAGAGAGTAACACTACAAATTGTCAACAGCTACAGTCATGATAACTATTGAAATTGAAATGAGCTCATCATTAATCTCTGTGTGCTTTGGATTTAAGTTTTAATGACAAAAGTAGCCATTATGAGAGTATAAGTAGAATGCATTCCATAATTGCTTTAATTAACCCAGTCCCCCTCTGCAGAGCTAGCTGACGGCCTGACTGGCTCAGGGAAAAGTCCTGCAGAAAGCTGCTAGAACCTGTAAAGTGTATCTAGTGAATTATGTATGCTTGAAGACTCTCTGCCAGAAAGTGTTTTTGTTGCTACCTACGGCTTCTAGACTAATGCAAGAAAGGACTTCAAAGAGGGAAGTCTTTGGAGGCTTTGCCTGAGGGGGCTTAAATGTCAGCAGAAGTCAGCTCTGTGTGTCCTTGTTGATTTCAGTGACCTTGTGCAGACTTTGTAGCAAGGCTGACCTTTCTTGTTCCAAAACAGCATTGGATTAGAGAAGCAGTGTAAATAACATATCAGTGTGCTGTTATGACCTCTTTTAAATTCTGCCCTTGTAATCCTTGTGTGGTCCATTTGTATGGTGCAGACCCTCTTGCCCTTTTCAGTTTCAGTATTGAAATGGTAGAGGTATTTTGCTTAAGCAAGATAGAAGTCGTGCAGTGTTGGTGGTACTTCCCTCAGCTGTGAGTCCCCGAGCCTGCTGTTTGCTCCTGTGAGTCCGTGTGTATGTGTGTGAGTCAGGAACTGGTGTGTCACAGAGGGCAACACAGGCTCTGACAATGTGGAGTGTCCGACTTTAACTCATCCCCTTAAATACCACGCTTTCATTCTGTATTATTAAATAAAGTAACAACCTGGCTGGGTCAAAGACCCCTCTGACCTGCTTTTCATGAAAGGACAACCTTTCCTGCTCTGTGGGCAATATCCAGTTTTTCAGTGTTCAGTGGTTTCATGCTGAGGCCAGTGTGTGTGGCAGCCAGGGCTTCAGGTTTGAGCTAGTCCCTGCAAGGGGCAGGTGGGAGCAGTTACCCTCCTGTGCTGAAGTCGCAGCTCTCATCATCTTCTGAAACCTATCACCAGCAGCTTCTACAGTCACTTTTCATTTAGGATGCCTTGGTTGTTTTGTTGTTCAGGACTTCTTCAATGTTGGAACAGTCAGAAAACTTCTCTTTTAAATATGCTGTAACAATGTTTTGAAACAGAATTGGCTTGGTCTGGCTAAAATACTGCAATCTTTAGCACCTTCTACAACGGTTGTTGGGGTTTGATTTGCTGTTGTCATATATCCTTCCTTACTGTCTTGAAATCTGTGACAAAATATTTGCAAGCCTTTTGCTGTTCCATCATTCAAACCCCTAAAAAAATATTGAGCAGAGTCAAACCAGGATAGAACTTAGGGCTCCTTTTGAAAAACTTAATCCATTCTGACAGTAAATTATGTTTAACTGGTCCTCCAAAATTTTTTTTGTTCAGCTGCAAATTTACCCTATGTTGTTTTTTGTTCACTGTATTTTTTAAGTTAATTAAGAAACTATAATCTGGAATTATGTAAAAACATAGCTAGTATCAGCATGTATCCTGTGCACTCCTTCCTACTTACCCAACAGGCTACTCTGTTTGCCTGAAGAGTCAGTGTTTTAACCTGAGTTTTAGGTTAAGAACAGAAAAATTAGCGCATAGTTTAATGAACAATTTTCACACATTGTAATTTGTTTTTATAAGTGTTGATTTTTGTCTGTTTTATTACGAATTTAGCATATCTTTAAAAAGTTAGAATATGCCACTTTAAAAAAAAAATTCCGTTTATGTTGTCAGTAATTCTGATTTTTTTCTCCTTTCCTTTTTTCTTTTCCTGTCCCCTAGTTTGTTACACAAAGAGTGTGCCTTCAATAGAGGGAGACCATGGAAAATGTTGAGGAGAGAGAAAATTTTAAAAATGGAAAAACCCCCATGCTTTCTATTGAAACAGTATGTGAGGAGAAAAAAAAAATCAGTGAAAAGCTTCCACTTGCAAATGTTTAAAATGAAATTCTATTTAAATTAAATTCTAAATAGTCTTTTTGCCTTACTGAGCCATTGCTGCTTTACTGGAGCATTATTCTCTTGCCAAGACCCAGCACTCTCCATCCAAATTAGTTCAGTTCCAACCTCTTCTCCTGCTGCTTTTCTTTGTAGCTCAGTAGTTATTCCTAGTCATCTTTGGCTGGCAGTTTGCCTACATATTAGGATTTCAGTTGCACCTGTGTTTGAAGTATCAAAGGGCTCTTTGCCCTGTTCAGACCACTTTGCAACTTTTGTGTATAGCATTGTGTGTATTTTTTATGTCAGGCTTAGAATATTTAAGAATATTTTGTTATGGGGTTTGCTGTTTCTTAAATGTTATAGACATTTTCTTAGATAGGGAGGTTAAAATATTTTTGGGGTGATGTACTAAATGCCAGCACCTGCAATTTTATTTTATTTTCCTGATTGTCTGATGCTTTTACCAAAGAGCCAGAATCAGTCCTCATACAAGAAGCTGTAATCTTATTCATGTCTGTTTGGATACATTTTAGTTTTTCTTTTTGTATTTTCTGTAAAATTTGACTTACTGTTTATCTTTTGATATTTATGTGTGGATATTTCTTCTCCTTTGAGGGCACATGTGCTTCCTTTAGGGCCCAATTAACATTTTTTGTTGAACTATAGGTTAGCCTATGAATATTGCCACATCTATTTTTTGTTTTATACCATTTCACTCTCCTTTTTTTATTAACATGTCTGAAAGCATTAGAGACCTGTTTGGTCCCTAAAACAGAAGTCTTATACTCTAAATTCAAAATGAACTTTAATGATAGCGCACTGTATGTACCTGGAGTAGGGTCTCTCTTCTCTCTGCGTTAGAGCTCAGAGCTCTTGAACTCCAGATTCTTTATTTTCCGTTGAAAAAGTAGATCAGCTAAGGCAGATACTTTTTTTTTTTCCTCTGTCTCAGTTCCTCTATGTGCAAAATTTGGGCAAAGTAGCTACTGTTTCTATTGGTATGCAATATCCAATATCTTCAGAAAATACTCTAAACTAAATATTCTAAACTAGTACTATTTTCTTAGCCATAGAAAACCAATTTTTTTCATTTGCTTTGTAAGTTCTTATCTCCCACAATAAATATTTTCTCTCTGGAATGCATGGACTCTAGTGACCCTTGCACTGATTTTTATTTCTTTTCATTGCTGTTTGGGGTTTGAAACACCTTGTATATATTAGGACCTTGAGCATGATCAGGCTTCAAAACCAGGAAATTTTTCTCACTTTAATTCCATTTTATTGCTTCTGTGCATCTAATCTACTGTCAAAAATGCTAACAATCAAAAATACTGTTGCATAGTTTTTTAAGTTTGCATGATTTTTCCTTGAAATGTAAGCTGTGTCCAACATGGAAGAAGGAGAAATTGGAAAAAAAAACCTGCAGAAAAAATTAAATTTTTGTTCACCAAATTGAAGTTCTTTTCTATCTGCAGTTTAATTCAGAATTATATCATGGGTTGTTGTCACGAATCGGATGTGGGGTTTAGATTAATCCTACCTCCTGCCCAGGCCTCTGACAGCAGGTAGTATCTTTATTGAGGCGGCCAGCACCCCAAAACCCACTCTCGTTCGTAAGTTCTTTTAATGATGACTGATTCTGTCTATTATAGAATGAATTTATTAACAGACAAGAAAACTCACAGGCATAAAGACTTAAAGCAAATTAATACTACACAGGAATAAAAACAAAGGAAAACACTACTAGTAGTAGGGTAACATACAGTGCAGGATAAGGTACCTTTTCCACTTACAGCTAGCGAAGAAATAGTATAAGTTAGGATTCAATGTATCTTACCATCCAATTGCTGATGGAGCACACATAGAAGGTCCTTTCACTCAGTCTCCAGAGAAGTAACCATGAAATCTGCGTCCAGACCTCGGGGAGAAGTTTTCGGACACCTTTTCAGGGTGTACTAGACTTCTGCCTAGTGGTGACTTTAGTGGATCTTTTATAGTGTAAAAGCTGTGTGTCTCAAGTCAGGAATTTCTTTCTATCTCTCCCCACATCAGCTCTGCAGACTAAGATGTAGATTCTTAGTTGATGTTTGAGCTATCAGGCGCCAGAGACGGTTCCGGCTGGGCCTTTGGGCCCCTTGGGCTATCATCTCATTATGCACCCGTTATCAGAGTGGGGGAGGGGTTAGATGTCCTGCCACAGTTGTATATTCCAATAGGACCTAGGAAATTCTGGCATTATTAGATGTATTTTTTTGCCAGTACAACATGAACCACAGAACGTACAGCTTGTTGAGCCTTTAAGGACACTTCACAGATAGTTAAGGGGAGAACCAGGCTTCAAGGAAAGGATAAAATTAGAAAGACAATGCAATTTAAGATAATAATAAGCAATAAAGGAGGAGAGGTAAACAAAGAGTGTGCAATAGATAAGCCAGCAGTGTTTACAGCCTGAGCATCTGTGACCTACCTCAGATCTGCACCATTTTCATCCTTCACAGCCAACTGCCAAACAATCCACTGTTTCCACTGAGAAATGCCTGGTCTCATGTTTATTGGCATGCAGAGGAGAGATCTCCACACTCATTTGTAAATGTTTTTTCATCTTCTTATTTATTTATAGGTCTTTGAAGTGCATGCAGTAGGAAAAATGCATTTCTACATAGGAAGGAAAATGGGATGTTTATACAGGATAGTACCTTCATTTGAATAATCTGAAGCATCTATACATTACAGCATAGACTTCATAAATAAATGGACAGAGCATATTATCAGTGAATATTGAGAAGAGTAGGGAGTTCTTGGGAAAGTAATTACTTTGTCATATCCTGTGGAGTGCTATCCAATTTACCAGCATTAGTAATTCCCCTCATGAGTCATTTTATACTTATGACCTCTCAGCTATTCACATAATACAAAACCCCTGCATAAAAAGTCAAAAGATAAAACATTACTTTGCTGGTTCAATAAAACAAATGGCAGTCGTAGAAGTTTTGTCTCAACACCATAATCAATATTATAACTGATATTAGCTCATTTCTTTATTTGGTCTTTAAAAAAATAGTTTCTAAAGGAGTGATAAAACCTCAGAGTGAATAATGTCATTGTCACATTATTCATAATTTTTCAATGGTAGAAAGTGTTCCATTTAATTTCAGGTTGTAGTTTTGAGAATGATGCTTCATCTTTTCCGTTTGAGCCTGTGTGCATGTAGACAAGCCTGTGTAGTTGTGGAAGTGATGGGAAGCGCTTCTTTTTGCTCCAGGGATTAAACTTCTCTCCAGTGTCTTGCAGTTGTCAGTGTTTGAGAGGGGAGAAAAGACACAACAGAGGGAATTTCAGACAGAGTGTCTGTTGTCTTCTGCAATTCTTGCACTTTGCAGAGCTGGTCATTGAGATTTAGCATCAAACATAAATTTCTGAAGCTTCTTCCTTACCACGAACGAGTCACACAGGGACTTCGTGGAATACAAATACAAATTTCCCTTTGAATAAATTGTTAAAATCTGGCTTGTAACAATGTTTTTTAACTTTATTTTCAGACACAGAAATTAATACCCTTTATTGGTTTATACATGGAGAAACTACGTGTGCTTTGTTAGGTAGAGTATTTTAAGACTTTTTCCAAAACGCATAAATTTGTAAGCATGGATTCAAAAAGCATTTTGAGACAGTTTTTTCAGCCAGACTTTTATCAGTCCTCTTATGGGCTAGACACACAATAAATCTGTTACTTAGTGTTATGCCAGTGAGGAAGTGCACAAGAAGCTGTGAGGGAGCAGGGCCAGGACAGCTGACCTGAACAGTCCAAAGGGATATTCCATACCACGAAATGCCATGCTCAGAACATAAACTGAGGGGAATTGACTGGGAGATGCCAATGGTGGCTCAGAATTGGCTGGGTATTGGTCAGTGGGTGGGGAGCAATGGTATTGTCCATTACTTGTCTTTCTTGGGTTTTATTCCTCTCTCTCTCTCTTTTTGTTGTCTCTCATTTATTTTCATTATTGCTGTTATTATTATCATTATTTTAATTATAATTTATATTTTATTTCAATTATTAAACCATTTTTGTTGTAATCCAGAGATAAGATTTTTCCTCTTTTTTTTCCAATTCTTCTCCCCATCCTACCAGAATGAGGGTAGGATCAGTGAACAGATGTGTGAGACTTAGTTACCAGCTGGAGTTAAACCACGACAAGCAGTGGAAAAACACTAGACTACTTTTTATAGTTCTCGTTACCCACGTTCATGGCCTTTATTTAGAACAGTGTGGGGAAAAGCTAGTTTCTAAGACCATGGACAACATAGCAAGTTCACTTTATAAAAAAAGAGCAACAAAGTCTTTTTTGTTGCACAGAGCAAATTGGGAAAGGGCAATAATTATTGTGTCTGTCTTGCTTACAGAGGGTACAAACACAGTGCATGTATTTTTAAAAACTTCACAGCTGGATTTCAATAGGGGTAGAAAATTAAATACACTGGGAGTGTTTGACTACGACCTAATTCCACTGTAGAAAATCAATTTCTTGGTTAACTAATGTTTGCTAGCATGACAAATAAAACTCATTAAAGTAAAAAGATTGAATTTTATTATCTTGGCAATACTGTACTAAGATAAGAAAAATCAACATTTATTTCAATTAAAATAAGCTTGATTATTTAAAAAATATATTTTGTTTTCTAACAGTGAAAAATATTTAATAATTCCAGCATGTAGTTTTCCATATTTACTAACAATTCAACAAACCAAAATTAAATATGACTTATGCTCTTAATCGACATCCAATGGAAGCTCTGGTGATGTATCAAGAATAAAAAAATAGTGTTCTCCAACACTGGAGTTTGAGCCAAATTTTGCATTCTTCTGTAACTTTCAAAGTAGCTTTATATTTCTATGTTTCACTGAAAGAGCAAACAGGATGCTTAAGGATATGCCAGAAATACAGGAGGACCCAGGACCTGAGTGCATGCCTTGGTTATATCCTAATCCTATGCTGGGATGAAGATCACTTTGACCCACCAGTGATCTTCCGTGCCCAGTTCTCTGTGGGAAGGAAAACTGGGTCAAAGCGTACTCTGAGAAAGGCTCCAGTAAGGATTTCGTCACTCACTGTTGGCAGGCTCCAAGGCAATGTCCAGCCATGCAGCTGTGACTACAAGAATTTCATGTGCAGCTGCCTCTGACCTCGGCTAGATGAAAAATTAAAGAGTGAGATTCAGTCTACAGGAACGGCTTTCAGAAAAAAACTTGTCTAGAAAGCTGGAGTGCTGTATGTTCATATTTGTGTTCAAACTGTGGAAGGACTGTGTCTTGGACTGATTTACAGGAGGTGGTACAGGCAGACATGCCAGATAATTGGAATCTGAGGGCTGATGGTCTATTATCATTTTGGATTGAATTCTGCTTAATCTTCTACTTAGTTTCTACAGCCAAGCTGAAATTGGTTGTATAACTGATTTCGGATTGTATTCATATGTTTGACGTTGGCTGTGGCAGTTCAAAAGCAGACACCTTGCTCTTTCTGCTGTGTCTGCTTTGGGAGAGGAAACCTTCAGAAAATGGCTAGAACCTGAAATTGAAGAAACATCAATTTTAGCTGTTCTGTCTGTGTCTTCATCCTCAAATCAGCAGTGATAGACAAGTTTCCTGGACAGCCCGATGTTGAAGACATGAAGGAAGCTGAGGTCTTTCCTTGTGAATGTGCAAATTCCATCTCTCTCTCCCCCCTCCTTTATTTCTCTTCACAAAGTTTTTAGCTAAAAACTACTAAAATACTGGACAAAAAAATACTTCAGCAAATTGTAGGTTTTTTAGAACTGGTTTTAACTGGACTTGTATGTAGTTTTGTCTTTAATCCTTGTCCCACATCCTGGCAACTTTATTAATGAATTTCTGTAATATACATATCTAGTCACATATGACAAGAAGATGGATCCAACGTCTGAATTTTGGTTTGCTTGGTCTTCTAACTTAAGATTATGTGCACTGTATGTTTTTCCTCCTGGGGAACAAACTCATGCAAGTGTCATGCTCTAAATTTTTCTGAGTGGCCCTAATATCCTTGCATTGAAAAAACAGTTATGGAATCTTTCTGTGCTAACAGCATAACCTTAAAACTTCCTGGGAATTTTCTACCTTGTGTAGGGCGGCAGAAGGTCATGGGCACCCTTCAAAAGTGGTAGATTTCCAAAAAGATAAGAGAGGTGAGAGTTCTGCAGATAGAAGGACACCTGTTCTCTTTTTTTCATAGCTGAGCCACTCAGGACCTGAGGCAATTCAGAGAGAGATCTTTTGGACTCAAGGGGTGATACCAAACTAGGTTTTAGAGTCTTCCCTCTGAAAAGTTTTTTCTCCTCTGCGGACTTCCTCCAAGTTTCTTTTACACTTTCACATATTTCTCTGCCAACAAATAATCTTCCTCTTGCTTTCCTTTTTTCCTTGACTCCATCCCCTTTCCCATAACAGACCTTGTCTTATTAGCTAATAAATTCCTGACATGGATGCATACATTTAAATACCATTCTTTTGCAGGAACAGCTAGGTTCTCCCTGGAACTAATTTGAAGCTTAGGAGACATTATTCTTTTCAGTATATTCATGTGTTACATCCTTGTACCACAGAGTTTCCCAGGTTACTGAGCTCTCGTATCAGTATCAGAGGCTGTAATACTTTCTGTGCCTCTACTCTTCAGAAAAGTGAATAATTGAACCAAGCAGTTTCTGCATTCCCCTGGGCACAGGAGTCAGTGGTAGTTCTCCATAATTGTATGAATGGTGGAAGCCGATTTTGAACTTCATGCATTCCTCGTAACAGCTGGACACAATGTAACTCTTAATTCCTTCTCCCTGATGTAGTGTAGTTAATGAGAATGTGTGCCCTTGATTTGAGCTATGGCTTTTATATTTTAATGCAAATTCACTCAGTCTTATTCATCAGCATGTCCAGATGACAAATTTGAAATTTCAGTGTAACTCTTAACTTCCTTGTATGGACTTTTTTTAACTTCCTTTATTCCTTTCATTTTAATTTAAAGGCATCGTCTTGAATACAGATCATTTTTTAAAAATAGTGTGGCACAATTCCATAACATCTTTTCTTACACAGGTAGCTCTCTTTCTGTCTTCTCCCAGGATTTTAATCTTTGATTTTTCAATCCTAGAATTTTTAATATTTATGTGTAATGCAAATACAGTTTTTATGTGGTGGTTGTGTTAACATGATGCTAAGATTATACTCATAAGCAATAAGATCAAGAAAACCAAGACCTGACTAGGCATATGAACTACATTTCAGTCTGATTACACATATGCATTAAGATTCAATCTTTTGCTACACAGAGTAATATTGTCAAGGGGGCAAAATATGAGCAATGAAGCCAAGTATCTTTGGAATACTGTTCAATTTAATATAAAATTATTTCTGATATGAGTGCAGCAGGTCAAGAATAAATTTTTTGTTGAAAACAAACTTTTCATTTGTGCTTTAAGTAAAAGTCTAGGTACAAATTAGAAATGAACTAAACTATAAGATAATATCCAGGATCTCACACTGAATTTTGAAATTATCTGTGTGCTGCTGATTTTCTTGCATTGAGCCCATATATATTTACGATACAAGTTGTGCTACCAACTGCAAGCATGAATTAATTCTGCTCTCTTTCAAAACCTCTATGAAGCCTGTGTCATAAATTCAAAAGGCAAGTTCTTTTATTCTTTGACCATTTTATAAAAAAAATCTGTATTTATATGCTCTTCATTTTGTTTTTTTATTGTAGTCAAATAGTATAGTATAGAACAATAAATAGGGGGAAGATATTAAGACTAGAAATCTATCAAAACTGGTCATTGAAGGGGGAACTTAAGTTTCTGTTCTTTTAGTGATAGTCAATTTGTACAAAGACCACATCTATCACCTCGTTGAATCTGTTCTGAACATCTGTGATGGAAGATTATGTGTGGAGTTTAGTTGATTGGTGCTTTTAATGATGCTTATGTCATTCTTCTAACACATTATCTGTTTTGCTTGGAAAATGCTTCATTTAGAAAAAGCTTTTGAGATCCTTGTGTCTACTGATATTTTCTAGAATGTATGGAGCTCACAGTTGGCAATGGCACAGCTGAGGGCCTCTGGATAAGAATCAAGGGGCAAACAAATAATGAGGGTGTCACTGTGAGAGACTATTACAGCCCTCCTAGCCACGACAGTGACGCTGACAAATTATTCTTTGAGGAACTAAGGGACAACTACTCTTGTCTTTACGGGGGACTTCAACTTGCCAAAAATTAACTGGGAGCATCCCTGCTACAGCCTGGGCCAGCAAATTCCTAAAAAACCTGGATGACAACTTTATGAAACAGATTCTATGGGAGCCAATATGGAAAGATGCCCTCCTTGATCTACTGCTGGTCAACAGAGAGGATCTCATAAGTGAAGGGGAGACTGGTGGCCATCTTGGCCACAGCGACCATGAAGCAATCGAGTTTAAAATCTCTGCTGACAGGAGGAAAAGTCCCAGCAAAACCTCAACTCTAGAGGAGAACATACATCATTAGCCTGCTCAGGGAATTAGTAAGCAGTGTTTTTACAGGTGGTGGAGTCCAGCAGTGCTGGTCACATT
>VZTI01001212.1:169012-280914 GCA_013397865.1 Struthidea cinerea | reverse complement strand
AAAACACCCCCCCCCCCCAAAAAATACCAACTGCCTTCGGGGAAAAAAACCTGACCCTGTATCCCTGCAAAAATGTTACAGTGGTGCATCTGCAGGCAATAAAAAAGTTGAAGGACCTCTGCCATTCCTGTGGGGACAGAGCTGTGCTTGGGGAGCTGCGGAGCACATGCAGCCCCAGCCGTGCACAGAGGCAGAGCGCGTGTTGGTCTGCTCTCCCCGACTGCTGAGCAATCACAGCACAATCCATCGGGAATGCACGGTGCTCACGCAGGGTGGATACATGGTAGGGACACATGAGTGTCCCAGGCAATGTTGGGGTCCAGGTGTGGGTGAAGCAATCCCTGTGCTCCCAAAAGCAGTGCTGCACCCCCTCTTATGGTCTGTAATAGCACACAGCTGCTACTGGCAGAAGCCAAATTACCCAAATACTGAGCAGAAAAGCTCTACTTTTTCTCTCCCATTAAAACCTGAGCTCTATAATAGCATGTTCCTTCATACCCTGATCTCAGCGTGACAGCCCAACCCTGTATTCTCATCCTGGTGTGAGTGACCCCAGCAGACCAGTGCCCTCGTGTCCTGTACCCAAGTGTGCCAGCATCTCCATCACATCCCAAAGGTGAGGGTGGGCGTGGGTGCCATCACAGCTGGTGCTACCCACACTCCTCGAGCAGGGGCTGCCTGGTGGGAAGGAGTTTTCTGGCAATCACTGAGCCGTGCCTCTGGGTTTTGAGCCTGAAACCTTTTGGATATTGGGTGTTACTGCAAACCAGGAGAAGGAAAATCGCAGCAGATTTACCTGCTCCACGAATCAGGAAGATGCAAAAATGGGTCAGTGACTGGTATCTGGCTGCCTGGGTGATTTTACTCCTGTCTGGGGAGGAAATCCTGTAGACACCCTTCCTCATGGCAGGACAAGATGTTTGCCTTGCTGCAAACAAACCATGGCCCTTTCAGCACACCCCAAAATTTGGTGCTGAGGGATACAGTGCTACTTTTCCACCCCCCTGCTGTGATCACACTCCTTGCAATGCTTTCCTCTCCAAACCTTTCCCTAGCTTTCCCTGCCAAGGCACGTGCTGTGGCGCCGGATGCTGAGGACTGTTGCTGTTTTCCTTTGGAGTGTTCATTACTTCCATTACAGAAGAGTCAGGAAGCCTCCAAGTCCAGGCTGGGCCATTTTCACACTCGAGGTTACTGTACCCACAGGCTGAGACAGTCCCTGCCGGATGAGCCTGGCATGAGTTTGGCTTTGGTAAAAGTCTGGGGAGAAATGCATATTAGCCAGCTTGTCTTATCACCTATGAGAGCCAGGGCAAGGCAAGGCTGTCTGATGTGGGTGTTGGCCTCCTGTCCACTCAGAAGCTGTATTTTCCTGTGCTTCGCCTTCTCGTGTTTTGAAAGAAAGCCAAAATCCTGGAGAATCTGGGAAATTCCATTGGCGATGCCCTTGTTCTGCATTTTCCCGTGTGCTGCCCAGCCTGGAAGGTTCTTTTCTTTCTTAACCACCCAGAGAGTAAAAGACCTTGAGCACGGCCCTCCAAATCCTACCAACATGACCAAAAAAGCACCTGTTTGCAGGGTTTTTTATCACTCTCTCATTCATCCTTGTTGAAATACAACTGAATAAATCCTTCATGTTTGTACCCACTCCTGCTTCCCACAATATACTCATCTGGAAATGGAGCAGTGGGACCCATGAAGCCAACAGAGGCTCCACGTGGGGTGGCCAGAGGCTCCCACCTGATGTAGCTGCTGCTTCACTGCCTGAAAACACAACTTTTGGCAGAAGCTGCCCTAAAAATGGACAATCCCTAGGAAATAATCCCTGAGTATCCAGGAGGTAGGAAGCACAATACAAGGATTTTGCAGACTTCCTTTGTATGTGCATAAGAATTCAACAAGGTTCAATTAACCTTCCATTTCTTCCAATGTTTTAATTTTTAAGCCTTCTCATTTGACAAAGAATCTGAGGACCTGCTTTGGAAGACTTCTTCCAGTCCCAGAGCCTTCATGGTACGTGAAGAGCTGTGCAAGGAGGGTGTGTGGCAGCAAGTCCTGGGGAACCATTTGGGTTTAGGCACTATCCCTGATCTGAAAACTGAATTTGCAAGCCAAAAGGATGGAGAAGAAAATATGGAAGCAGGGAAAATGCCAGGCCAAAGGAGACTGAAGGGGTTAAACAACAGAACTTTACACAACAAGAATTAATGTGATGCATAACAGCTAATTCTATTTTAATAATCAATTTTAGGAGTGACTGGCTATTTTCAAAGCATTCCTGTCGTAGCCAAAGTTTTAACTAGGCGTGCGAGAGTGGACATAAACACCTGTGGACTTTATAAGAGTAAGAAGCAATTTATCACCCAATAAAAAGTCAAACACTCATGTTAAAATTTTCAGGTTTGCATTTGCTATTTTAAGTGTCACATGTGTGGATGGTTCTAGGGGAGGTTCAGGAGAAGTGGATGCACATCCTACACACAGAAACACACGTGCACACAGCCAACACAACCAGCTCTACAGCAGGGAAGAAAACCCGCCTGAAAGCACCAACGTTACAGTTTCATCCCTCCTATGTTTGTTTCATATTAAACCCATTGTGATCATCGACCAGAGTTGTCTAAAACCTGAACTAAATGGGCATTAAGTCAGTTGCCATATGAAATTACTGCCATTCGATTTTCAGATAAACCACAAAACTTGATGAACTAACATTGTTCCAGCTGAATTAACTCATCATCCCCAGGAAGAAAAGGTTGTGGAGTAAAGTGAGGGCTCTAACAGCAATGATTAATCCTCCTCCTATTGCAAGGCACTTGCCTACAAGTAGAGAGATGCCCTGCTAAAAGCAGGCTGAGGAAGCACGGTGCCTCCAAAACATCACTGCCTTGCCAAACCCTGACAGTAGGGTTAGACATTATTTACATGTGGGTAGGAGAGGGAGAATTTTTTGTTACGGGCTTGTTATGAAACTATAAATAGGTTAAAATCCCCATCAACGGTTCAAGTCATGCTTGGTAGATAAATCCAGGGACTGCAATTCAGGAATGTTAATTTATTCAGCTGGTGGGGGAACATGCAAAGTTGATCCTTATCCCATACTTGGGCAATCTCCCTGGGATTAAGCCATAAAGTATTCTGGCCATGGTGCCCTGTGAGTGGCTCAGGCTCCCCACCATGGGCGGGCAGAGCCCTTCATGTCCCCCACCCTGGCTGTGCTCAGGGTCCTGAGCAGTAAATGCTTAACTGGCCCCGTGCGTGCACAGCAGCCCACCTGGGCATGCAGAAGTGCTACTCCACATAAATTAGTCACACATGGGCAAAGGTGCCTGATGCATTTGGAAAAATCTTACCCTGAGAGCTACCTGGTTTGCTGTAAAAAGATTTTGCTCATCGGGAAAATTTGGGGCAGGGACGGGGGACAATATATTTGATGCAGGTGTCCAAATAAACCTGTCCTATAATCCATGGATCACAATGGTTATTGATGAAATAGCTGTGAACATCAGCGTATCCTTGTGGCGGATTTCTTTCATAAATGAGTTGAACATTTTCCAATTTCAGGAAAGTGCTGCTACCTATAAACTTGGAGATTAAGGGCTTTTTCCCCTAAGACTCAGATCCCTCGGGGCACTTGTGTTCTGGCATGCATCCCTTATTTGCTGAAGAAATTTCAAACTTGATAATTTAGCACCATACTGATAAAACAAAGCGGGGAAGGAAAAAAAAAGCAGCAGTTGGGCATGCATGTGAAGGAGGAGGAGAGAGGTGAGTGGTACAGCTTGAGGCATTTTTTTTCTGTTTTTTTTTTTTTTTTTTTATCCACAAGTCATACCGCAGATTTTGTGTGAGATTCATAGAGAAAACATTCCCAAGATACAGCATATAAGATGCATATCAATCCACAAGCTGAGTTTTGCAGATGCAAAATGACCTGCAGATTTTGAAGGAGGATGGAGGCTATTTTATAACCATTTTTTTCCCCATATAAAATGGAAAGCCTAAGATTTATTTAACCCTAAGATGTTGGGCTAAATTTGCCACTAGCAGAATTATGAGTATTAGTATTATTAGCATTACAGCAGCACCTAGAGGACCCAGTGGAAACTGGGACCCTTTGTGGGTAGAAAAATAATAAACATGAGACTCTGTCCTGAAAAGCTTACAGTTGGCATGGATGGGATAACAAGTGTGCCAGATGGGAAGATTACCATTTTATTTTCACAGATGGAATATGGAGTTCTGCTCATGGAGAAAATCAGTGGCAGATTCTCATGCAATATTTTCACATAACTTTCATTCACTGAAAAGTTGTATTTTATTCCTTTTCTTTGACTGCAATGAACAGAAATTCCTCTCTGCCTGCTGGTGCTTACAGCTTCTCATGGATAAATAGTGGGAGTCTGCTTGGTCACTGCCAGTTAAAACAGGTCTGCATGCTTTAATATGGTTCATCTGTAGCAGAAATTCTACTTTATCTCCCTTTTTTAGCTAGGAAAATATTTTAGCCTTGGAAATGAGCAGTTGATGCTTTGGAACAGATCTTTAAATGTAAGCACATTGTGCTGATTGGTGCCATAAATGAAAACTCCTCCTATAGAAACAGTTTTGGGGAGTGTATGTCAAACTCTGCCTTTGACTTTTGTGGCAGAAATGTGAAATGGAGTTCATGATGTCAAGTCTTGTTGCTAGGAGTCCCCCAGCAATCATGCAAGTGCTGAGCATAAGACGGATCATGATCCCCACCAGGCAGAGGGGGAGAGACTGCCCAACCTCTCCACTGTGCGCTCCTAAACCTCACTAAGTGGCTGCAAAAAGCAGCAGGGAACAGGCATGTGCTCAGGATAAAGTTGCAAATTTTTGGGTCCATAGAAGCAGAACGAGGCAATGTGTGAAGAACAGATGTCTTTCCACCAGGAAAGATTTCTGAAGCTGCATGATCTGTCTTGCTGAGAATCCAGTATAGTAAATACAACACTAAAGATCATTTCTTTCCTTATGCTTCCCTGTGCTGGAATCCTCACATGGGACTAAGCAGGAGATCCACTGGGTTAAGGAGCTGTTGTAGGATGTTTTGGCTGAGGAACGTGGTCATCTCTGGGGGCTTTTCAAGGAGTCATAGTGAGATCAGGGTTGTCACATATTCCCCAGGGAAGCACCAACAGCTCCAAGTCCTCAACACACCACTGACATGAGAGCACTGGCTACCTTGGGGCTGAACTGGTGGCCAGAAGTGCTGATCAAGCCCAGGCAGAGCATCACTTCCACACAAGATTCCTGTCACTCCAGGGGTCAGACAGGACGCTCGGACCAGACCTGGGCTGCTCCAGGGCTGTAAATGGAGGAGCTGCTCCAGCTCCAGACAAAAGTTAGTCCTGGATCCTCCCACTGCCTTCAGCTCCAGGACCAGAGGGCTGGAGCACAGTACTTTAGTGCTGTATTTGTGAGCCCTCCAGAAATAAACGGGAGCTAGAAGCTGTCCTGCCAGGCACTGTGAACAGAAGCTCGAGCCAGCTGTGTATTGCACGAAGGACGTCTGTCAGCTTGGGTGATAAAGGAGGAATATCTGTCACGATATGAATGATCACAATTTTCCCTAGAGCTTGTGGTGCATTTAACAGTGCTATAAAAGATGAAAGTGGGAGTTATGAGTGCTCATTAGCACTTCAGAATTACTTTATTATTTAATTCTCCTAATTTATCCTTGAATTTTGTCTCAAACAGAAAACACTAGGTTTAGACCGAGGTTGCTGTGGGCCAGGAAATACTTCTACGGAAAGAAGAAACTGAATTGGTTTGAATGATTTATAAAATGTGAGGGTTTCATTCCAAAATATCATTTATATGCCCAGAAATCTACACAGCAAATCTAATCCAGCAAAGGAAAATGAACATTCTCAATCCATGAATAAAGATGGGAAGTAATTCTGCAGCAGATTCAGCCTGTGCCTGCCCATGTATGACAAGTAACTTGATCTGAAGGCTTTTTACACATCTGTTAGGTTTGTATTTACCCTGAGTTTAGGAGACAAAATGTGGGGACAAAGAACATCATGATAACCTTGAAGAAAGCAGTAATAATGAAAGCTACTCCCCACACTGAGTTAA
The DNA here is from genome assembly GCA_013397865.1 of Struthidea cinerea. NCBI lineage: Eukaryota > Metazoa > Chordata > Aves > Passeriformes > Corcoracidae > Struthidea > Struthidea cinerea. The sequence goes on along the minus strand of VZTI01001212.1, from coordinate 274,806 downwards.
GCACATCCTTCCTTCCTTGATGCATCCACTGATGAGAAAGAGGGAAGAAGGTCAATGACAGAGGCAAGTACTGACCAAAAACCCCAAAACTCCAGTAAATCCCGTTCCTTCTGATAGAGTGCATCTCCACCAGTTTAAGGGGTACAAAAAGAATAAGATATAAATGGGGTTTACATGAATAGGATGTAACAAAGACCCTGACCTGATTTCCAAGCAGCCACAGAGTTTGGTGACTATGGATGATGTTGTTCCAGGTGATTCATTGCAACTCCAGTCAGTAGCGAAGTGTCCAGCAGACACATCTGAAGTGCAGTGACCTTGGCTTGTGTGAGTGAGGCCAGTAGTAAAAGCAAATGGAACTTAAAATGAAAGGTGTATATTTTTAGAAGAATTTGTAGTGTTTGGACTCCAGCTTTAGATGGCTCAAGAGTATTTTGTAAGCCAAAAATCTGTTCTTCGGTTCTGGTTTGCTGATTAAATATACTTGTTACGAAGAACTTCAAGCACGAAAAAATTTAAAAAATACTTCAACTAAGATTTTATCAGCTTCAGCTGCAGCACTGAACAACTAAAATGTAATAGGTCTTCAGATCTCAAGTTATTTCCACTGACTGCTGTATAATCAGCATGTTAAATCTGGGCACCTCTTCAGGCACAGTTATTTGTGTGATATATACAGATCAATACCTATTGATTTTATAATTTTGATTCATCTCTATGCAGTGATTCAGTTTCACATCATCTTATTCATCAAGCTTTTCTCCATACCTTTGCTTCCAAGCTTCCTGACACTTGCAGGCCACTTGAGGAGGGTCCCACCACAACCCACCCCTTTTGCCCCTGCATCCAGTGTCAGTGGGCATGCACTTGGTCACATTCCAAGGAATTTTGTACGCAAAGAGCTGCCACAGCGTATCCAGGGTTGTTGATACATGAGGATAAAGTTCATAAACCTCCTTTCCTAATGCCATGGCCTCACTGGCCCTGTTGGATGTGGAGCCATTCCCCAACTTTCCCTGGAGGCTTTGCCACCCCAAGGGACCAAGTGCAGATGCGTGTTTCTTACCCAGTGGCCATGCCTTCAAAATTCCCTCTGTGCTGGCTTATGAAGACATGAGGGGGACAGAACTTTGCACAGAATATTAAAATTAGTTCTTTTTAACCCTGGAGCTTTTTTGGACCCATGCTGGCACCTGAAGCCCCTCCCCTCTACAGCTGCTCCTGTGGACACAGCAGCAGATTGAACAGAGGAGCTGGCACAAAAAGCCCAACGGTGACTGATTAACAGCGACCCGCTCGACACGCTGGAGGAAACCAACCCCACTGCTGCCACTGACAGGGCGTCAGGGAAATCCTGTTAACCTCACTGCGTTGCATATATGCAAATGACAGCAGATTAATGAGCGTCAGCGCCGCCGCCGTTCCCACTGCGCTCACACCAGTTTGCATCACAACAAATTATGTCTGGACACATGAGATGCCCCAAATAAACTAAATCATGATTTAGCAACTCAGGTCTGCCCAAACTCCAGCTCAATGGGGCAACCCAGGTCTGCAGTGGTGTGCCTGCTGCTGGCAGCCCTTTCGCATCACCATGGTGGCTGGCGGTGACAGGATGTGGGGCAAATGCGGTTAAAAACCATTTGCTGAAATTCATGTGGTGAATGAATTTAAGGCAAACAGGAAAAACTTCTTTATGTTGAAAATGCCCAACAAAAAGAACTGAGCTCTGTTCCTATGCAATGATTTCCAAATGTTTTTGTAGAAGGTGCTGAAGGGAGCTGGGATGTACTGTATCCGTGAAATGGTTGTTATTAGGGTGGATGCCTTTGGAAGGGAAACAAAAAGGATTGATGAAGACTAAACATTTCAGGGGGGCTCACACACTCCAGCAAGATAGAAGCATGGGCTAATTACTAAATAGGACCTATCACCATGCAAAAATAAATGACTTCATAAATAGCTTTAGATATCATGTTAAAAGCACCTTTGGGAACAAAAAGATGCTATGCTAAAAACAGGAGATCTAAAGAGCTGTTATTACACATCCATTACATTTTCTGAGCTGTCGCATTTACTTTTTGAAGTTCTGTACACATGATACAGCAAGGCAAAACATTTTATGTACCGTAAGAAATTTGAAACAATGTTTAATGCTCAGAAGATAAAGTTAACAAAACTACACTTCAGTGGCTTTTTTATTTCTCTATTTTATGACCTTTCAAGAACTTAAGAGTAAAAGGAAACAAGAAGGAAGGATAAGCAACCATACGCTCCTGCTTGCTTTTTTCTACATTGCTGATCAGAGCCCAAGGCAGAAATCATAATAAAAAATGTCTTCTTTCTAATGTCTAAATAGGAGCTGTTGAAACACTGATGGTACGAAGTGTTTCAGGATGGAAAGCATTTGTTCCTCTTGCAGCTATCAACAGTCGTATGTTACATGATTTTCTGACTTTTTTCCCTGAAATTACAGAAGCCCATCACGTCTTCATGACCATTTGGAACAGTTTGTCTGCCGTTTCTGCTTTTTCTAAAACCAAAACCAGCTACAACGATGACTCGCAAGAACAATTCCTGCAAGCACCAGGCAATTCAGATTATTGACATTTTCTCCGTTCCTTCTAAATATCCTTGGTTACATCTTGATGACATTGATAGCGATAAGTACTGAATTTATTGGGCAGTGATCCCCCCACAAACTTTCTTCCTGCTGGATGCTAAAATGCTCCTGATGCAGCTGCTGTGATCATTGATGTTATAGCACAAACACACACACAAAATCCACTTTCTAACCCAAGCACCCACTTCAAATTCAAGTTGCTCATTTCCCTTGGAAGGAGAAGGCAACCACAAACACAAAAAAAAAGAGTGACTGTGATGAGAGATTGATGCGAGTTTTAGAGCATGGTGTAGTTCACTAATTTATTGGCCTAATGAAGAAAAAATTGACATCTGAGTGGCATGAGCTACACCAAACACAGCATCCTGCCAAACGTACATTAGATGGAAACAGGTGCTTAGTTTAAACTGTCAAAATCTTCCACAGTAGAACATCTATGCTACTTGTTAATAGAGGGTCTAGTAGAAAGTGAGGGATTATTTCTAGTGGTTTCAGGAGGAAGATGCAAGGAAAATAGCAAGAATACCAGCCATGTTTTATAAATGTATTTCAAAACGTATCTTGACTGAGTAACCATTGAACTTTTAAAAAGTCCATTAGCTTAAAGACTGTATTCAAATATATTTTGAACATTTCTTACCATGTTTTTATGACATCTGTTATTTCTCTCAATGACAGACTTTTCTTTCTTTAAACTAGAACTTTCAATGGGATGTCTTCTATTACAACCCTGCAGATTTACCCTCTGTAATTCAGAGTCTGAGCAAATCAGAAGGGATTTTAGGGGCTAGACTATGTACCTGCAATCCAAGTTCTTGTGGTCAAATTCATTCCTGATATAACTTCACTGAGCATTTTGGTGCTTTTTCACTAGGGAAGAATTTGCACTTGGATGGATTTATTCCTGGCATGAATTTCAATGTTCAAATACAACTACTGAGAGTGACACCCTTTAACTAAAATCGAATGTATGGGGAAAAAAGATGGGTGAGTGACTCGGGAGTAGCCTGTTGGTGTTTTGAAGGATGGTGGATGTAGGATAGACCTACTGCATCTCTGTAGCTGATATTATGGCTTTCTAACTATGGTAAAGGGTACAATAAGTTGGGAGATGCCTATAACGGGACAGCAAGATGCAGCTCCTCTCCCCTGTGTTTAAGACCAAGGGTGTGATGGCAAAAACAGAGAAAAAAACCTGCTTCTTCAGGAGCTAATTCATGATCCTCAGCCATCTTCCTGTCATTTCATTGGAAAAAAATATTCCAAACACTTCTAACAGTAAACTCTATAGGGAGCTCATGTCACTCATGACTGAACAGGCAAACAGCCCGGGGATGGAAGAGGGAAGTGGGAGAACCACATCCCACCAGGAACTCATTGGTCGTTTAATGGGGATGGTGATTGCATTGGCGCTTTGGGTAAACATGGAGTTAATGTATGAGCCTTTCAGAAAAGATCTTTAATGACCCACCAGTCCTCTGAAACTTCCCAAATCTGAAAGGACAACTCTGTACACGTAACCATTACATGGGTTCAACACCGACCTGGGGAAAGTGTCACCTCCTGAATCGTAGGGGGTGCTTCCAGTAACGTCAATATTTTCCATGGAGGTCCCCCAGCCAAACCTGCCTTGTCCCAGCCCTGTTTGGAAGGTCTTCCAGGGCTGTAGCACAAGGTGGTATGGCCAAAGACCAAGTCAAGGCATTATTTTATTTTGTTTTGGTTAGCAGAGTTGATATTTGGTCAAAGGCTCCTAGCTGTGAAAGGATGAGGAGCTGCCAATTTCTAAGCTAAATGTTGTACATTCATATCCTGCTACCACTAACTCCATTATGATTAGTCAGGAGTGAGCTTAGAAGGTTCAGAAATAACGTTTGGATAAACATCCCCGAATTTTGGATGCTTATCTGAGCCTGACTCAAACCCCCTGAGTATGCAGAACTGAGCTGGAAATCTGGCAAGAATGTTAATTTCCACACTTTTCATTTCTCTCTTGAAGGCTATATTTGCAGTTTAAGATATTTCCTTTAATTGGAATTAGCATAATACATTATTTCCCTACGGTGAGAGCAGCTTTTCTGTAGTTACTCTGCCTGTTTGGATTTTGTCCAAACAAAAGGGGATGAAAGTGAACATGAAAATCCAAACTAAATAAGTGAACCAACCCCTTTAAACCCCACAAATGGGTAGATTCTGCTTAAGGCTTCCCCCAAAATAAATTATATGGTCCAACCCTAAAATGATGCTCTTCCCTTTTAATGGTGCCTCTGTACTGGTGCCAGTCATACCCCTGTCATATGCATTTGTTAATAATTAATGATTAATAATAATTCATGCTTTGGGGAATTTTCTGCCCCTTCTTTTCTGGTGTATATCACTGCTTCAGATAGCATCTGATTTGTTTAATTCCATTAATTATCAACACCTACAAAAATATTGCGGCAGGTATGGTGGGTCTTTGGGGAGCTTGGAGTTACACTCAGTAAGTGTTTGACCTTGCAAAATTTGTGAGTTATAAGATGCCAAGTCCATGCATATACTAAATTCTGTGTTATTTTTCTGCGCAAATGTAGTATTTGAGCAACAAATGGAGCCTTCAGATGTGAGAAACTTCACATCCAGGTTGCACAGGGAGGCCCAGCCTCTTGTTGAGAAGAGCCAGCCCATGCAGGTGTGAATCCAGCTGTTAGACCTGACCTTGCTGCAGACCTTGAGGTGAAGACTCTAAAACAAAAACCTTGCAAATACCCGAAGTGAGGTTCTTTTCAAATTAACCTCTTTGCAAATCAGCTGGTGATACAAGGTGCATTCAGAAGGACATGAGTGACCTCAGACCCTCTCTGAAGCGGGGCTGGGAAGGTCGTGTCAGCACCCAGCTGCTCACCCTTCCTCCTGCCACTCTTCCCAAGCAGAACTAATTATAGCAGCAGCATGTGTGTGCATGTGGAGGGATAAGCACAGCACATGGATACATCCACACATCCAAATGTTTGCTCACATTTAATAACGAGCAAAACAAATAAAAATGAGTATTGACATGAATGCCTGTTATCCAACGTTCCCCGGGAAGAAAAGCAAGGCCAAGTGCTATTCCATATGCACTACTCAAAAATATTCCCCTCCAAGCTCAAATCCAGAACACGGCATTGAGACCAGCTTGAGCACCAAAACAGAAACTCAGCCTGGTGTTTCCCAGCTCCCTGCCCCTTATCAGGGAGATCTGGGCAAGCTGCCGGGCAATGACTGAGGGCTGTGCCGCTCCTCCCTGCCAGCCGGGACGGGGCCGCTTGGGAAAGGAGAAAATGTCATCCAGCCTGAACACAAAGGGCAAGATGGTATCTTACTGCTGGTGTGGTGAAGTCATGTACTAGGAAAAATACATTTAGCTGTTCCTGGGCAGTCCCCAGGAGGCTGCAGAGCTGGTCTGATACCGGCCTTGCTCACCTGCCCCAAAGCACCATGTGAGGCACTCATGGCTGGGGCACGAAGAGGCTCAGAATGATGATTGGCCCCCCTGCCAGTGACCCCCAGGAGCACCGTGGGAAGGGGGAATGACAGTGCTTACACAGCCGGGGATGTGCCAATATTGAAGATGCCAGCTTGATCAAAGACAACAACCAGGATCATACAGAGAGATCTGTCACCAGAAACATGCCCAAAGTGAAGAGCAGAAACATGAAATATTCCCATCATGAAATACTGACTCCGCTGAGGGCAATAGAAGAGCTGTGATTGCCTTTTGGACAGAGAGGGCAACAATTCAAGTGTTTGTTTAGCCGTCAGAGAAGGAACATTACTTGGTGTACAGCCCACACTGCTTTGTGATAAACATGTTATAAAACAGATATTTGCTCAGAACTCCCACTGCATACAATGGGAAAGTCACAGGGAAAGGTGGGGTTGGAAAATGGGTGTATAAAATTATAAAAATGTAATGGAAGAGCACAGGCTGAAGGATGGTGGCAGATCTGTTCTCTGGCTCAGCATCCTGAATTTTGTTGTTTCTTCTGCTGTTTCTTCTGTCACATTACCATAATTTTACAGTTGAACTCATCAGCTGGCATTTGCCAAAGTCACCCTATTTAACAGTGCTGTAAAACAAACAACCCAGAAGAATTTGTCTCTGCAGCCATGTACTTTATAAGGCACAAGTCTGAATAAATATGTAACTGTTCACACCCTTTCAGAAGTGCTGGAACAGGAACACACTGAACCCAGAGCACTGATTTATATCTAAAGCAGCATTGACTCCAAAGTAAGAGTGAAAATATAGGTTAGATGGATAGTAGGTGCTACAAAGAGTTATTGCTCTCTTGTTTTACACCTTAGAGAGCTGTGCGGGGTGGGCAAGAGCCCAAGACAAGATAGAAAACAGCCAGCTTGAATGCATGGACTGGAAACAAAGGACAGTCACAGCTTATCCTACCTGATTGAAAATACCATTCAAAATCATAATGTGCACTATAAATCAAGATGAAGGGTGGGAGGGTTGTCTCTCAGAAGCTTCTCTCTACTTTCCTGGTAAGGCATGGAGCCCTTCCAAAAATACACCAGCTCTGCGTGCAACGCCTGAACGGCTACGTGGAACTGCACGGCCACTTGCAATGCATGAATTCAATCAGCTGAAAGGACCCACTGAATTTAATTGCGCTAATCAAAAGAAAGTTATGCATCCTCACTGACCACAGGGGGAAAGTTGGCAAATGGTTTGAGATCCTGTCTTCTGGATTTCTCCTGCACAGGCTGGGAGAGCAGAGAGGATTATTCCTGGGCAGCCCTCTTGGGCCCAGCAAGCTGAATCTTAATAAATGAGCAAGCATACAGGCTATCTGTGTAATTTTTGTATACACACTGTGATTTACTTTGTGAAATTCACATGACAAATAATAATTAGCCATTGCACTATAAACCCTCATTTCCCAATGCTCAGTACCGAATTGAGTAGCCACGTGTTTAAAGGGCTTTGCCTCTATTCTCTTAATGTCAAAATGTTAAAAAAAGAGTTAATTTGAGAAGGGAATTATTATGGTCAGGTTGCGTGAGATTCAATCTGATGTACTCTAAATGATGTGTTAAATGATGATTTCCAACACAGCCTGCAGCAGAGAGTTTGTTTGGAATGACATTTGTTGTGGCACCAGTGGCCACTACAAAGATGAATTTATATATACACTTAGAGCACCTGCCTGCAGAGGTGTCGCGGAGAAGTTCTGCATGAGCAGATGACAACAGATATTTTGCAAGCGCTCGCAAACTGAATTTGTGCTCCAAAATAGCAATGAAAATGTTGTCCAGATTACTTTCTCCACTTCTTTTATGAAATGCATGCAACCACACTCTCAGCTGTTGTTATTAAGCATTACATGGTGATTTCTTCTGCAAATAACCCTCCTTTAGCAAACCAGCCACACTGCTGTGGTTTCTTGCAACCTGTTTAAATTTTAGTCATGCAGGTTTTGCAGAACTGCTTCTCTTGACTATGATTGTGAACAGTGACATTTATAAATTAATATAACATTTGAAATTCTATTCAGACACATTTAGGCACCAGCATCTACACAACAAAGCTCTGATGCTCTGAGATTAGCAGAATACTGATAGAAAGATAACCTACATGAAGGCTGAGAAAGGAGAAATAATGGATTTGCCCACTTTTCTTTCAGCTCTGTTAAGGAACCCTTCCCAGTGAAGTCACTTCTTTACCCTGCAAACATTGAGCTCCAGTTTTACAGCTCTGTGGTTTTAGATAAATACAACAGTGTCCATGTCAGGAGACGGATGCCACCTCCCCTGAGGACCGTGATCACAGTCTGAGCTCCTCTGCTGAGGATCCCTTTGTTGTTTGGCCACCAGGTCTCAGTATCAGGACCTTTGTTTTTGCACTGGGATTTCTTCTTCTCTGGGCTACTATATGGAGTGAATAGCCTCTCGTCCTCTCAGGTGTGAGAGGCTTTCCTCATTTTTAGAACACTTCTTCCTTACCTGCAGACTCATCACCCCCTGACAACAACCTGGGACCTGCTCAGGTTCTTTGAGAGGTCCTCAGGATCCTGCTCCTCAAAGCAAGAGAAGTAAGGGGAACTCTCCTGGCTTCTCCATGGGGCCAGCTCATTGCTTATCTCAAATCCTGGGAAGCCATTTTAGGAAGATAATCTGGCAGGAAACTATTGACTTTCTTAAAGTTTGTGTTTTGAGAGTTCCTCTGTCCAATTTGGCTTCTCCTGTGGAGGAGCAAGCAGCTGTGAAAGGATGAGCTGCCCCCGGGGAGCAGGAATGGAACACGGCAGCACCTTCCCTTATGGACCCATCCACACCCCATCTCGTTTGGCCATTCTGCAAAACTCCTGGCCTGCCACCTCCTTGTCCTGCTCCAGATGCCTTCCTAATCCTTCTCACATGAATTTGGGCCCTCATGGCTCCAAACCTCACTTGGCCTGGTGCAAACTGCCTTTGCAGGTGAGCGATAGAAGGGGCCAAGTCTGCCAATGGACATAGTCCTGACACTGCCCCCGAATCAGATCCAACCTCTGCCAAAGAGCAGCTCATCTGCCTTGCTTTCCCTTCCCTCTCACACATCCCAAATGTGCCACCCTCATGCCTAAATAGTTCGTGGAGCTTTCCAGCTTGTTACAGTGACCAGGACCCAGCAGGATGCTTTCCACCAAACTCTTCCCCGGTTTCTAAGGCCTGAGAAGATGCATTGAGCAAGAAAAGAATATTTTGCTTTTGTGCTAAGACAGCCCTCCTAAAACACCAACAGTGGCTGCCAGTTCCTGGTGATTCCCATGGGATTTGTATGGCAAGAGAAGCATCCACCAGTGCGAAACACCAAGTGGTTTCCCAAAAAACACCCAGCAGTGGCCTTTATGCTAAAACCAGTTGTGTCTGAAATGCCTGCTGGGCTCAGCTCATACACAGCCAAAAAGCGAGTCTAACTTCCCAAGTGCTGTCTTTGCTTTCAGATGCTTTTTTCTTTACTGGTTTTCCACTGTCTGGCATTTACAGTATACCCGCAGAGGTGGAAAGGCTTATATTTACCGCTCTTTCCTATCAAAGCTACTTTAAACTTAAGGCACAGTGCTGTTTCCATTTGGAAATTTTTTTGCACAAGGCATTTACAAGCCCTTTACAAGTCACGGTATGCCAAGACCTCTCCGATTTCTCCAATTTACTGCAAAGGAGTCTGGCTGGTACGAAGAAGGCTCCACCATCCCACTCAAACCCCAGCTGGAGGACACAGTCACTGCTGCCTATGGACAATAAAGCTGCAGGTAGGGAGAAGGAAGGACTGGGAGGCAGTGGAGGTAGGAATCAGTTGTTTATGCTCCAAAAGTCTTTTTCCCAGGACACACAGCCTGGCTTCTGACAATTTCTTCAGTTTGGACGGGATTGATGGCAGAATGAGCCAGTATACTCATTAAGTCCTAAAACATCTGAAAATATTCATAAATATATCTATTTATCTGTTAATAATGGTGTAAAGCTCTTCAAACCTTGGTACAATTTATTTCTTAGCTTGCTACCACCCTCACTGCTACTGTTTTCATCATCTGGGATGGGACACATAAATGACCTTCTACTATAGCCCTGGTCAGCAGAGGTTTGGTGCCAGCTTTGCAGCAAGAAATCATCATCTAATGGCCCCAAGTAGGGCTGAAAGCCAGAATTTGCTGCCATTTACTGTTGGCCTGACATGGTTTCTTCTCCTGTGAGCATCACACACTGCCAAGCAGAGGCAGCACCAAGCACACAGGAGCTTTTTGGGAAACTGGAGAGGATTCGGGTACTCAGTCCAGCTGGCTCTTTGAAAATTAAAGAATTAATACCACTTGGAAAGGAATTAAAGTAAAATAATGCCATAACAAGGAGAATTGAAGAGGAGTAAGAGGTAGGAGGGCGTTAGGAGCAGCAGGAGAAAGGCCAAGGAGGGCCCCTGGAGAGAGCAAACAGGGCTTTCCCGGGGCTGGGCTGGACTCAGGACCACTTCTGGCTGCACTTGATGGCTTCACAAACACCCAGCACAATACGAGTGTAATATAAGCCTTGACTCCTCGAGATTAGCCATGGCTGGGAAATAATGTTATCGCTCCCCATTATACTTCAGGAGCCCTTCAGAAAAAGTCCCCAAAATTCCCACAAGCTTTAAATGAAGGTGAGATTTACCCCTGGTGCCCATCCTCCTTTCCTAGGAGATCTTGTGTTCTGCATGTGTCACATTTTCTTAGTCCTTGCCCAACCATGCATGAGTTCAGCCTTTTGCACAGCAGTTTCACTCTCTATGAAGATGCTGCTTCTCTTTCACCATCTCTCACTCTCCCCTCTGCTAAAATTAGGGATCTAGGATTTTCCTTCTGGGTCAAAACCCAATCTCCTTCCTCACAGGGGCTCAGTTTAACTACACATCACCATGCCAGACGGTGACTGTTAGTACCACCCAGTTTCATTAGTTATCAAGGGCTAAAGTTGCACTTCGAACATTCATCAATCAGTAGGAAAAAGTACGCATCGAATTAAAACTCCCAGCAAACTCCAGCACCTTAGGGCTTTTTCCTTTTACAAGCAACATTTTCTTCCACTGAAAACAGAACTACTTGTGCAGGTGGTTTTTAAACACAAACAGCTGCTCCATGGAAATGCAGTTGGGGAAAATTATTCAGAAAAAAAAGGCAAAGATGAAGCCATGGGTGTGGAGCAAGAATCCATACTGCCCCAATTCCCAGGGAAATATAGGAAGGAAAGAGAAACCTAAGATATAAACAGTAAGTGGAATTTCCATTGCACTGGTCCCAATAAACACACTGGTTTTAGGGGAAGGAAAGTGGGATCAAGGGACCAGAGTGAGGCAGTAGGTGTTGCGAGGGAAAACGTGGTGGAGGGTTACGGCTCGTAAAAATCCGCTTCATCTTTCAGTGTCAGAACAATGCCCGGGTGTATGGTGGGCTGCGTTATCAGCCAGGGAAGCAGAGCAAGGCTGGGATAAACAGCACCAGACAGCCAGGGGTTTGTGGTCACGATTTACTCCTGCCTTCCCAGATAGTTCCTCTTTTCTTTCTGCTTCATTTCTGTCGATCTGTCCATCTTTTAAAAGGTCCTGTAGGAGGTAGCTGTTTTTAGCACTGCTATCATAATTTTAATTACCAATACAATGTTTTTTGGCTATATGGAATTTTTTAAAAGCCTCAGTAGTTGTATTGTGACCAGAACTACCAAGAACACAAATACTCCTGCTCTTCCCTTATTCCACTGCTTTGCTCTTTAATGTCTCTGAACTCCTCTATCAGCTCATTCTCTTATGCATCCCCTCAAGCAAAAACTTCACTTTCTGGGCACTTTGGTGTGTGCCATCCCCATGTAGGGACACAATATCAACTCCCCTTCCTATTAAAGACTGCAGAGGCAACCCTTGAAATGCTGCATTTTCCCCAGCCCTGCCCTCTAGATGGAGGAGGATTTCCCTGCAAGCACCCCCAAAGCTATTTCACCAGTTTCCTCCCAACTCTCCTTCAAATTCCTCTTTGAACTCATAAGGATTAATCTCCTGGTATGCTACAACTGCTGTCAAGATGACAAGTCTTGGTTACCTCCTCTCTTATATGCATCCATTAATGTTCTTTTGGACTGAAAGATCCTAAGGCAAAAACCGTCTCTGTGCCCTTTATTCCCCACCTAGGTCTCCTGGCTTTTTCTGTCCTTTGTGATGAAGCCCCAAAAATGTTTGAGTAAAGACTGAAAAAAATAATTCCTTAAATTTTGTACACATAGGAGAGTAATGAACTCAAGTAATGCAAGCAAGCCCAGTGCCACCTTCCTACCTGAGCAAATGCCATTGCAATAAGAACCCCATTACTTTTCCTGGTGCTGAGATTGTATAAAATACTTCATGCACAGACATGAAGATGGAATCTCCAACTTGGGATCTGCATTCCAGGAAAATGACATGAGCGGAGAAGAGGTGCAGTGAAAGCCAATCTGATGCTGCTGAAGGCACACATGTAACTTGTTAGTTCCACCATTATTTTCCCCTTTCTCTATACTCTATTGTGTGCATGTTCTTTGGAGGCAAGGACTTTGCAACAGGATAAGCTCTTTTATGAAACTGAATCAGACCAGTAGTATCCCAAACTGAGAGAGTCCGAGTGCCAGATAGTCCTGGAAGGTGCGCAATGCTTGCAGCAGACAAATCAGTGGCAAAACCTTAAACATTCAGGAGGAGCACAGAATAATCAACTGGAATACTAACATGCTGGTAAAATGATTAAAGTTTGGTGTTACACATATTTTCAAATGTACTGACACTTCATTCTCGTAAAGACCAGCTCAGTTATGTTTGATTTGTATTCATATCCTATAATGTGAATATATTTGCTCAAAATTGCTCTGTAGTAAATCACTATCACAGAAATAAGCTTATATTTATTCTTAGCATTCATGAATTGCATGGCATTGGACCACTATATATTTAACACCTCCGAAGAAATCCAACCACAACTTTTGAAAGCAAAACCTTTATATATCATTATGGACATTGTTTCCTTAACAGTTAATCACATACTCTCCAATCACATGGTTTTTACCTTAAGAGAGAAAAATGAATGACTCTATAGCTTGAAATGCAAAGCCCTCTACTTGACCTTTCAATGTGAAAAACCCCATTGGGCCAGGTCCTGAGGGTGCTGAGCACTCTCGCCCATGCACTGAGCACCCTTGGCTTCCACTGAAGCCAACAGAAGTTGAAGGCATTCAGCAACTTGCTGGATCAACCCTGTAATCACTAAAAGCTCTCTCCAGAGTGATATAAATACGGACAGTCACTTCACAGATTTGGTCCAGCGTTAGGGTTACTTTAAAACCAAAGCTGTCGGAGAAAATGTTGGATCTATGATATGACTTTGAACCCAGGTCACTAAAATCTTTCCCGACGCAGCATCTTCTTTGGGATTCTTAAGAAAGCTAAACCTGCAAAGACAAATATTATGGCAACAAAAATAAATGCCTGAGTTTTTAACCTTTTCAGGGAAAGTAATTCCTTTATTGGCTGCAGCTAAAACTTCCTACCTTTCTTTCCCTTTTTGTTGTATCTGTGAGTAATTTCTTCAGTCACATTGTTTATAAGAAGTGAAGATATTCGTAATCATGCCTTAAGAGTATGTACACAAACTGGACATCCTAATAGAGCACTATGTATTAAATTCCTGATTGTTTGACATAAATTCTCTCTCTTTCTTTTACTCAGACAGGAAGCTTCCCATTTATTTACGAATAGGTTAAGACCCTAGTCATGTTCCTAACTGTGTTCCTAAGTGCTAACATATATTAAGTAAATTTAGAGCCTCTTCTGCATAGGAAACAAATTAAACTGGTTAAACATGGAGAAAGACTAAATGTAATCTATCTTTTGTCATGTTTATGATATCGGAACGCATCTTATATGAATGTTCCAATTTGGCTGTTACAGCAGATGGGTTGCTTATGATAAACCACAACTACAGACAGAGAATGTGATAGTATAAATCATAAAGAAGATAAATAACGAAATTCTTTGAAATAACATTGGTTAAATATTTAGACATTTGGTTTCCAAGCTTGCTTGCACATATGAAATAGTATTCTCTACCGATGGAAAGAAATGCTCTCAACGATAATCATATTGGGACAACTAATAAGGTCTAAAGGACATATTTGCATTTAGAGACCTCTTTGGATTTATATAAAACTTGTATACACAGGGAAGATATTGGTTCTCAGGGGAATAGTCCTGCATGGAAACCCGTATAAAAAGTAAAGGCAACTCATGACTGAGCCATTTTCCCATAGGTCAAGGCACACTGGAGCTCTCCTCCCTGCTTCTTTGTGCAAAGTGCACAAGTCTGGGGGAAGAAGTGAAGTCTTGTCTTTAACCTCCCTTATTTATAGCTGGCCTAGCTGAGGCAGGTACCAAACCTCAAAGTTATTACCAGGCAAAACTTCAGTTTTCCAATTCATAAAAGTCCTAGAAACATGATTTCTACCAGTAACTTAAGAAGGAAGATTAGTGTGTAAATCCAATGAGGGATACATGCCACTGAGCTTACAACTGCACCAAAGAAAGTAATCCACTCTCAGGGATTTTATTTTTACTGGAAGCTTTACACATTTCAAAGGTGGGTATGAAGCCCAAGTTCCCCTTAGAGAGAGATCAGACTTCGTTAATGCAACCCTCATCATCCTCCCCTAGATGTCTAGAAAATGGGTGAATTGCCCCCAGGAGATACTGCTCTTTTTGAACTGATGGTCAATTTAAATTACTGGACAGTAGATAGCTAATGTAGGTTAGATGTCTAGTGATGGCATTTTATGGGGTTGATGATGGAGATGACAATCTTGGTGTTTTGGTTTTAAATACCACTTCTGTATTTTGCTTGGTGAGTGCCCAGAAGAGCAAAGCTTGAGCACTCAGCAGTTAAACAAAAAACCGTCTCTGAACTGCGTTAGAAAATAAAACTAAACTTGTGCCTCCTGTCATAAATAGGATACCTACCCTGATTTTATTCAGAGGAGGGCTAAGACTTATCTTTCTGTGAGTTTTCCATGAGACATACATCATTTTACATCTTTTGTGGTTAGCTCCATTTAATCTCTAGAGCAGTGAAAGAAACTGAGGCATTCTTTAAACAAAGATATTGGTATATCCAGTGGCATCATTCCTCTGCCCAGATCCTGGCATGACTTACATCCCAGGCATCCAAAGGCTGCAAGGGCAACCCACAGCCAAGTGCAGGCAGCCAGTGTTCCCCTCCCAGGAACCGACGCATGACGAAATGCGCAGAAACTGGAGCACACGTGGTGCCCCTTCCTTTTAAATTAAGGATCTTGCCTTTTTAAATGAAGTGATTATGATGAGGGCAGTGGGATTAAGAGAGGACTGGGGCCTTTTGTGCAGGTGGTTTCCCTAATAGGAGACTTTCTAGCAAGACAGCACTATATATTCTTTAGGCTCAAAGCTAAACTTCTATTAAAACCAATTAATTCATTGAACAGGCTTGTATCGCTTTACGGTGCCCGGGCCTTTGCTTAAAAGAAATCAATTGTATGAGTACAGCTGAGAAATAACCACTATAATAGATGTTTTAGCTCTTGCTTTTACTTTTCTCTGATAGCCCTTAAGGTGGTCAGAGGTAAAAGCTAAAGATGCATTGTAGCCTGAGGGATGATTGAATGAAAAAATGGGGGATGGGAGCAGAGCTATGCTGATAGACCAATTTCCCACCACTGCAAGCCAGTGCAATTGATTGATGAATCCTTGCTCTGTCAAGAGGCAGCCCTTCAGATTTGATCACATAAATACTCATTCAACTCAAATTCTGCTTGACAAGCCTCAGACAGCTTTGTTCTGTCACAGATATCATTGGAAGGAAAATGCTCCATTAATCATCCTTAATTAACTTTACCATAGTCTGCTGGAACCAATATGTTCCCTGGCTAAATCCCTAAGACTTAGCTAGATTTCTGTAGTTATCAAATAGAGAGTTGTTTTTAAAGTTCCTTTCCCTCATTGCTGCTAACTACAGGAAATCTTTCCCTGCCTGTTTTCTAGGAAGGCACTTGCATTGATGAGGACGTGGTTTAATCCTTTGACAGTTAAGCTCCTTTGCCAGAGACTCACAATTATACTTTTTCTGATCATAAAAGATTACTGATCCATCCACAATAAGTGCTAAGGTGTTGTGCTTCCAAAACACCCCCTTGTTTCAGGCTGCAAGAGAGCCTTGCAAACATGACTGAAATAAATAAAACCCAAACCAGAACCAATGTGCAAAGAGGGACCAGGAAGAAACACAGCAATTTAGTTGGATTTGGGCGATAACCAGAGGTAATAAATAGTATTTCAGGTGCAAAGTGTGGGGAAATCATGAGGACATGCTCGTTAGCCAGGGCTGCCACTATCCCTTCTCACTCAGCAGTTTTGTTCTGCTGCGGGGCTGGAGGAAGCCCTGGGACCATCGTTTCACCCCAAGAGAAAGGATCCTCACGTATCTCCTGCTCTTGGTGGGTGTCCTCCATCCATAGGGATGCTCCTGAAGCACATGGAACGGCATTCACCCCATGCGGTTCCCCCCTTCCTTGGGCATTGTTACACTGATAATATTTTTTTCTTCACAACATCGTTCTCATTTTTTTTTTTTTTAGTGTGGTAAAAACCCTACATTCCTCAGGGGGTCTCAATGGGACCTGAGGGGTCTAAAACCTTGCTGGTTTGGGGTCTTGCTGCCCTAGGTGCTACAGAGAGGCAATGGGACCAACAGACCTTGCAGATAAATTCCTTACTCATTGACTTCCATTGGCTGGGATACATCCCTTTGAAGGATTCACTGGAGATAAGGAAAGAAAATAACACGGAAGACTTTTGACTAAATAGAAATAAGTGTGGGAACCCTCTCCTCAGTGAAACAAAGCCTGGAATTGTTCAGGGCCAGGTTGCATGGGGCTCTGAGCCACCTGATCTAGTGGAAGGTGTCCTTGCTCACAGGGACTAGAAGATCTTTGAGGTCCTTTCCAACCTAAAACATTCCATGATTCTATGGTGTTTGTTAATCTCACAAAACCTTGCTCATATGAGCAGCCTCTATTCCTGAAAACTGTATTACTGAAAGCTTAGGAGGACACGGGCTATCTGTATTGCTAAACATTTATGTGTGAAGCTGGGTGCAAGCAATGAAATATAACCTAAATTGTTGAGCAAATTTAATGTAAAAGCTAAGGCTTCTTTTGTTATGAAAAAATAGTATTTTAAAATAAACACCGCGGTACAGAGGGGGAAGAAAAGATCGTACTCTATCCCTGTGTACATCACAAATCTTCTGCTTGCTCTGGGGAGAAGTCACTTTGTGTTATGCTCTCTACCAGCCTTGGACTGTGGTCAATTTAATCAATGCTCCTCCTGACGGCAGCACTGCTCAGCCGAAAATGGAAGTGACCATTTCAAGCTGTGCACTCCGAGCAGCCAGCTGGCCTATTTTAAACTCTCTGGAAACTTGACATACTAATGTTTCCTTTACAGCACCAAAGGAACCAGTTATAAAGGCATCTTCTCAGGTTATACGACACGAAAAGGCAGATGCATAAATCAGGGCTACCAAGCCTCTGCACACCAAAGGGCCAAACCAGAGCAGCATCGTCTGGCAGCAAAGTGAGAATTATTTGGGTGCAGAAATGAGAGATATCTACGTTAAAAAATGGAAACAACTTTTATTTTCTCTTCTTGTCCTCAGGAAGAGCTGAAGCCTGAAGACATAACCAAAGTTGTGACCTTTTCAACTAGCACAAAACTTTCTGTAGGGTTGAGTTTGCTTTGCCATCAATGCTCCTTTCCCCTTTCTTCCCCTCTTGTTTCCTTTTCCGTTCTCCACACATATCTCCACCCCTTGCTCTTTTTTCTGCTTCATTTTTTTCCCTTTTTAACCTATATTTTGCAAAAATTTCTCTCCCTACTGGACATGGAACTGCTCTGCCCTTAGCTGCCTCCCCAGCTCACACAGTTGTGAGTTAGGTTCCCCTCTCATCTCAACACAGAGGTGCTCACAAACAGGAGAAGGGCGAGATATTTAAGGTCTCAGAGGGAAGGAGTTTCCTAGCCCTAGCTCCTGCCTAATTCTATCTGGAAAACAATGATAAATCAGATTTATCAGCACTAACCTGGGTTTTTCTCTTCAGGCAGGTTGCAGGGAGGTGGGAGCCCTGGTGATCCTGCTCCTTCTGGCACTGGGATCTGTGGCTGTCTTTCTTATTCAACTTGCCTCAAAATAAAACCATGATATAAACTGATGGACAAAATGCACAACTGAAAGAAAACCTGGAGCAGGAAACTTAAAAAAAAAATAATTGCATTATCTAGCCCTCTACAAGAATGTCCAGTCCATCTTTAAATCACAAAAGGAAATAAACAGGATCAGATGTATAGTGAAAAACCTGTAAATGTCCTTTCTCATTATAGAGGTCAAAGAATACATTAGTTATTTTTAACTAATGTCTTATTCGACCCCATGCAAACTTAAATCAGTTTGGGTCTGACTGATTCAAAGCTGTTCTCTGGTTCCCTGCTCTGCTGTAATAATTGACTAGGCTAGACTTTAGAAAGGTCAAAAAAGCAGCCCCGCTTCATATTATTTCAGCTAATAACTCAGTTCTTAAATCAAAACTTAAGAACTAATCTCTCAAAGCACTATTTCCTCCCCCTCCATTAAATCCATATGCAATTTCAAATTAAATGATAGATGTCCAAAATCGTTACTTTTTGCTTAATTACTTTTAAGTTACTGGGAGACACAGCATGAGGGTTTGTTAGAAGACCTAGGATTCTCCAAAAAAATTGGAATTAAGAAAATCTGAGAAAATCTCAGAAAATGCAGCAGCGACTGAAGAACCTGAGGAAAAAACAGCAGGCACTGGACCATCTAAAGGAAAAGCAGGCAGACCCATTGCAGCATCTAAGGCAGGCTCAGAAGTGTCTGGGCAGCAGGTCTGTGGGGTAGGTGTGGTGGGGCTGATAGGGAGCTTGTCAGCACAGATGAGATGTGATTCTCAGGACAGACTGCTTGGAGTGGAAGACAACAAAGGCTCCGCATTAACCCATCCTCACTCTCTGAATACATGAATTCCAGGAGGATGCCAGGATATGGCTTACTGAGTGAAAATTTAAAGATTGGCTCATGTCAAGTGTCTAACATAAAAGTTAACATGTAAGCAATGCATTTCTGCCAAAGATTCTGATATCAATTTGTAAAACCCCCAAATCCAAGTGCTCAATTTCATTACATTAGTTTGTGATGTTATACTCACTCACAAAAAACTTACTTCGCATTCAATATATTCTTAATTCATTCTGCTATCCTTATCTGACTCCCTTCAACAGAAAATTGGCCTTAGTCCCAATGTAGGAATGCAAGGTGAAGTTCGTTAGCAAATACAGTGGTGTGAACAAGGGCTGCCATTCCTCCAAGAGGCTTGTGGTCATATTTAAGTTTAAAAAAGAGAAAAAAGTAATATGCACATGTAGAAGGGGATGGTTTTGTCCCATTGGAAGTCACCTAAAAAACCTCTCCTGGTTCCCAAGGGAGAGGATGGAAGGACGTTTGGCCAAGCACGTCTGCATGCACATCTGAGGGATCCTTTTGGCACACACCTGGTTGCCCCACACATCTCCTCCTGCCTCAGTATCACAAAAACAGAGATTCGATTTGGACACAGCACAAACAGGCATCTGTTGTAGTCAACCAGTTGATATAACAATGTTTTCTCTCCCTCCAGCTCTTACCTCCCCCAAAATGCCTTTTCTTTGCCCACTTTCAAAGAGATTTTTTTTAAGACATCAAACGCTGGGCTTTGACTGCTGTTTATGGGATTCTTATTTGGGGCTGCAATAAACAGCGAGTGGTTTGAGGTTGGCTCTTCAAACTGTAACTACTGTTGGGTTTTTTTGTCGTTTCTTTCTGCCGAGGGAGCCTTTTCTTCCCTGCTTCCCCGCGGTCACTCTGTGCTGTGCTTTTGTTTAGCCTCCCGGCACAGGGTTGTTTATTTGCACTAACAGCGCCAGCCCTGCTCCCCGTGGACTGTTTGTCCAGTGGCCTGTGGAGCCTCCATGACTTTATTGTTGACAAGTGGTAGGTGGGATCCAAGTTTTTGTGGTTAAATTGTTTATTGATAATTACCTATTAATTACTACTGCTGCCAGCTTCCTATAATTTATCATGATCGCTTTTTTTTTGTTGCTCTTAGAAATAATAATGTGAAAGAGGAGGGATAACAAAGAAGGAAAAAGAAGGAAGAGGGCCAAATTGTGATCACTCCTTCCTGAGTTTCAAAACTGCATCATTTGATTAATTTAATGTCTGGCCAGCTCTCATCAATGTAACCCATCAGTTTGACAAGGGCATCCCCTCCCCAGGTGCTGCCAGAAGGGTCAGCTCTTCTCCAGCATTCATACAAGGCATGGATTTGGCATAAGAGAACCCAACCACACCTCTCCTGAGTTGTGGAAAAACATAAACTCTTCAGAAAACAATTTTTTTTAAAGAACACAGAACTGTTCCCTGCCATGTCTGAAGAAGGAACATTTTTTAGGGATCTGGATTTTTGGTGGACTGTTTGGAAGCTGACTTTGTGCACTTAAGATGTCACAGCAGGACATCTGCAGCAAGACTGAGTGGTTCCCTCAGTTGTACCACTCTAAACGTGTTGATCCAAACCAGGACAAGCCAGGCAGCCACATCCCCCAGCTGTGGCACAGCTGAGCAGTGAATCACGAAGGGAAGAACCTGCCTGGGAAAAGACTTGCCCCTTGGGCACAGACCACCCTGGCCACTGTCTGATTGCCAGTTGTCTCTTCAGAGAGCTTCTGGTGGCCACAGAACTTCTCTTTGAAGACCAAAATTAAAACTAAGCCCTTGTATTTATTTCCTTAAATGCACTTCCGTGCCTATGAACTCTGGCTTGTCTCAACACCATGTTTAAAGCCACAGTATCTGGTGGCACTGTCAAATTAAGTCTGATCAATAATACAGAGCATGAAAACCAGCACCATCAGCAGCCTTGGATATAGAAAACCAAAAGCAACCAAAAGTCAAGGGTACCTAATTCATTTTCCTGAAGACCTTCTACAAACCATTAAAATTGCTGTAAACAAAAATCAAACAACCATGTTTCCATATTTTGGTGAGTTGACACAGTTCCCCCTTTTAGAAGCATTACAGCTGGGAAGGAACTGTATCTTCATTTCAATACGTTCATAGAATTTATTCTAGGTGCCTATTTACACATTTCCTGGCCTAAACAATAGCTCCCCCCCGCCCCCTGTGCCATGTGTGCATCGGTCACTGCCCAGCATCATCCCTCCTCCTGACTCAGGCTGTGTACAATTGTCCGGACAACTCACAACAGTTTATCATCATTGTTTGGTATAATTGGAAACAGAAGTATTTATACACACCCGTGTACCCTACAACTAAATTTATAAAGGCAACTGTCTCTTTTAATCTGTAGTACGGCCAGTGTAAACAGTATTTTGAAGCAATATTCAGATTTATTACATTACTCGCTTAAAGATCAATGTTTAAAATGGATATATATTGCATTAATCCAAACACACAACAAATCATAAAGCTATTTACACAATAAATTTACAATTCCCACAGACACTTTAATCCTGTTTCTGTTTCCAAGGAGCGCTCTTGTCTGCACACACACACATATCCACCCACAAACATACTCCCGCACTCAGAAAGTACTATTGTAATGTTAATTAACCTAATTTATAAAACACCGACTAGACCTGCAACCTCAGCACAGTATACATTTACCCATAAAGATGTGAATTAAAGGCGCATTAAGGGGAAGGGACAAAAGGAAAGAAATTTGGCGCTGGGGCTGACGCGCGATCCCGACCTCAGCCCTGGCACCTCTGGCGTCACCTCTCTGCGAGTCAGCAGCATCACTTCGGGCTTCAATCCTGCTCGTCTCACCTTCCTACAACTCAGCCATACCCCAAGTTATTTAAAATTCATTTCTGTGGTTTAAAATAATATCCCATTGACGTGGGATCCAAAACTCCTTCAGAGCTAATAAAATGTCACCCTGCCAAACTGAGGCGATACGTGCCAACCTTTAGCCCAGTGTGAAATTTTATAACTGAGTTATAAACCCCTCAAAAAACAGACCCTATAGTGGAAAGGCTGACAGATTCTTAACTGTACAGTTTCCAGTGGGCTTCTGCTTAATATACTGTATTTCTTCGCCTTGAAGATATTAATTTACTTTTTGAAATGTTCATTGCTAAGATTAAGCATAGGGTTTTGAAATGTGTTCGCAGGCAATTTATGCAGGCACACAAATGTACTCTTCTCCAGATGTACAGAATACTAATTTGAAAATGATTTATACGCCGCGCTGCACTGTACATCCATCCCCTGCTCAAAAGGTTTTCCTCTGACACAACACTGGGATCATCTCATATATTAACCCTCTGATAGCATTAGAAATTCGTTGAAAAATTGATGAGGATTTTGGTCGATGGCATGGTCTGGAATGGATTTTGTGGATTCCAGCAGAATTGTCAAGAAGGGCAGAATAGACACAGAATAGACTCATCAACAAGTGAATACACTGGAAAATAAAGGTCTATCCATACAAAATATGTATTTCTGTGGGAGTACAAGCAACAGAGAGGTTGAGAAATGCTGTGAAAAGACAACAAAGTTACTAAATCCTTAGAAGAACCAGTCCTTAACCCAATGACTTGTTATTTGGCTGTCTACATGCACCATACTGACCACGGTATTTCCACAGCAGGCCCTGGCTGTGCACAGAAGCCTGGAATGATCCAGGAAAAATGTAGTAACAGGCCCCACAGCTGACATTAAAATGAGCTTACAGACTTACACATCACTTGGCATGTGAATATTTAGCAACAAATATTCCTTCAGCAATTGAAAATATGTTTAAAAAACAATTGTACTCTTACACCTCCATCAGGAGCTCTCTTTTCCTTTCCTCACTTGGTCCCCAGCTCCTCCACATATAGATGTTTGAGTCTGGCTTGGATGTCTGCTATGTACACATCAATGGTTTGCTGCCCAATATGACCAAAAAAACCCCACATATACTTGAAAACAACCTATCTCAATATTTTCAAAGGAAAGATCTTTTCTTTGAAGCGACATGAATGCCTATATTCACTATAAATGCAGGAGTATAAAATGCATCAGTGATGAAAAAACTCACTTGCCTTTGAAGGGTGAAAGCACGGGAGTGGTGAGCAGGATTTACTTTATTTCTGACCATAGTAAAATTTCCTGGGCTTTGCAGCCCATGCTCAGTCTCATGTGGCCTCTTGGAGCACCATAAGAGAAATAGCACCGGACACCTGAAGGCTCATTCAACACTCACAGGAGATGAGAGAGAGAATTTATAGACACAGGGGGTGAGATTTCTTGTGGAATATAGTCTGCTTCATCTCTACCTCAATTTTATCAAAAATATACTGGCAGTCAAGATGAGCGGTTCCCTCAAGAGACAGAGGAAGCCAAATATGTGCGCCATAAACACATGACCCTAAATTGCCTTAAAGTAAAAGGGGTAGAGGAAAGCTTTGAACTGCCCGGGAAGCCTTCTGTTGTTTGAATTGCATGTTGTGCTGTGGACATCAGTAAAATTAGTCCCCTGCTATGGACACAGAGGCGAAACCAGCTGATTCATTTGGGAAATTTGCTCATTGGAGGACTGCTGGAAGTGATGCTTTTGGTAATGATGAGAGGGGAGAAGGTCCTCTTATTCCTCAGGGAACAGAACAAAATACTCCTCTGAAGCTCACACGCTACTTTTATCTTTCACCACGAAGACTTTTAGGCATCACTAAATACCACAAACACAGAATTCAGTATTTTTGCCAAAGAGTTGAATGTAATTATGATTTTAGAAAGATACTTAAGATATCCAGTGGAGGAGATTCGGTAATTTGTTCTGTCAACTGGGAGAACAACTTTAGTAGAAAACTATTTCATCTGCCCCTGCTTGAGATGATATATTTTATTTGAAATCATTTTCTTGGCCTGTGTCTGGAGGGTGAAAAGTGACTTGTTCTTATTTATCTTTCTTTAGGGGCTACATGAATTTCAGACTCATGAAAGTGAGCGACTGATAGCAGTTAAGCCAGGCAGAGCATTGGTAGGTGAGCTCAGAGCTTCCACTCTCCTGCCAATGTGTCTCCACTGTAGCCCCAAATACCTCTACATTCTAGGGAATAGCCAGCCTTTAACAGGCACTGCCACTTTTAAAATACCAATAACTGTGATCTATGACTTGGATTTCCTATGGAATGGCAGCTAGATTGGTTTCAAAAGTACTTCTCCCCTACCTGCATGAAGGGTTTGTTGAACACCCTTTGCTGCAATATCTAAATGTTAATTCAGGCCATTAATTCCCAACCATGGGCACTGAAACACTGGGTGCCCACTCGGTGGGAGGGCTCCGAGGGACAGTGGGGCAGTCAGAGATGTACCTTGATTCAAACCACAGAGGGAAGAAATGCAGCACCCCCAAAAAGCAGGAGAAGCAACCAGCTACGGGAGCAAGGACTCAGTGCTGAGAAACTGCAACTCTCAGAGCTTAGTGAGAAACCAAGGTATGCCTAAAACAGAGACAGAAATGTGGCTTTCCAAAACTACCTCTTGTGGTACTCTAAAGCATTTTGGCTTAATTCTGCCCTATAGTTTCTCCAGAAAGAACTGGAGACAGGGTTGAGCCTGTTTTTGTGCTGTGAGGTTGCGCCCAGCCTCACATGTCATGTTGAGATGCATGTTGGGGTCCATTTTCCAGTAGCCACTAGATTTAGCCCTACATGCTGAGCTTAGCCTAAACAAAACACAGTGCAGCTACAAAACTACAGAAGTTTCAGTTGCACTGGAAACACCAAAATGACTTTACAGGAACATCCTGAAGACAGCACCACAGCTCCTGGTTAGGAAGCACTACAGAGACCTGAGTACCGTTTGTTTTTGTTAGCTCTGGGTTTGCAGGTTTAGGTTCTCACTGCACATAGTGTTTATGCCGTTCTGGTCCTCACAGCCCACGTCCTCCAGGAAAAAGGAGCAAATAAGATGATCTTTATCCTCTATGAATCATAAATTATCAGTTTTCAGTGCAACCTTTCCTCAGTGCTCTCCTAAGAAGTGGTTGTATACAGTACGTGAAACTAAGGGGTCTAAAGAATCATAAGGCAGAGATGAATCAGTTAGGAAGAACCCATTAAACATGAATCCATGGAAATCCTCCTTTTTTTTGTTGTTGAATATGCCTACAATAAACGCTACAGTGTGACTTGCAATTTCCTCAAGTTCCTTTTCTCAGAACAATGATGGCTGGCAGCCGCTCAAGCTGCTTCAGTAAACTTTGCAAGATAGAAAGCAATTTAGTTTCCCTTTAAGACTTCATTGCTAAAGTTATGCCCATTGATTTCCAGCCTCATAATTAAAATTCCTCATTAAACATGCTTGACAGCTGAATGTGATTCCTTTTACCTGCTACTGCTACCTTTTTTTTTCCTTGTGATACCATTTCATTACAAAAGAACAATAGATTTCCTTTCAGGGTAATATAAGGGCACGGTGAGTAATGTACTTTCTATCCTACAGAAGGCCTAATATTGTTAATTTGCTAAATCAATTAAAAGAAACCACTTTGGAGCACGACTCAAGTCCTGCATATGGATCACATCAGCCATAATGTGCAGGAGTTCAAAGGCTGGCATTTCGCCCCAGTTGGCACCTAACAGTTTACTCTGATCCAGGGAATTTGGCTCTTGATTTCAAACAAATGCATCCTGAAGGCTTAAGGCCAGAAGTAGCTCTGTGTGATTTATGTTTCATACTTTCTCATAACACAAAACCTAAAGAGCTCAAAAAAAAAAAAAAAAGAAGAGTTGTTATTACAGGGCATTTGCTGCAACGTTCATGTAAATACAGAATTACTCAACTGCCCCATGCACCTTGTGTTGTTTAATATGAGCTTTTCCTCTGAGTGGCTGTTTGATTCCCTAAAATTCCTCCTCCTCCTGCCAGCTCTGACAATCCAAAATGGAAATGACCTGTTTGTAAATGGTTTTGCTCTCCAGGCCAGGCTCGCACACAAAGGCAGCCACCACCTTTCCCAGCAGATGTTTGCCCAGAAATATGCAGCCAGGAGATGGAACTGGCTGCACTGGAAACATCCCACAGAGCCCCAGCTGTGAAACCAGCTGCAGGACTGGGGGAACCTCACATCTGCTCTCAGCCCAACATCAACCCCACCTTCTGCTGGCCACCACGGGAAGGTGGATGCATGAGGAGGTTTCCCAAAAAACTGAGGGATGTTCACCGGGTTAGCGGGGCTGGCCTTGGCAGGGGCTGACTTCAAGAGCCCTCAGAGCACCCCAGGAATTCTTAGGCTTAAGCACTTGGCAAAGGAGCAGAAACTCCCTTCTCAATCATAAAATTAGCAATGAGAAAAGTTTAAAATGACAGATTCAAATTTACAGGCACAGTTAAAACATTTAGAGCTGCCTAATATGCCAGGTTCCCGGTGCAAAACAAATTGTCAGAGCTGATGTAGAAATGAAAGTGGGGAATGGATCGCTGCTTACAGAACAATTAATTGTTCCGCAGTTTAGGAGAGCAATTAAACACTTTTTTTTTTGGTTTGTTTTCTCTCATTTTCAGATGGCTTTCCAAATTCCAGTTTGGAAATCGAGGCATCCAGAGAGCCAGTCACCATTCCAGTGGAGCACTAGGTAATTAGCAACATATTGCCATGCAGTACTGCAGTGCTGTGTCTTTTCATGAAAAACAAATAAATATGCTGTGTAATTGTGCACTGCTGGTCCCCAAAGTTGGTAAAGCCCAGCCCTGCATGGATTTTCTCTCCTGCACATGAACATAACACTTGTTTATAGCAGTGCCCAGTGACAGTTAATGTGCTGTCAGCATTTTCATTACAAGCCCTATTTTTCTATGGTTTATAACTTGGATATTTTTTCCTCCCAAAAAAATGTGGATGTAATGCTTATGGACCTGATAGTGTGAATATTTTAAGTCATGCTAAGATGAAATTTGGTACCACAGGCTGTGAATGTGAAAGTGAGGGATATTCATGCTGACAGAGATTGCAGAAATAAAAGCTTTAAAAGAAAACGACAAATGAGCATTCGAATACACTGGTTTTATGACAGATAGTGCTAATTTTTTCAGGTCACAGGTGTGGTATGTGGGGAGGTAGTGATTACTGCTGACACTTGTCCTTTCTCTGAGAACTTCTAGCCACTAAAAAGGTATTAGGAAGCCTAAGTGCAGAGATACCATTGCTCTCACTGCTGGAAAAGTACAGATATCGTATACTTGATAGAAAAAACGTCAGATCAAGGTTTAAACATTACACACCACGAAAAGGACTGGAGCATTTGCAGTGTTTGCACTGCAGAACCACCACAACAATGCAATATGTGTCGCTTCAGGATCAGTTGTGGGCAGGATCAAGGTAGGTAGGGGGTAGGTTCAAGGCAAAAGAGCACCATGACCTGGATGTTCATTTCCAGTGCACACACCGTAATTTCTGGACCTTCTGGAGGTAGAAGCAGCAGCCTCCAGGCAAGTGATGAGGAGTGAACATGAGAAGCAGATGCCAAGAGCTGCTCAGGAGAAGTGAGGACAGCAAACAGAAGAGGTGGCATTGCTACGGTGATGCTGAGCCAGAGCCACACCAGAGGCTGCCGGCAAAGGCAGTGTTGTCCCTTCTTCCATAAAACCCGAGACCATCAGGTCTCTTATTTTGGAGTGTGTGTCTTGCTGAGGAGCTGTTTGGCTGTGTCCAATGTGGGTGATCCTGCAGTATATCAGGGAGACACAGGACATGTCCCATGTCTCCGCTCTTTGTTTTTTCTGGAAAGGAAATCCGTCTGCGTGGTCCCCTGGGAGCCATGGGACACTCCGCTGGAGACCTGATAAGCACGGGATGAGGACCTTTGCCATTCATTGATGTTGGCTGAACTTAAAGCCAGCCTTTCAGGAGGCACCTTGAGCTGTGTGGGCAGCAGGACATTCATTCTGGCTTCCCTGATGGATGAACTCACCCAGCTGGTGGAACCAGCCTAGGCTTGTCTCCCTTTGAGGTCACAGGATGTTGCAAGAGACCGAGAAAAGATTTGGCATGTTACAGACAAATTGTCTCTTCCAAGCAGCGGGTTTGCTGAATAAACTCCCAAATAAGTTAGGTAGGTCCCTTCGGGAAAGGTGAGGCAGAAGTCCCTGGGTCAGGAATATTTGAGATCTGGAGTTAACTCTCCTTTGGATCTGCAGTGCATCCGTTGGGCACCTACCCACTTAGACAGGAAACAACAGAGAACGAAGGAACAGTGGGAATGCTCATGGGGCCTCAGAAACCATCCCTCTCCCCAGGCTCCAAACTCCTCTTTCCCACAGAAAAACATATTTTAGAATAATGAATGCAAGGTGGAAGGGGAGAAGCAAAGGAGGGAAGGAGATGAGTGAATCTTTGCAGGCTCATCTCTGACCTTTCCTGAGCATTATTCATTTCCTGGAGCCACATCCATGGGAAGTGATACAGTCACTGCTCTTCGGAATATCCAACTGTACGAGGCATGAGGGAGTTCTCTTCATTACCACATCATTCACATTTTTGAACTCTATGTCATCCTTATGCTTTAGGAGAATCTCCTCCCGAAATAAACAAATTTTGGTGGGACTTAGTGGAAATATTTTATGGCAGACAGAGTGATTTAACAAAATGGACATTTATGAAGAAAAGCCACCACTTTTGAACAGGTCTGTGAATCAAAAGAACACAACACATCTGAAACCTCTGTAGTCTCAATATTTTGTCACTGGCAAGGCGGAAACACAAGTTTTGAAGGTGAGCCTTGGCATCCAATTCCCTCCCTAAAATCTGTCTGTTCTTGGAAACAACGGGATGCATTTTGTGCACATGAGAGCAAACCTGGGTCTACACTTACCTGCACCAAATGAGGACTCACAGCTGATCCCAACAGGCTCTTCAGACCCCCTCTCTCTCCACAGGATGCTCTCAGTTCCCTCTACCTGCCATTTTTCTGCCTGTTTCCCGCCTGTGTGAGTTCTTTCCTGCCTTCAGAGCCTATGTACAACCCATGAGACCTTAAACATCTCCACCAGTTCAACTGGGAAGCACTGGTGGTGTTCCATACGTGACACATGGGATGTGCATTGATCTGGGGACAGAAAATAGAGCATCAGGAGCCTGTGCTGAGATAGGCAGAGGAATACACTGACTCTGGGAAAACCCTCCTTTTCTGATCCATTTGTGCCCCTCAAGCACAAAGAAATGTTTGTTCTTAGTCCTGAGGCATAAATAAATGAGTCAGAACAGATTATCTCCAGAGAGAATCAAAGGTGAATTCGATACATGAGAGTTTACTATGGATAATCTGAGAGAGGTGGCAAACACAACCATAGGCAAAGACTTCAAATTAATTTCAAAGCAGATCTGTCCTAGAAAGTAATTGAAAACATACCCAGCTCTTACAGCCATATCAGAGCCTTGCCATTCCTATGCAAGACAACCCCAAAACACTCCATATGGGATCCTGACCAGTCACATGACTTTTAATACCCACATGATGGCACTAAAATGGCCTATTAGATTTACAGTGTCATTAACCTTCCAAAATAAAATAAGAGACTGCTGTGGTGAAAAACAAAACAAACAACACAAGAAAAGAGAAAAAAGAAAAAAAAAGCAATTAAATAAAAAGATGGAAAAGACAGAGAATGAGAAAAAAGAAAAATAAAGAGGGGAAAAAGTCAGAGAAGAAGAGAAAAAAGAGAAAGATAAAAAGTAGAGAAGGAGAAAAACAATTAAAAAAAAAGAAAAAAAAAGAGAAATATATGAGAAAAGGAAGAGTAAAAGGCAAAAGAAGTAGCCTAAATGCTGCTGGGTTTCGGGTAACCAGTCCGTGAGGAAATGCTGACAGGGGTCACTGTGGCATAATCTTTCATTCAGCCCCAAAGCTGTCACATCCTCCCCAGATGTCTGAAACATAGATATAAATTTTCATTATCCAGCAGAATAGGGGCAGAGGTACACAAAATGGTTTTTTTAGCAATCAAATTATGGCTCATTGTCAGATTATGTGTAAACAGTAATTTTGTGAAGTTTTCCTGTGGTCATTTATCTACGAACACGTTTAGTAGCACTGCTGAAGCTGAAATAAAAAAGGAAGGTTTTTCAAATTACATTATTGTCTTCATAATCAAGTTGAGGGATCATAAAAACTGAATAAAAAATTAATATTATTATGGAGGACTTTTGTCTTACCCAACTAAACAACGAGGTCACAATATTTTTTTAATGAAAGCAGAAATGATGCACCCCTTTAAAGGGCTGAGGAAAAACTGCTGGTGGTGTATAAAAGTAAACTGAGGTATCTTGTAGAACTCTAAAATCTCAGTAATTTCCCCAGGCTGAGTGAGCACAGGGTCACACCAGGGTCACACCAGAGTGGAGCTCTGCAGACCCTGGGCACTGGAAGCCAAATGCTCCAGCGGACAGCCAAGAGAAAGATGAGACCTCTTCTACCTGAACCACGGCAAACAAACGGTTTACAAGTGGAGATGGAGCTGTATTTCTTATGGAAAGAAAAAACAGATCATGTCATAATATTTTATGATACTTCAAGGTGAATTCAACTAAGTATTAGGAACATACAGCTTGCCTAGAACCTAGGTGGTTAAGATAAATATCTTGCTTAATGATCACCCCTGGTGACTATAACCACAGGATAACCTGGTAGTTTAAACAGGTAAATTGTTCCTTACAGGTGATGGCTTTGCAGCAATGTTAAAACATACACTTTGCTGTCTGGTGCTGCCCTGCCTTCAAAAAAGCTGAAGAAATACTTGTACTGGTGGCTTAATTCACAAACTGAGGGAAAAAATGCCTTGTTTTGTTTTTCCTTGTTTACAAGACAGTGATATTCGTATTTCTTCATGCAAGACAACGACACCAATAGTTCTTTGTGTCAGGAGGATGTTGTGAGGCAGGATCCCTGCAACGTCTCTGCGAAAGGCTGGTATGCTCAGAAATGCAAAGCCTACAGTATTATCTGCTTTATTATCTTGCTTTGGGACTGTACCAAATGCTCTGCAAGTCTGGATCACTGTCACCCTGTTACGATGAAAGAAGTGCCTTTGGTTATGAACCACTCCGGAGACACCAGATGAGAGTTCAAAGGCTATTCCTTGCATTAGCAGCAAATGCAGGAATTCTGAAGCAAAGTGATATACTTAGTGTGAGCTTTTGCATATCGCTCTGCTATTTCGCTCCATAACCGCCGTGCAGTAGTCGGAGCTACTGTTTGAACCTAAGCTCCCCATGAGTTGAAAGTTTGGGGCATGTTTATTGGATAACCCAGATTCTTTTCTAGTAGCCATCAGCAAACACTTTGTATATGTCACAAGCCTCCCACTCCCTTCCAAGAGATGGGGATTGGATGGAAGGAGGAAGAAAAACATGGCTATTACAGATTTAATACATCCCCCGGAAGAAGTAAAGCCCGCCCAACTTCAATTTCATACAAAGCATACAGAGAAAACTCAATATTCTCATTTAATCTGGGAAATTCCACTTGCAGAGGGAGTTTTATGGCTATCAAGAGCCAGATTTCCCGCTATAACAGTCTGGCAGTGCATTTCCCCTATCTTGGACTCAGGCAAAGATGACGGAGCCAGCTTGGCCACCTCCCTGAAATGGTGCTCCCCACTCTCCCACAACAAAGTACCACATCAAAAGCTGTCCCAGCCAGGGAACATGAGGAAATGCATTTGGGCAAGCGGAGTCTAAGCAACCCCACCCCCAGCTCACACTCCCTGTGTCCAGGGACCTCTGTCTTGGGCCTGTGATTTTATTAAAAAATCCCACAACAAATTCCTGCTTTTGGTACTACGCAACCGACGCACAAAATGATGCTGGGTCTGCTTTAAATTAAAACAAAAGTTGCAGCAGATAGGATCTCTGATACATACTGAGTTGCTTTTCTCATCTGAGATTCTTCCTCAAACAGCTAAAAACAATTAGGATAAATGAGTAGATACAAAGGTCAGCAGTACAAACAATTCTGGGAAAACCAGATAGCTCACTGGATAGTTCCTTTACTTCCGTCACCGCAGAATGAATAGATACAAGTCCAAACGCACTCCCAGCAATCTGATTAGAAAGATATCCAGAGCTCCTAAACAGCTTTTGTGGTTTCATCTCTTTTTTTGTTTTTCCCCCTAGCTGAATTGCCTCTGTGCTGCCAATCCACCCCAGATCTGGCGAGGCTGAGGCTTTGCTGCAGCAGGAGTTCCTAGGGTGTTTTTGCCATCTTATGGTGGAAGGTGCCGGAGCCCGTACGGGAACGCCGACATGTGGCATTCTGGCACGTGAATGTCATTCCTTGGGAATATTAGTCATCCCTGTAATGTCTAATGACATCACTCTGGAAGGAAATAGAACAAGAGAAAAATCAATGGACAGCAGATACCTACCTATTATGAACTATAATTGTGCATTTACCAGTCTGCCAAGCCATAAATCTAGTCGTTTAAAACCCATTTTAGCATACATTCATATATGTTAGGAGGCTATTAACACAGGGGTGAATTACAGCAAACAGGCTTCTGAGCAGAGTCAGGATATGTATTTTTTAAAATAATTATAGCGTTCAGCACTGTAGTTAAGACTCAAAAGGGTTTTGTTTTCCACCAGCTTTTATCCCTAACCAATCACAATGGCAATGAATACATCGTCTCAGATTGCAACTTTCCAGCCCTGAACTCCTTCCTTGCAGCAAATATTGATCATGGGGGGCAACCGGCAAGGCCCTTGTTAAGAAAAACTAGGAAATAATTATTGTATGGGGTTAGGGCCAGACTCAGTACTCACTGAAATGAGGGCAAGCCCTTTCACTCCTTTTATTTTGTGTTAGATTAAACTATTTAAAAGACTCAACTCCAGAACAGACAAGTTAGAAAAACCTGAATTAGGCCTCCAGAGATGTTTGGAATAGTGTTTGCCTTGGCCAACTGGCAGTGTTAATAATTCAGGCTGATGGAGGAAAGAGCCACAGCAAATAGCAGATTACACACCAACAGATTAGGAACAATTGTACAAATACTTCAGCTGTGGTAGCTCAGGAAAAACCCCTTTCTTCTCCTAGCAGTGGTCTGCCATGTAAGGAATCCTTAATAGGTTTTGTATGAGCAAATAATAATGATTTTTGGTCCAGAAAATACAGTTTTTAAAATACTAATTTTGATGAGGAATTCGTGGGAAATGGATATTGAAACACCAGAAAGACTTACTAATGATAGAGAACAAATACCTATGGAAATTAGTACATGGTCACAACACCAGCCAGAAATGAAAAAGCAGCAGTAGTAGTGCAGGAAAACTCAGCTTTTCATTTGCTATTGTAATCCTGATTCACTCAGTCGAGTCCACCATAAACATCAAAGAGGTTTGAACTGCACACAGAAAGGGCTGCCCATGTGCACAGATCTTGATTCTGATTGGAGTGCTTGACTTGGCTTCAGCCCTAACCCTCCCATGAAACATAAATTGCAATTCCTAAATATACTACAATTGTTACATATGGGGAAATACAAGACAGTCCTCTTCCATTTTCCTCAGACTGCAGCCCAAAGCCACCATCTCGAAAACCCCTTAAACAGTAAATGCATGTTCTACATAATCTCCTACCAAAATGGCTTTCTTTTTTTCTAGATAACATAACAAATTGCTTTAACTCAGAACAAAGGTAATTTAGTACTTCAGGGATGTATTTTTGGCTTTGACAAAACTGCAGCCTCTGCTTTAATTGATTTTGAGTCAAATTCCTAAAAATTATAAAGAAACTCGAAAAGTTCAAGATGATCTTAGTCCAATTCTTCCCTTCCCCCTCCCTTTCATTTTTTTATTTTTTAAATCTTGCATTCACTGATTTTGACAGTGGTATCAGTTCTTCCAGCTGCTCATTAAGAGGTGGCAATCAACAGTCTCACAGTCGGATGAAATGACTTCAAAAACTCTATTACACTTTTAAAGACACGTATAATACATATGTGAAGCTTATCAATTAATGACAGAACTAACAGGATACCTTATAAGTGTGTGTATAACAGGGGAAAAGGTGGTGAGGAAATAACTGAAGTTTTAGGAGATGTTGCTCTGGCCCTTCAGAGGAGGACGTGCTCATTGAAGTGTTACAGCGGGTGCCATGAAAACAGATATTTGTACAAAAAAAATAGTATTTATCTTTTTTGCAGCAGTTCTTTCATGGCGGGTAGAAAAAGAAGAGAAACTTTACTGCACACCTCCCCGCTGCTGGAGCTCAGTGGCTTGTTTTTCACAACACCCACTCTATTTTTCTGTTATTACACGATCTTCCCCTTCACGCCGCAGGGCCGAGCGCGCAGCCTCCCCACGCACCCAGCCTCTTCCTCCCAAATACTTATCTCAGATTGATGATGTGGTGCAGGGCCCATGGCTGACAACATGTGCATGAACTCAATTTCCACACGGTTTTGCCAGAATACGAACGCTCGCATTTGGGGCCAACGATTTAACGGCAATAAATGTTTACTTGCAATATGTGGATTCCTAAGGTCATTTTGCAGCTCCAGCAGTTGCTTTGCTGAGTAAGTCTTTCTTTTAAGGACGCCTCCTTGTGAAAGACATCATCTAGTTTCTAAGTTTTAGTTTTTCATTAAAATGTAGTGGGAAGGGTTCTTAGCTGGTCATGTTGATCCCCAGTGCCAACATTCTTTTAAATCAAAACAAACTTATTCAGAACTCTAAATACAGGTGTA
Organism: Struthidea cinerea; assembly: GCA_013397865.1. NCBI lineage: Eukaryota > Metazoa > Chordata > Aves > Passeriformes > Corcoracidae > Struthidea > Struthidea cinerea. The sequence continues at coordinate 239,784 of VZTI01001212.1, read as the reverse complement.
GGAGCCCAACTTTAGGCATTCATTTTTAAAACTTTTGGTGTGTTTCCTAACAGTTCTCATTGCCTTTTTTCCAAAAGTGGATCCCACCCTGAACTTTTTCATAGGTTTTCAGTTCCTAACTCAAGCATGGAAATCTCCAGGATTACTCCACATCTGCTCATATCAGCAACCTTATTTACATCCTAGTGAGGTGACACCTCTCCCATTGTGCCATGTCAAGACTTCATCTCAGCTGTGAGACTTTTGGAAAGCATAATTGACATTTTTGTAACACACCAGCTCAGTTTTACTATTTGCTCCCTTTCCAAAGCGTGCTATGAGCAAACCACAATCAGCATTTTCTTGGGAGCCAGGTTTAACTGCCGGGAGACTGATTCTGCAGGCTCTGGAGAAATCAGACAACCTAAATATTGTAGGATGGAGCAAAATGCCAGAAGTGGCCCTGGGACTGGAGAAGGATAGATCTTATCTAAATAGGCAGCAGAAAAAAATTTGTGAAGACCTTGGCTTGTGTTCGTCCATTATTTAAGTGCTCCTGCCATAAGAGCTCTGTAATTATGAAAACATAGAATAAAAGAGTTTGATCCAAATCCCTCTGAAAGACTCCTTTTGACCCCAGTGACACTTAGATTAGCCCCAAAACTAAGAGATGGCAGATTCTTGGGATATGAGCATCATCACCTCCAACGTGAAAGTATTCCCATCTTGTGGGGTACTGCTACCATTTTTGTGCAACAGAAATTAGAAATAAAATATACTAATGGGATATCTAATATTTCCAGTAGATTAAAAAAAAAGACAAATTCCAACTTAGTCCAGTCTTTTCCAATTGCCAAGATGGGAAACGGGTTTATATTTTCCTAACTCTCCCAAACTTATTCCAATCCTTTCTCGATTTTTTTACGAAGCCCTTGAGTGCAGGTCAATTTTTAACAAGCTCTCAACCTTTTGGCACCTTCTGTTCCTTTTCAGATCATTTTGATATTTTAGTTATTTCCTGGCCTGCTTTCAGTAGTGGTGTGCAGGTTTTCATTTGCTGAGTTGTAAAGAATTATGCTCTGCCGTCCTGGATTTGTCTTCCACATTCCATCTGGGATGAGATGGGCCAAATAATTTCCTGTTTTCTATATACAAATGATAAATGCCCATATTTGACATAGCTTTCAGTAGTTTTCATGCTGGAAACTTTCCTGATGCTTCTCTCAGTGCGTGATATATAAGGTGTCAGGTTTTATTGTGTGAATATCTCAGTGCTCTGCTCCAATGGACAACATTTTTCTCAATTCCTTTTTTTAACCTAGAGAGTCAAAATTCTTTGGCAGTTGGAGGATTTAATATTCTAATAGAGGATAGAAAGCAAGTAAAGCTATGTGACAGAGCAGACACTGCCTGCGCTCTAAGTGTGGTGAAGGACAATAATTATCACTCCACAGGGAGTGATTAGGCCCACTGAAGCCTGAGTGATTATCCTTTCCTTTGCTGACCCTATAATCAGGCCTAGATCTCTAAAGTTGTGTGCATTTTTTAGAAGACAAACTCCTAAGGAAAGCACGAGTAGTTCTCACACACCACATGCACAGTCAGACAATTCCAGAGGCAGAGCAGCAGGAGCAAATATCTACTATGGAGTCCTTTTATTATTTCAATACCATTCAAATTCTACTATCTGTGCCATAAACTCTGAATAATTTGTAGGAAGAAGAGAAAGGGTAATGCAATAGGACAGAGCAGCAGTTCATACTAATAAACAGTCAATATTTACCAGCACTGGCATGGGGTGCATGGGTTTTCCTCACGAGGTTTGTACAAAGGAAGAGAATGGCACTATCTTAGGCACTGGTCTTGCCAAAGTATTTCACAAATGCTGAGGTTTTCAGTAGCAGTCAGTGGAGTGAACAGGCCAAAGCATACTAGTGAGAATAAGAAAAGTAATCAAAATAGTGTTTCAAATGACAAGAAACTGTAAAATGGGCCAGTTTGTTTTCGGGGCCTTTTGCTCCTATAATATCAATTATTTATTCAACAACATAAGATAAGAACTGAGAACACAATTGTTCAGGGGAAGTCAAAATGTTCCCCTTCACCAATTTCTTTGGTCAGTGCATTGAGGGAAAAGCGTGGCCTGCAGCACAGATAAACCTGACTGCATTTACCACTTGCCCTTACCTCACTTCCTTCTGACAACAAATCTAGGGCGAGCAGATAAGATTATGACCCATCTGCTCCATTTTAGAGTGACAGGTGTGTACCTTTCCAAAGCCAAAATGCAAAAGCTCTCACTCAGCTCAAAGGCTGGCGGGGCTGTGTTTATGACAACTGTCCCAAGGATACAGGGAGCATTTTAGCTGCCCTGTAAACTCCTCGTTTTTAACCCTAGAAGAGCATAATGAGATAAAGATGAAGCTGTACGAGGCATTGGATGCACTTGGGAGATAAGTCAGTGGATTATCTGTAACATCAGAGCAGGCTCTGTGCACAGCATCTTCCAGTCCTTGAGTACCTGCTGGACACACGCTGAAATCATTATCTCAGAGCCCGTCAGTCTGCAAGTCTGGGCTCAAATACTCCTCTGCCAAGATTAGAAGAGTTGGTAGGGAACATAATATTTGGCCAATTTAAAACACTTGACAAGTTAGACCCGAGTGGGGGGGATGCTTCAGATTGGGATGTCATTTCCGGTATTTCTACTGACTCCAGAGAGACTCAGATCGTGGCTTTCAACCCCAATTTCTGAGAGATCCTCAGGCAAATAATCACATTCTCTAGTCTCAGTCAAATACATGTAGGAAGGTAGACAAGAAGCATTTGTCTGATGTCTTGACTTGGGACCTTAGCAACAGCCAGAGAGAATGAGAAAGAAAATCTGTTTGGATGAAAAAATCTTCACTCTGTTTAGCTGAGGAACAAATTGTGCTACTGTTTCATTCTTCTTTCGCCATTAGCTCTGTTATCATGTTGCTGGCAGTATTTCTCATTTCAACCTGCTCACCATATGTGCATGTGCTTTCTGGGCTACTAATTGCCTCCTTTTGACAATATCATCTATACGTGCACACCATATTGCCATTTTTATCACTCTAAGCCTATTAATGGCCAGACTTATAGCTCCCAAAGGAATTAATATTAACCAGCTCTCTAAACGTTGTTCATGTCTTTCAAAAACTCCTGACTTTTAGAGCCTGACTCTGGTTGTGTTATTGGGCTGCTGTATTTCATCCTCTGGGGCCTGGAGTCTTGCGTTTTGAAAGTGTAGCTCAAAAAAATTTATGAGAGTAAAATTAATAATCAGGAAAGGCAAAAACTCAGGAAAAGTAAACAACTCGTTGGTCGTAGCTGTTTGCTTACCTAGGGTCAAAATCTGCCCTCAGATATACATGTGCAAGTTCAGTGGGTCCCATACACACAGATTTCTGTGGAAAGAATTTGGCCTTAGATGACTTCAGAGGTTTCTTTGTCAGCCCCATTTCCCAGAGAACACCGAACACTCCTACGTGTATACACCAGCTTAGGCCTCTCTGCTAGAAAGAAAACAGTTGTAAGGAGATACTCATTTACCAGTGCCCAGAGAACGTGACAGAATTTTGACGAGGAATTTTATACCCCTAGTTAGGCTTAAAAAAATAAATGGTATTAGCATGCCACTCAACAAACTGTCCCCACACTGCTGGGAACCGTGCAGGGCAGATAACAAATGTGCAGCAAATGAGAACAGTGTTGTGATTCACTGGAATTCCCAACAAGACAAGACTCCTCAGAATACATAACATTCCGTGTAATTTGGAGTGGGAGAACTCCAGACAGCAGACGACTGCATTCCCCATGGAAGAAACGTGAAATTAATATAATCAAAGTGTTTTAAAGCAACTTAATCCTATAACATTGGGAGGCAGAGGAGAGGGCTTTAACGTATCACACATGTCACCGTGGCCCCTGATGGTGAATGTAGATGGGTTGGCTTCGCAGACCCCAACTGGGGGCACCTGGGAGGGTCTGGAGGCTGTGGGACACTGCTCAGAGGAGTAGATCACTCCTACACAGCTACTGGAAAGCTATTGCTGGAGCCAGATGCTTAATGATTAGATGTTGGAGACCCCAGCGCTGCAGAATTTAAATCCTTCTCTGGAGGTGGATGTAAATCAAAGACCAGCTGGCGGCCTTTTGCAATTTTTAACCTCTTTTTCACAGAATCATAGAATGGTGTGGGTTGGAAGGGATTTTCGGAGGTCATCCAACCTCTCTGCAGTTGCTATTAATCAGCATAAATGCCCATTTTTCTAGGAAGCCTGTGAGTAGACATGTTGGCATTAAGATCTACATCTCCCTTATCAAGCACACAATGTTTCACTCCACATCCCACTTTTTCTGAAGGGGGGGGTGGAAAGCTGGACAAACACTGGGAGGGTGAAATTTAATCTAGAAAGGATGCAACTGGTGTAGGCAAGATAAAGCATTTTGAGGACTATCAACTCAAGGAACTAAAGCACTGATTTCCATTCCCCTACTGTCCCAGCCCTTGTTTTCCTCTCTTTTTCTGACCAGGAGATGAGTCCCCTTCTCAGGGGTGCAGTTCAACAGAAGACAAATGGAAGACAAATTCCAGGAATCCTTTGCCTGGGGACCATGGTTTATCATGAAGCAAGGAAGCAGTTTAGGAAGGGAAAGGAGGCCTCTCAATTTTTTTAATATGGAGCCTAATTACTGCAATGATCCTTCATAGCACGAGAAGGTGAGCCAATATTAACTGTGTACCACTAATTAGGTAATGTCCTGCATTAAAAAACAGGCTTCACTCTTTTGTTTGAAGTCTTTTCGAAGAAAGGGACAACTGGAAGAAAGGAAGGGTGACATAATTTTTCCTTGTATTTTTTTCTCTTTCTGAGCTCATGAGGATTTCTCCACTCATTTATACTCATCAGGACAAAAGTCATCTCAAAACGGTATTGAGGCTAAAAGAAACCATTTTAGATAAACTGTATTGACCAGCATTAATTTTTGGGGGGTTTTATATATTAAAAAAAAAAAAATAAAATAAAGCAGATAAGACACCTTTGCACATGCAATTACAGATCCCTAATGGACAAACCAGGAGCTTGCAGTGAGTGTGTGCCCTGCTGACTCAAGCTGCTGTTAGGGAAGCATGCTGAAATGAGAAACAAATGGAAATTACTGTTCTCTGATGCAACAGGGTTTAAATGTGGAACAGTGATCTTGATTGATCTGGTCTACATACATACAAGACAGATATTGCATGTAAATACAGTGAAAGAAATGGGGAGGACAAACCAACACTGACTCATCCTAGAGACATAAATCTAGAACTATTGACAAGAAAAAGGATTTTATTCTGATGTGTCCCATCCTGAAGAAAATTTTGTGAGAAAAACTCAAGGTTCATTGTTGCCAATATCTGTCTGAGCCCTAAGGATGGAATCAACCTCAGTTACCCTCAAATGGCACCACCAGAGCCAGTGCTAGAGCCTGATCTGAGTGATGCCTGCTCAGCTCATCTCCTGCCCTGGTTTATGCCAGGGAATTAAACTTAGGCTGCATTTTGATGCTGAGGGTGTCAGTGTGGATCCGCTTGGGTGTGTGGTCTGGCTGACGCTCAGGCTGCTCACTTTCATCCACGCTGAACCTTTCACTTGACTTTTGACCTTTCACTTGGCACTGTCCCGTCATTTCCTTGGTTTCACAAATTTTAGCCTCTCACTTGACCTGTGAACTGTGACCTTTCACTTGACCTCTGATCTCATAAATTCTGGAAGCTCATACACATAATCGTGGAACAAATAAACAAAGCCTCCGCGAGATGCTGCCGCCGAATGAAGCCCAAGGGGCTGGGGAGCAGGAGCCCAGCCCCAGCATCCAGCTTCACCCCTCACATGTCCCTTTGTTCCAGCCAGGACTGGCATCTCGTCAGTGGGAAGTGCATCACAGGTTGCCACAACCATCTACCAGTGCCTGTGTGTTGAGTCACGGCAGTGGAAAGGGATGTGGGGTTGCAAAGCCTCCAACTCTGCTATGGATGAGCCTCATCCACTAACCCCTGCAAAATATCGTGACTTCCACAGCCCTGGGAGCATCTTACCAAATAAAATCACCAAAATGAGTAGAAGCCTCTCTCTGTAGGTGCTGAATTCTCACCACAAACCTCCCGTGAGCCATTTTCCCCCTCCTTGCCAATGCTAATCCTAAAGGCTTCAAACACAAAGTGACGTTCAGCCGTCAGTGCAGTGTGACAGTGCATGATAAGGAAACTCTTGGTAAATCAGCTGGCTGAGATGGTGCCCTCAGCTGAGAACAGCTCTGTCAGTACCAAATCCAGAGCAGGGCATGCACGGGGGATGGCAGAAACAGCAGCAAAGATTACAGCTGCATGAAGTTATCCATTTATTGCAACATAAATTAATCTCCTATACGAAGCACCAGTAAAGGTGTAATTTCCGGGTCAGTGGTAGCTTTACAGAAGGACCAGGTCTCTATGGAGACTTCCAGCACATACATCTTCATACATCAGTGACCTCAAAGTGTGCAGGTATTTTAATGGTCCTTGTATTTTTGCACGTTCTAATTCTTTTCAGCAATCCTCAAATGTATAACGTGAATATTGCAGGCGCAACTTATAACCCAGAGCAAACCCCAAACTACATGTTTTTGTCCTCTTTCTCTTCTTGGCAGAGGGAAAGACAGAGATTGGAAGAAGGATCTAAAAGAGATTGAAGGATGCGTCGGTGTCAGCTGCCTTGAAAGCCAAGAAGCTTCTCTTTGGTGTTGCAGGGACCTAAAGCCAAGCAAGTGGCCAAAGCAGCTCACACGCAGAGTGCAATTGTACATGAGTAGGAAGCAAGGTGACGTGGGAGATAGACAGGAGCAGTGCCATTCTGCCAAGCCATCGCAGAGGAGCTCTCTAACAAAAACCAGTTGGGGAACCCCTGATTTGCTCTGACACGTAATGTAATGAACCACTGCACGCTGTCACTTTACTTGAATTCACCGTGATTTTACATTTTGGAAGCAAACTATTTTAAATTCATGGGAAGAAAGACTATGCAGAGAAAGCCACTGGATAGAGAGAATGGTCAAAATTTTGTGTTCCTTCAGTTATAGTGAAAGATTTCAAATTTTAAGGTGAAATTTTGCGTGTCACATGAAACAAAGAAATGCACCTCACTTGTAGGCAAACAGTTTTTGTGTGATTTTCATAAAAGCACTTTGCAAAGTAATAAAACATATAAGTTGCATTTCCAGTAATGCAGGCTCATCTTCATTAGCCCCTTTGGGGAAACCTCTCGGCTTTTTTGTTTCCTCAGGAAGACTGTCAGATCAGGTAGGTCTCTTCTCGCTTAAGAAATCTTTCACTATAAGCTTACTGCACTCTTGGATCTGCAAGTCCATGCTGAAGACTAGGCAACATTTACATTTATTCTAGGATTTCTGTTACACGATGTTCAGTTATCTTCCAGCTTGTCTGGAAATGTCAAGGAGTTGTTGTTGGAAGGAAAAGGCGAGTGGTAAGGGGTTGAAGGAAGATTAATAATGGAATTTTCTATAGGGCAATTTTCCCTGTGTGCTTGTTAAATCCTTTCATTAGTGATTTTATCAGAGAGTAGGGCTGTGCAAACAAAAAGGGTATAAGTTGTTTGACATTTGGTAATAGAAATAGCAAATGATCTGTTACAAAACTGAAACTCATCCTTCACCCTTCAGGACTGAGAAAAGGCTCGTGGAGTGGTGATTAGGGATGACTGTGCGGTATCAAGGAGGCACACCTCGATAAGGACCAAAGCATATCTCCATGAATTAAGCCAAGGGATTATTCACTGTGTTATACAACACGCTGCTGTGTTCTCAGGGACACCGCGTGCGACTGAGTCACCCACGGAGAATAAAACCCAGCCTGGAACAGGTTTACAATAGAGCTACTTGGACAGACCGTCTGTGAGAGGGAACCAAAGGAGCCTGGATTGTTTAGTTTAAGAAAACAGAAGAACCTGGCAATTCCTACCCAGCTCTGCTTCCCACCGGCCTCAGTGGGAATAAAGGCTGCTGGTTTCCTGACTTTACTGGGGGTTTTGTCGTTGAATACAATGGGAGCAGAATCAGATCTTCAAGAAGAAAAACAGAATTGGACCCAGAGGAGCCAGGGCTGGGAAAGACCCAGCACGTTCTGGTTTAAATTGAGCAGGGCTATAAAAAGCTAATAAAACTCATATTGAAATATGAGCTAAAAGAAGCGCATATCACTGAATTACGTCGGTCAAGACAATTAATTGAGTTTAGTATTGGATATATATAATTTTTGACATGTCTTAATTTATCTCTAGTAAGACTGTGTTGTTTTCTTGTGATTAAACCTGTTTGTTAAAAATCGTCTTGCCTACAGAAAGAGTAATAAAGAGACGAAGCAACTTTTTCCCACGCTTTGGATTCAGGAGCTCTTTCACTGCAGTGTCAAAAGACTGGAATCCCATTTCCTGCCCCTAATTTCAGTGACCAGCTCAGTGGTGTTTTACTGTCTATATATTTATCAAGCAGAAAGTAAATTGTTTTGTTAGACACATCGTTCTATTTCCAAGATAAATCTCAGTAGTTAACTTTTATGGAATCCAAGAGGAGAGTCCAATGAGGCCCATTTAAAGCCTGTAAGCACCTGAATCCTGTTTGCCTTTTTAAAACTTCCTGAATATGCTCAAAATCCACTTTCATCCAAACCCAAATAAAGCACCACTGGCTGGTCCTCCTGTGCTCAGAGCAATTAGAGTCTAACAGCCATGATACACACCTGAATTCCTCTTGCTCCCAGTATTTAAATGAAAGAATTAGTTTGTGTTGTGCAAACATTCCCACACACCTCTTACAGCCTGACTCTGAAGATGCTCCATTCAGATCATCTGCAGCAGCATTTGATGTAGAATGGACAAGTACAGCTTTCAGACACAGTGCACAAAGCCACAGTCTGGATAAACATTGGCAAGCCAGTGGCTAAAACCTAATGGCAAACATAACTCTGAAATTTAGCAAATACATCCATTTGCTTACATCCCACTGAGGTAACTTGGCTGTCCTTAGGAGCGAGGTGGATGCCACTGGCAGAGGAAGGCAGATGACTTCCTGAGGCATCAGGGGTGGCAGGAGCAGGCCAGAGGTCTGGGCATGCAGGGAGCAGCCAAAACTCAGACCACATATTCTTGATTCAATTTAAGCAGCAATATCTGACGTGGAAAACAGTCAGCATCTCTTTTTTTAGCAAGCAGGAGCACAAAGTGATTCAGCCAGGGAAGTTTAATGATTCAAGGATATTTCCTGGGACAAACTGAGTGCACAGATAGCTAACAGTTTTCTATCATCTGCTCTGCTTTTAGCTCCTCTCTCTCCTCTGATTAGAGCTCCAGCTGTAGGTCACACGAGTGATCACTCACGGCACGTGGGATTTAGGTTCATCCACGCACCCTCCCCAGGATCCCTGTTTACCAGGTCCCATCCACCGCACACTGGCTCTGCTCCTGGCCCACTTCCCCCTCCCAAACCTGGTCCCTGTGACCCCAGTCCTCGCTACAACGCTGACATAAAGTACAAATAAGTTAACGAAACCGCAATATTTTTTTCTGCGTAGACCTGGACTGTTTCAGCCATGAGCAATGTGAGCAGCCACAGGTGTTGCACTAAATAAAGTAATAGAAAATGTCTCCATTGTAACAGTGGAAGCCCTGTTTCAAAATCCCTCTCTGCTTTTTATTAATAGTTGGATTCCTTTCTATCAGCAGTCATAACTGCATTTACTTTATTTTTCAGCAAAAATGTTTTGCTAAGAAAAGATCTACTAAAAATTACTGCTGCTTTTCGGTCAGTTTGTGCTTGAGCAAGCTTTCAATCTTTTCACAGAAGGGGAGAACATAAACTTGTGATTCAGAAAAGAGAGGAAACCAGGGGTTACAAAGGTTGGGAGGCCAAGTAGTATGAAACAGACCCCCTCCGTCAAGTAAAAAACTTGGCAGGATAACTAGAAACAGACCAACCCTAAATCCAAGGGTTCATGAGCAGTAACATAATTAGCTGGAATAAAACTAATATTCTAGTGTTAAATTTCACCTCAACACAGACCAGCACTTATTAGGGAGAAACCGGTGAGAATGAGGAAAGATGTGTTTCATTTAAGAAATTTACACCGAGTGGGAATGTACACACAGGGGTTATTTCCTAAAAAGCCCATTTGGACGCTCCAAGTGACTGTGGTGTCATCAGCTGCCCCGCTCTGAGGTGGATGTGTTTGTCAGCCTTGCCCAAAGTGCCTGGTAAAGCCCAGTCCACCAAAATCCTGAAACATTTGTTCCTGGGAAAAGAACCACAAATACACTGGAAAAAATGTTGAACAGGAAATGTTTGACCACTGCTACATCACAAGATATCAAAAGAATTTCACATTGGCTACTTCCTTCTCTGAGGGGAGGCAGGGGGTGCTCGGCTCAAAAATAAAATGGCCCCAGAGGCCCTACCCAAACCCCCCAAAACAGCTGAGGTTTCAGCAATAGTAAACACACTTTCTCTTTTCCTTTATTAGCAAAATAGGAGCAAAACCTTCAGCGATAACACACATGGCAAATATTGGTGCTGAGAGAGGAGATAAACAACACCAGCGATCCGCGGATCGGGCGCAGGAAATTCCAGCCATCTGATGAGCTGTTGGCTTAACAAGCAGCTCTTCACATGTCAGCGGCCAGCAAAGGCTATTTTCTTTTTTGCTGGTTCCCTGGAAAGGCATAGGAAAGGCAAGGCAGGGGCAAAGCAGAAGCAAGGCGAGGCATTGGGAAAGGCATGGCAGGGAAGGCAGGCAAGGCCGCCCTCGGGCAGGGCAGAGGACGATTCGGTGCAGAAGCAAGCGGAAAACCTGTTGCTTTCAGGAGACAGACGGGTGTGTGTCTGCCCCCGAGACTGCAGCACTACAAATTCCGAGCTGCTCCCGCAGCCTTGTCGCGGCCTTGCCTTGGGCAAGCCGCGTATGGTTTCTTTTTGAACAAGCTATCTTTTAACACTCACAACCGGGATGATTTAACAGAAAGAGAGCGTCTCAATTTTTGCGAGCGACATCCCCCCTAGACTCTACCCAAACAAAGCTACTAATGTGTGGTCATTTTCTTGGCAGCGTGGCTGCATGCTGATAACACCGCTGCCTGCTATTCTCCCAGGAGCGGGGCTGCTGGAAGACTGCTCCCTACCTCATCCCCTGATGCTTCTGATGCGGGTGATCCTCCGACTGCACGGCGCCAACCACAACATGCTACCCACCGTGAGAGAGCAGGACACAGGCTGCTCTAGTCAGGAGTTATCGTCTATCATACTGATTGACGAAACCAAGAGTGAGCAGAAAAAATAAACACGAACAGAGGCTGCAGTGTATGGGGCAGTCAGCTGGGAGTTTTAGTATTTGGCCTTGGTGATCCTACTCTCATGGTAGGTTATCTTTTCCTCGTGCTATCATTTATCATAACTTTGAGGGCCAGAGGGAGAAACAAACCTACAATTTTTCTATTGGTTACATTCATTAAACTCTTCTTTTTTTAGCACCACTTCCTTTGCCCCTAATAACAATCCCACCCCCTCGATCTGTATTCCCTAAAGAACAGTGAAATCAAATCTAAGTACAGTCCTCCCCTTTTACTCCTATTACAGCAATAGACCATTGCAAGCAATTAACCTCTGTTATTCCATCAGACCCAGGCCTCAGCCGCACGCTCGCCCAGCAGTGCCTGGCTGCAGCCAGCATTAACTCTTGCCTCAGCTCCCTCCATCCTGGCCCCCAACATTATTTGGGCAGAGATGTTGGTTTTGTCACTACCATCTCCTTTTCAAATAACACCGGTTGACTTTTGCAGGCACAGCCCAAGTTCTGTATTGGGCTTGACAGCCACCATAAAGCACTCCCTGAAGTGTCAGTAACAAAGATGATTTGTATGGGTCTTGCAGTCGTCCCCTCTTCTAATAGCTTTCTCATTCCAGCACAGAAACACCAAGCAGAGAGCAGCTGCTTAAAGCTGATACAAGCATTTCTTCTCTCAGCAGGCCATTCTTGCATAACCATTTATTTTGCAGAGTTTTAAAGTGCCTGAAGGATTTAATTATGTACATAGACAACCCCTATAAACTCTATTCTAGGCTTTTTATTGACTTTTGTGCCAGGCAGCTCTTAGGCATTTCAATTAAGTGTTTTTTTATAAGAAAAGCAACAATATAGTAAAGGAATATACTCTTTATAGATAGTTCCAAACAGTTTGTGCCGATTTAATAAAGTTTATTTAATTGACGAGGATTTAGAATATCTTATGCTACAACTTGGAATACACATCCTTTTGGACCATGGATCTGTTTAAAGGGGCCTGCCAGGACCACTTAGGTACCAGGGGAAAACAGCTTGGATCTGATTACTTAATCCTAATAACGTGTTGGGAAACTTTAGGAGACTACCTGTCATTTAGCATCGTGGTCAAAATTGAAGTGGTAAATAGCTAAGAGCTGAAGTTTGACATTGTCAGGGTTTTAGGGATCCTGGAGCGGGATAGAAGAAATGCTCCATGTTCCCAAATCTTCCGGAAAAGCCAACATTGGCTTTATCTGCTTTCTAAACTATTTACAAGGCTTCTGCAAACCTGCCTTCATTATGGCATAGGATATTTCAGTCCCAGCAGGTGGCCAACAGGAGAGCAGGCCTGTTTGTGAAATATGTAATACCCTTTTCATATACTTTAACCAGAAATGTGCACCTCAACAGCCCTCCTAACCCTTCTAATTTCCCTTTCTCCTCTTAATCTGCTCTGCGAGCCATGAGCATGCATTAAAATCTCCCTAAAACATTTCACCCAGAGGCAATGTAATTCCGCAACAAGCAACCAACATTTCACAGCTCTGGAGTAATAGATTAATTTGAACCTAATGTTGCCCGTCGTTTACTGCTCCAAATGTTCTGGTGTAGACATAGCCCCGAGGCGCAGCGCTGTGGCATGCGCGGCTCCTGGAACCAAAGCTACAGTTGGCTTCACATCTGTGCATCACATTTGCCATGTGCCTCATTATCCAGCGCCCCACTGTGCCTACCTGTCCCAATCAACTTCTCAGCCACAGGCTATCCAATTTTTTTTCCCCCCGACTAAGGATCTTTGTTCTCCTTCTCACTTACTAAATTTTTGCGAGACCTCTGCACCCAAGCAGTAGGGATTCCGCGCATGTGAACCTCCGAGCTTCTCCGGGTCCTTAATTCTCCATTAGGAACAGGAAAATTACAACATTAAGTCTCCGACATGTCACTGCATAAATTGTACCATTTGCAGAATCTAATATAAAGTCGGTGACTAAGCACATAAGCATGTAATAAAGAACTGAGTTGTTTGTTTTGACTTTAACAAGTTCGGTCTGCATCAATTATCTGTAAGTAAAGAAAGAGTAATTTCCAATTCCAGATAAAAACCCCTGTCACAGAAAGAAAAGATTATTACATCCAAAATCAAAACCAACTGTTCCCAAAAGTTTAAAGAGCCAACCTTTTAAAATTCATTGATACAAGAACAAAAATACATATATTTGTGTGTTCAGATGAAAATAAAATCAACTTTTAACAGAAAAGTGTGCCTGTTTTAGTATTTAAAGCTCTGTATTTAATTCTCTATTTATAGAAACATGTGCAAAAAAGGCACAGTGCCTTTATCTCAAGCCACTACAGAGCAAAGAAGAGAAAGTAAAATGCAGTCTTGAGCAGGAGCAGGGATTTATCTCAAACCAAACATATCAGTCTGAAGCCCAACAGCTCATCACTGCATTAAAAGGTTACTTTGTTTTTGCTTCAGCGTACAAAGCACTTGAGTTTGCTTTCAGTTTATATCCTTTGGATTTTTTCCAGTGAGGAGAAATTAAAAATGCTTTTGGTCTAACAGTGAAATGTTCAGCCTCTTCAGGAGATGCAGGGGGAACTGGAGCCGAATGTACACTGTGTTCTGTTTCCTTCCAGTAGCACAAAGGGGCCTTGACACAGGTAAAACACCACATTTCTACCTACTCACAGACCCTTCACGCTGGAAGAGGACCTGACACGACTGGAAGCCCCTTATCTAAGCACTATTAAATCGAATAAACTCTGGTGGCACAACTGAATTTCTGATCCTGTGAGATCCTGAGGTTCTTACTGCAAACTTCTCCTGGCATCGTTTTTAACAGTTAACTTTTACCTGCCCTTCCCTGAGTAGCTGTCAATTCTGCCACCAGTCTTACCTGCTGCAGTTTATGAGCTATATTAGATTTCTGCACATAATTCCAACACACACACTCCTAGCACATTTCATTACATGCTTGAATTAATTTATTCTATATGGAATTTGTTACCTTTACAATAAAAAAAAAAAGTTACTATTCATTATTGAGAGCAGACAGATGGAACATGTTCAATTTAAGACATCAATAAGAAGGGAGGAGGGGGGAAATCTTATAATCCGTGTGGCACAACCTATTCCATCTGGTACTTCCAACTTGTCTGCCAAGACTTTTTTCCTATATAAAAGTGAACGTTCCTCTTTAGAGTTAACGGAACATTCTTGGGCATTAAGACTCTGCATCTGATTTATAAATAACAAGCAACAACACACACTTAACATACAATATTTGGAAAGCGTAATCTGTTTCATAAGGTAAAGGCTCTGGGCTTGACCTAGGAGAAAACAAAACAAAACAAAACAAAAACCACAAAAAAAGCACAAACTCCAGGAAATTGTGTTTATCTGAAAATGTTATCTGGGCAGTCAGAACAGAAGCTGCAGCTTTTGCTTTAATGAACCATGAAAGTGATTCAGCAAACTGCTTTGGTCTCTTAAAAACAAATATTAAACAACACCAATGCTAAATTATACAACAAAAAAAAAATGTTAGCCATCTCTCAACAGGAAGAAAGACCTTTTTAGCACATTCCTAACAACATCCAGCATCTAGGAGGTAATGCCAAAAACTGTGAGGATTTGGCACGTGTCAAAATCAATTTTAACTGTTGGTTTAAAGGCTACTCAATTATTGGAAATTTATTTCCAATGAACGTTAAAATAATGGAGCTAAAGCAATCATTTTTCTTAATACAACTCGTTCCAAGAGTGTTTAATCAAATAGGTGGGGTTTTTCTTCTAGTGTCTTTTTGACGGAGCACTAACGGTATATTTTCCATACGTTTCATTTCCATTCTTGAAGCGTGTCCCCTAATTCCTGCAGTGCTCTGCATTAAGCTGTCTCATTATACCAAAGACATTATGTCACTTCTCTGTTTATGAGCACACTGGCCCTCAGCCCTTGCAATAACACCCAGCCACAAACACCCACTTCTGGCAACCAGCCTAATGACGGAAAAGATTGTTTCAAACCAAAATCTAAGAGGAATCCAATTATCCACCTAAACCTTACAGGCACGGGGGAACAAGTTAATTTGGCATAATCATGTACCAAAGGATCACATTTATCTTTTACATCTTGGGGAGAGATTATGTGGGTCCAGTTGGGCGGCCGCGGAAATGAGTGGTCACGCTGGAGGGTCTCACGTGGGTGCACTTGGTGTGGAAAAGCAAAACAACGAGCATCTGCCTCATGTATCCGATGTCTACCTATCACCTCCTGCATCTCTGGCACAGAAAGAAAAGTGTTTTCACTGCTAATTTTATGGGATTTGGTTGCAAATGTGTAATATTTGCTTTCTTTGAAAGCCGCCAACTATTCTTGTGTTTTAAGGGGAAAACTATCGCAGAGCAAGGCATTCCTCGGCGGATGGACCGTGCAGGGTTGAGGTCTGTGTCAGCTGTAGGACCTCTGGGCCCACCACAATCGGAGAGTTAAACATTCCTATCTCTGTAAAACGGGACTAGCTGTGATTATTCAGTGAAGATATTCAGGATTTATGTAAATATAAAAGAGTTCAGCCTCCCAGGGGTTTTCTGGGGCATTGGTGAGAGAAGAGATCCCACCCAAGTGCTGGGGCACCGAGGTCCTCACCTGCAGCACCCCAGCCCCACACAGGCACCCCGGGGAGGTGGGTGGGAAGGATGCACAGGCAGAGGAGAAAAAGGCTGAGGAATATTGTGAGGATGTTTGAAAATTAGCAATACATTTCTTTTTGCCTTTGGTCACGGCTTTTTTTTTTCCTTCTGACTTTTGGTCAGAGTTTACTCCAAGGCCAAAAGCACCGCAGGGTCTTTTTCCCTCACTGAAGTTACTGTGTGCAGGGAGACATTTCATTCCTCCCGACGTCCAGAGCCTGCACATGATTAAAGCTGAGCTGGGGCAGAATTAACATTCTGCTAACAAACCCCTCCTGCCGTGGGGATGTGGGCCGGGAGGGGCAGGAGGGCCACGGCCCCGCAGCCGCTCCCCTGGGTCAGGGCATGCTGGGAGGGGAAATAAGCTACAGAGCAGACAATTTTCAGCTTGACTGGTTTTACTTTCTCTACCAGGCCTCACGAAAACAAACTGACAAAACAAAGGACACAAAATTAATGACCCATGCCTTCTGTCAATTGACTCTTAGTAACAGTGGCTAGTTCACCTTAATTTTATTTTATTTATTTATTTTTTTCCTTCACTTTGAGTGAGTTGCTGTAGGCAGCGGTTAAGGTTCATTTAAAAATTCTTCAAAGGCATCACTTGGTTTTCATTAATTTGGAAACTGTAGTTTCTGCTGATGATGAACAAACAATGCGAAAGAGTTTAGTCAAATTAAAAAACACCCCAACAAACCTCTTAGGCACTGCATGTGTTTTTCCAGTAATGGTTGTAAATAATGGCATATCTACATTCCAGGGAAAGACACACGACTCAGGGTTTGCCATCTCCTCAAAACATTTCACCCTCTTCATTTCCTTTTGAAACACCATAATTTATATGGCTGAAGTTTCACTTGACAGCTCGCCAGAATGCCAAGTTACAACAAACCTTTTACTATGAAGCAACAACATTATTTCTGAGTTGGCTTTACCTGGGTTTTCAGCAGAGATGGATTTTATGTCCTAATGAATCCCACTTAAAAAAACGCAAATATCTTGATCTCTCTTGCACGGCACTGTGTTTCCCAAACCTTGCTGCAATCACAGGTTTCCCTTTTATAATTCCTGGCACTTGGGGAAAAGGTGCCTGATGCTCCAGCCAGGAGCACTCATGTCCTTTAGCCCTGCATAGCTAAAGCGCTGCACAACTTTTTAAATATTTACCCCATTATATAAATGTCCATTGAAGGGCACTTACATAAACGATAAGCGCTTACAGCAAACACTTTTAGAGAGCAGGATCTGTGGTATGCAGAGGAGATAAGGCCACTTCCTGCAAATCCTTATTCACAGAATTAGTCCTTAATCAGGCAAATAGACTCCCTGATATCAATGGGATTTCATATGTGAGCAGGGGTGGCAGGATTGGGCTCTTAATGGGAGATTTTAAAAATTCATCTCTCTTCCCAGTAAAACCTGTGAGACCTAATATTGACTTTAGTGGCAGTAAAAGCATCCTACTGTGCACATCCGAATCCGCAATACCCATACCGCGCAACCTGGTATCCTCCCCTCTAAATATTTAGTGACCTGTCTATGTAGATTAACACCATTATTCACCGAGAGTCTCTTTTTGGTTTATAAAACGCTGTGGTCAGTGGTAATCTGTATATTAAATAATTAACATGCACGTCACAGGCTAAAATGTATCCAACATAAAAGACAGTATTCAATCAAGGAAAATTAAGAGTACAAAGCTGCTTCTTGCCAAGAAATAAAACAGTAAATTAAACATCATTGGAAGGTTTTAAAGAGCTGGTGTAAAAGCTACAACAGGTAGTCCTGTGAGAGACACAGAAATACGAACCTGATTTTACAGGTCTGAGGAGTGAGCTGGAGGTGTGGCATGTCTTGGAGAGACTGCACCAGGCTGGGGATGGGGCCAGAACCCACGCCGGAGCAGCACCACAACTCCTACTCCAGCTCCTGCCTTTGAACTTGAAATTCTGCTCATGCACTGGAGGAAAATGAGAACCAGGATTGCTAAAAGTCTATTTCCAGGCAGCCTAACTCACCACTTGCTGTCTATGAACTTCCTAGAAAGTTGGAAATATCGTAGCGCTGCTCGCTTAGTGCAACTTTTCATGCTGTTTGTCAGCATTTCCATTACAAACCTTTTTACAGGGTTTCCAGCTCAGCCACAAAAAGCCACTTCAGGCTGAAAGTTGGCGTACAGCTTCCCAGTTTGGGAGTGAACGACTTTGTGAAGCTAAACAAAACGTGGTTTATCTCTCTTTAGCAAAGGAAAGGCTCTGGGAGGTTTGAAAATTAACAGAAGCTTCTACTTATACAAAGCTGTACATTCTTGTCCCATTTCCTATAGCATTAGCATATAAGCTATAAATTGCTGAGGATTTTTTTTTTATTTATTTAAATTACAAACACACATGAATATGATCCCCCTCTGGCTATTTCAGATGAATCAGGGAGATTTTGCCAACCTCCCTCAGCTAGGGACTCAGCTGTTGGTGACAATTACAGAGGAGGAAAAAAAAGCCAAAAAAAGCTTTTTCTTCCCTTACTCTACCTCTTGCAGCCAAGTTGTGTGAATCACAGGGTGTTGGTAGCTGAGTACTGACCAATCAGCTCAATCAACAAACAATAACGCACAGTAGCTTCCCTTTATCTGCAAGTGCCAAAGCACTTGAGAAAGGGGCACATCTGCAAGCAACTTTATTTTACAAGATGGTCGAGGTCCCTTGAGGCTGCTTTACCCTCTGCACGGGAGGAGGAGAGGAGGTTTAGAAGGGGATAAGTGCCACTGCCCTGGTTGCTGGTGTGTGGTGGCACAGTGACAGACCTGGCACTGCCCACAGCAAATACATCAGGATTAGGGATTGCAGCTCTGGGGTGCACTGGGGCACAGCGGGAAGCTTGAGCAGAAATCAGCCAAGAGGCACAATTAGGGAAGTTAATGGACCTAAAGTCCACCCAGGGCTGTAATGAAAGGCATCACCTCTGTCTTGGATCACTGGAAACCAAAATAGTATTTCAAAGCAAGGGTCACTCCAACCTCACCTAATCCCTAAGACATTTTCATTGGGACCTGCTACTGGTGTTACCTGAGATATGGGATGGATGGATGGATGGGTGGGTGGGTTTTCAGCTGGACAGGAGTTGAGCCTTTTCTTAGGCCTTTATGCTGGTGCTGATGAGGGGATCCGTGTGCAGGGGCTCCACGTGGCTGGGGTTGCACAAGGGGCTAGCAGGGATGTGCAGAGACACTTGGGGCATGGGACTGCTCCCCAGGCTCAGGGCAGCAGGGATGGGGAAGGCTAAGGCAGACATCAGCAAGGAAAAACTGTGTGTGTCCGTTAAAAAATCCACGGGTCACAGCAAATATGACTCAAGGACTGCCCTGACAAACTGAAATCCCCACATGTGCCCACTGCAGCCCCCAGGCAGGTGGAGGAGCTCAGCTTTGCATGGAGGCAGAAGTGGCAAAAAGGGTTTTCTTCTCCTTTTTTCCAGTTGGGAAGTCACCTGCTTCAGCCAGAGTTGTCAGTAAAAGTCAGTAAACCACACACCATGAGACATCTGCAGGGCTAACAAATAGGTTCTTCCACAGCAAGACAGGCTTTTTTATTAAAGAGAACTGAGATGCTGTGTGTAGGAATGCAGAGGCCACGCAGAGTAAGACACCAGAAAAACTGATAAAAAATGCAGGAACATTAGCAATATAGAAAAAAAATATATAAGTTCACACTGCCCCTCCATTCGAAAATGCCTTGACAAGAATATTTCAAATTGCAAGATTTTTGCATATAAAGGGGTCCATATCAACAAAACACTGATATATCTGCTCCTTTTCCTTCATCTGTCTCCAGTATTCATTCGGTGAACGGACGCACATGGCAGCCACCGACATAATGGGATACTGGTTTAAATGATCACTGGATTAGGCCTTATGGTCTTCATTCAGCAAAGCATTTAAGCATATGTTTAAGGTTAAATACATACTTTTCATGCTTAACTCTACAGGGATAAGCTTAAGTATATGCATCAATTTGAGCAGATACTTAAGAGCTCTGCAAAATCAGGATGGACATGCTCAGACATGTGTTAAGTGCACAGCGTTCTTTAACTGTTGCCTCGTGCAAAATCTCTGGTGGATTCACTGAATAATGGAAAGTGCCTGTATCCTGTGCACAAACTCTGACCTGGGACAATTTTGGGTGATGCCCGTGGGTGCCGCAGGTGGGTCCCCCGGGAGAACGGGGAGCTCAGTGTGGGCAATAAAACCTGAGGCTGAGAAGTTGCTACATGAATGCTGGGTGGTCTCTGGTCATGCTGGAGCAGGGGTTATTTAATACCATTTGTAATGGTTACTTGGGGCAGGTGGTGGCTCGCTGAGGATGGGCTGCAGCACAAATGTTGCTGTACGTTATGCTGGCAAGGCACAGAGCACACAGTGAGGGATTAGTAAGGATTTGGTCCCAGAGAACTTCACTTCCCAACCCACTTGGAAAAAAAATTTTACTCTACACTCGTGTTATTTTTAATGATGGAGAAGGATATTAAAAAAAAAATCAACGTAAAAGTCAGCAATTATGTTACTAAAAGAGCTTGGGGTGATTTTTTTTTAATCTGTTGTATCAAAGGTATAATGAGAACTTTCTTGATCTTAGAATTCAATAAATCCCAAATATTTAGCCTAAACTATTTCTGGAGTTGTCTGAAATAAAGGTTTTGCAGAATGTTGAGCCTTATCTAATTTCACCAGATTATTTTAAAGCTCAAATCAAACCAGTATAAATAATGGGTAGAATTACTAACCTGCAGGGAATGTCATCACAAATTTCCTGCAGTTTTCCATGTAACTATAAGCATGACTGGTCTATTTACTGAAAGTAGTATATACTGTATAATGTTCACTGAAAACTCATGTAACTCATGCAATATGATAACCACTAGGGTGCTACTGTGACGTAAAGGATATATTACAATTTTATCCAATTCAAACAGGGAAAAAAATGGTTTTAATCGTCCTGCCCTCTAAACAAATACTTTGTCTGTTCTACTGAACTTGAAATCCAAGGTTATGTATAAGTCATCCTGCAATAAAAATAATGTTATGGAATAAACAAGACTGCACTGCGATATGATTTGAGTCTTCAATCACTGAATTTTTTTGGAAATATTTATATGAAGTGAATGTGTTATGTGTGCCAGGATTTTTTATGGTTCTTATAACGCAGTTGCAATGCATCGTATTGTTATGTGCAAAAGCTCTGGTGACAAGCACATAGATTCCAGTGCCTGGGCTGGCTCTGGCAGGAGGAGATGTTTCATGGAGGTGATAGGTTTAGCCTTGCAAGGAGCAGCCTGTGGCTGCAGTGCTGTCTCAGCCCAGCACAGGGATGCTGGTAGGGGAACCTCCCACCACCCACAGATGGGGAACTGGGACATCATTTTTCCCCCTACCCTCACGGGCTGAGCTGTGGGCAGTGGCTGCTCTGGAAGGGGCAGAGCAAAGTCCCTTTGGCAGGTTGAGGGCATCACAGCTTGGGCACAAATGCCACAGCAGAAGTAGATCCTGCAGTAAAAGATAAATCATTTTCCTGCTGTCACAATGCAGAGTTTGTCCTGCAAAGGTGGAATCTCACATTGCTTTTGCACTGGACTGTGATGTGATCAGAGGGCACTGGTGTGAAGGGAGTGACACTCCCCCACTGCTGGACAAGCTTTTGAGAAGCAGAATTACACCCTGCCTTGGGTGCCTTTAATAACAACAAAATAATTAAGGGGAGAGAGAGAAGGTTCTAGTCAGATCTTCCTCTCTAATATTTCCCCCTCTTTCCAGACAGAGCTCACTTAGACACGGCCATCTCCAGTGCTGGGGGAGGTCATCCTGTCCAAACTATCACCTTCCAAAAGTTTGGGCATTGCTGGCCGTGATTTTCTGTCACTGTGATGGCAGGTTTTCATTCCCTCACAAACTGCTGCCCAGGACAGCCACCTACATTTACAATCTTTCCAAGGTTTTTGGACCATGCATAAAGATAAGGAGGAACCCAAGGTTTATGCAGCGGAACAAGATACCTCCACTGATTTTCTTTTTATAATGGGGTCTCCCCATTATAAAAAGAGAAATGAGACTCATTTCTATGCTCTCACAATGAGCAAGGGTTACTCCAACTTCTCTTCACAAAATTTTTTAGGCTTGTAAAATGATTTAGTAACTTCTCTAAATGCTTGGGAGAAGCAGCATCCACTTGGCACCCCCAGCACCTCCCTTTGCTGAGGGCTTGTGAGTCACCCTGTGCCAAAACATCAACAAAGCTGAAGTGTCCTGCAGAAAAATCTGCTTTTCGCCCAAAATTTTGGGAGCCTGGAAGGATTTGGAGCATCAGGGATGACTGCTGCCATCACCCTGCTGATGATGGCATCAGTACCTTCATAGCAAGGGATGTGTTCCCTACCGCCATTCCATCAGCCCTTTTTTGCTTTCCACAAGGGTTTGAGGGGAAAACCAGAAGAGCGACTTAGTGAAAAAGCATCTGTCAGCAGGTGTGCGACCCCTCTGTGTAGCTACACACTGACAGGGACCAGGTAAAAACCCAAGTGTATCACCAGTAAATGGGAGGGTTCCCCTTCAGACACCTAAGGGACATTCACACTTCACCTAGCGCCATCCTAAATGTACAGGAGAGTATCAAATAACACAAAAATAACACATTTTCATTCCCTAGGTCATAAAAGCATCATCCTTCACTGCCGGCCTGCTACTGGAAGTGATGTGTTGCCATCAGCCACTGAAAAACATGTGATGGCAGGAGATGCCCATCACAGGGAGCTCATGTGTCCCACAGACACGTGTGACACTCACAGCAGGCATGGGAATATTTCCAAGGCAGGATTGAATTTTTACTTGGCTCCTAAGTGCACAACTCCACTGCCAGTGTGGGTTTGTGGATGTAAATCCCTGTTAACATCTCAGGGGGGGTCACATCTGAGTTGCAAACGCTGCTGAGGACCAACCCCTGCTCTGCCCCTTGTCCCCGAGCTGTCCCCTCTTTCCCCATCCCACTGCAAGATCCAGGGAAAAGCTTTCACCCGGAGCCTTATCACAGCAGACAAAGAAACAAGCCAACCCAAAACCTGAAGATTTACTACCAGAAGCCCTCATCAGAATATACTATGTATCTCATAAAATAAACATGGTAATGAAAACCAGTTTTACCGAAGCCCTCAAACCTATGAGCGTTAGCAGCTGCTTTCTGTAAAGCTGGTGTTGATGTCAGGGGGAGATAGACACCAGCCTGGGAGATGCTGTGCTGGGCTCTGGTGGAGTTAAACCCACCTTGGCTGGAATTTGCCGTGCTTTGTAACCCCATGCTGATAATGAATGTGTACATACAGCTCAAAAGCTCCAAATAACTGACTCTGAAACCCAAATCTGAGGGGTAATTAGATGCCTCTTTTGCATAAACAAAATCAGACTGTCTTGTGCTTGCTTTAGAAATTGGGCTAATCTTTGACAGGTTGTTCTCATTTTCCAATTACCCACTAGGGAATGCACGTTGGCACTCTGGCAAAAAATGTTTGGCTGTGCCCCTTGGTTGCAAATAGTGTCATTGTTCTTGGTTAAATCTGTGAAAATTATACCTCCAACTCCTCGCTGCTGGCTGCCTCTTAGAGCATCCTGCATGGCTTGGAGACTGATTTCTTTATCAGGCTCCATATGCTTACTCGGCTAAAGGCTGCAAGCAGGGCAGAGATCTGCTGTTAAAGGAGCTACCGACACTCTGTGCTGAGTGACAGCCCAAACAGAATCTGCTTTTTGAGTTCCCATGAACAGATTTTCCTATTAAACCTGCATCATGCATCTGCACTGCTGCCACAGGCAGTGGCCAGGTAAACCCATGGGCTGCAGAGAGGCCTTGGCACAAGTTTTTGGCACTCGTTTCCCAAGTTATATCTGTCTGATTTGGAACAGGTGAAATGTTTCAACACTGCAGATGGAGGTTGGTTGCTGAGAAGACAAACCCAAAACATGTATAAGCACAGGATTGATTTAAACCAGCACAGGAGACTGCAAGTGGAAATTTTTGTTCTTGTCTCTCTTTAAATATTTGGCATCAGGGAGAAGTCAAGGTGATGCTTTTTACCAGAACTTTACTTTCATTTCCTCCACCTTTGCTGAGGATGAATTCAATAATTCACACGCAAATTTTTAAAATTTACTTGAAAAGAGACATGACAGAAATTGTAAACTCTAAGGGCATTGGATTTTGTACAGCGACAAACAAGCTGAGCTTTCATTTCTGCTTGGGGCATGCAGAAGCTTCCACTGCACAAGCAGTGACCAGCAGGGGCACAAACCCAGACTGCTGGTGCTGGCACCTGGTTTAAACTTGGTACAAGGAAGACCTGCTCTCCCCCAGGCAGTACCCTAAAGTTCCAGAGACAAAGGACAGATATTAGCAATGTTAGTCACACTAGAAATAAAAATACATTTCTGGATTGGTGTAATCCACTCATTGGTTCTGGACTCCACAGCATCAGAGGCTTGTTGTGAGTTCACGTGAGGCTCCTGAGCACCAGATTATGTATTTAGGGATATGCTGAGATGAAAAGTGAGGGGGAAGGGCAAAAAAGAAGAGAAATGTGGGGGAAAAAAGCAAATTCAGGCCTGAACATGAAGTAGAAAGGTAACATCTCATTGGCTAAAACATCTGAAGAAACTACAGGTGTGCATTCAGCCTCCAAATGCCAAAACATGTTTAAAATCCTTGTGTTTCAAATCATCTTACACCCAGACTACTATTTTAACTCCTCAAAGCTGAAGGAAAGAGGCTGCTGAGAGCTGTAGCCATGGTGGGAAATCAATGTTCCCCAATGCACCAGTGGTCCCAGAGATGAACAAGCAGAGAAGGGCTGGAAAAAGGCACCAGTGTAAAAGGTGCACTGGGAAGGGCATGACTGCGCCCTCCACCCTCTGCTGCTTTCGGTGCTCTCTATGATCATTCTGTGCCATGTCCTCAGTGCCCAGCAAGGCCAGAGGCACATCCTGCCTCCAGCTACCTCCTGGGAATGTCCACAGGAGACCAGGATGATCCTCTGGGCTGCCCAGCACTGGGCACAAGGCTGCAGACACAGCCTGCCTCACCATCAGGGAGAGATTTGGAGAAATGTTGTCGAAGCAGACCCCAGAGCAATCCCCAGTCCTTGGAGACTGTGGGGTCCAGAGGTCCCTTTGGCTTCAGCTACAGAGTGATGCCAGAACTCTGCCACACTGTGTTTCTGGTACCAGGAACAGCATTGTCATTTGCTCCTCATGGGACATAAAACCTGAGTGTTTTTGCATTGCGTTGCCGAATATTATGGATGGTGAACTATACTCAAAAAAAGAGCAGGAATGCTACCAAAAAACCTATACTTTAACTTGGAACAGTCTAGATTAGACCATGTACACTAATATTTATGGAGCCAAAAGCAAGACGTTTATGTAGCAATTTGATTTAAAGTAAAATATAAAACCTTAATGCACTTTATAGTCATAGACAGCCCTAGCCACGTGTCTCTCTATAGATAAATAGATGCACATGGGTGGATGCACGCACACATTTATAGCACTGGGGTCCCTCTAATCTGCAAAACAACATTGCAGGGTTTTCTTCAGTCAAAATGAATTAGATGAATTAATTAAACAAATCAAACTAAACTTAGTCACAGCAGCGCTCATTGCCTAAAGAGCCTCATAAATCGGATGAGTGATGGGATGATGGCAAATACATCCTCATTACCATGCTAAACTCAGTTTGCTAAATAAATTAGTCATGTCATTGATGTCGTCACTGCATTCCTCTGCCCCAGCCACTGCACAGCTGCCTCTGTTCCCTCTTTTGCCCCCCCAATACCTGCCAGCTTCAAAGGGGCACTTGGGGGGATTAGTGACTCAATGTTTGCAAAGCACTTTGAGATCTCCCAGGTGAAAGGAGGTTTATAATCCCCTTCTGGATTGTCCTGACTGCGTCAGCCAACAAGAGAAGCCAGCAGTGCTGGACCTGGAGGCTTTTCTTGTGGCCTTGGAGGTGCCCATGTGCCATGTGTTGGCGTGTTGGGCTGTGGGACAACCCTGCATGTGCTGGTGGGAGCGGGGTCAAACATCACCCAGGCTGCAGGATGCACCTGTGCTGGCCCACGGTGCTGCACTTTGCAGCCATGAATAGAAAAAATTGTTCTCTGTGAGGGCAGTGAGGCCCTGGCACAGATCAGTCAGAGAAATTGTGGATGCTCCACCTCGGAAGTGTTCAGGGCCAGGCTGGATGGAGTTCTGAGCAACCTCCTGTAGTGGAAGCTGTCCCTGCCCTGGCAGGGGGTTGGACCGAGATGATCTTTAAAGGCCCTTCCAACCCAAACTATTTTATGAGTCTACAATAAACATGGCAAGGTTTATGGTGTGTGGGGCTTGGTGGAGGACTCTGCAAATGAGGTCCTTGCTGGTGTTGGCAGATCTGGCCCATCCTGCCTCTTAGCCCAATGGTCATCCTCCTCCTTGCTATTTCTCTCAAGGATACACAGTGTTCCCTAAACCTGCAGAACGAGTTCTGTTGCTTTTAACATGAGAAACACTACATTGTTCCCTTTTCTTTCTCTGCTTAGGGACTTATTTTATTTTTTTTTTTTAATTTCTGGAGAGCAGAGAGACACAAGGCAGCAACATCCTCTGTCACTGGATCCCCCCACCCTCCAGCCAAGCATCCTGTTCCGTTCCCGGCAGGGACAGTCAGCCGGGGCTCACGTCATGGTCCTGCACATCACCCCATCACTACTCATGTCCTCCCGGGATCCTGCCAATGCCTCTGAGCAACAAGTGACAGTGAAACCCTGATATTTCAAAAGGTTTAAAATAAAACCAATGGGAAAATAATTCAAAGCAGCTATATAGGTATTAAACTCCTCCTTTGCAAGTAGCTGCCAGATTTCGAGCCAAATAGTTGGTGTTTTCTCTCACAGCCTAGGAAAGGGGGAAAAAAAGCAAAACTTCATTATGTAACTTTGAATAGAGCGAGTTAGGCCATCTTTGGTTCCTGCTCTGGCAAAAGTCCCAGGTAATATTCCAGGAAGCTGCTTTTATAGGCAAAGAAACCCGTAAGCAACTATCTGAACTCACCATGTGTGTGTGCACATCTCATTTACTTCGGGGGAAGTTGCACACGTGCATTTGCAACTAAAGCTTCTCTTCTGGGTGCAAATTGAACAAAAAACATCCCTGAGGAATCTACCTACAAGCACTGGGATTTGCCTTTGCACTAGGCAACATTTGTATTCCTCGGTGCAATTTTCAGCTGTGCATTGCAGGAGGGAAGGCATTAATCAGCCTGCTTTATTTTCATATGAATGAGGGTTACTGTGAGAGGGAACATTGTTTTTAATATTGGCCCTGAAAAGTACAAGCCAGCAGATGGCAGTTTAAACCACATTCAGTCAAAACAACATCATATTTTAGCCAGGGCCATTATTGTCAGATCATTTCAACACATATATTTGAAGATTTGACTGTGAGGACGGTAACGAGATGAAAAAGAGTGGCTGGGATTGCTGGCAGGATTGCTGCACCCCTGCGCGAGAAGTTTGCACGTGGGCTGTTTCCACTGGTCAGTTCTGCAAGGCTGTGGGCTTGTCCTCAGGTCTGGATGAGCAGAGGGGAGATGGCAATGCCAGAGGAGCTCGATAGGCCCAAAGGTGCCCATGTGGGTGCAGGCCATGTCTGCTCCATCCCCCCGCCATACACACACACCCCTGTGGCTGGACTGGCAGGACTGTGTGTGACACGAGTCTGTGAATGCCTGGGTGCCTGGAGGGGTGTTTGTGTGCTGGCTGTTTGCAGGGTGCTTTGTGGATGTTCATTTTACATCTTATTTACAGCAGAGAAGGTGTTGTCCTACAAGTGGGGTTTGCAGAAGGCCCTAAAAACGGCCAGGCTTTTGCCTGGTCTCATTTTCCTTGCTGCATCAGTAAATCTCCCTCAGTGCTTGCACTGTTTCACTAGGTCCGGGAAGGGAGTTAACCGGTGTCAAGTAATTTTCCTAATTCCCAGCATTTAACTATGGATAGAAAACTGAGGAGAAAGGGATTCACAAATCTAAGCCAAAGCATTCATGCCCTTCAGTGGGTTTTGGTGAGCCAGTGCAGGAGGGAGCACCCCGCAGCCTCCCGGTGTGGATGGGCACACAGCTCCCCACACATTCCAGGATGATAAACCTTTGATATGCCTTACACTTCACTGCCCTGAAAATGCAACTTTCCACATTTATGAATACAAACAACGCTATTATCCCTACCTTTCTAATATTTAACTAATCTAAACACTCAGGTAAAATGTTATCTGAAATGGTACTTCTATAAATGCATTAACTTTGTCTTCCTTTGACTTTTAAGATATCTTTCCTTACTAATACAGCTGAAAAGACTGTTTGGAAAGCCTTCGTAAAGTGGCAGAGCAAACAGATGAAGGGCGTTCTTTAGTAGTTCTTTATTATTAGCTTTCAAATGATACTATCTTCTTGTACTTTTCTTAACGAGAAAATAAATAGAATTTGTCTCACACACAGCTGTGTTTTTCTTTAGCTAAGGAATGCAAAAGGGACATTTAAAAATCATGCATTATCAGTGAACAAGCTAGTTAAAGTAAATAGATTCCAGCCAGCTTGCTTCTAAAAGATTAAAGGTTAATGATGGAACTTACCTTGCTCAATAGATTTATGAATTATCAAAGTCTACAAAAGGTACATCCAATTTTCTGGCATTATCTGCCAGGCAAATATCGAGAACAGACACACACCATCTCTCAACTGGGCTGCTACATTTTCTGTCATATCATTTAGTGCTGTTTACAGACCAACTGGCATTTCAAGAACATTTATTAAAGCAGTTATCTGACCCCAGCTGATTATTTTAAGGAATTTGGCGACTGATGCAGGATGCTAGTTTAAACATACGACATAATGTCAAAGATCCTTCTTATTCTATCAGAGATTATGTGGTAAAGCACCAAATTTGGGAGATGCACAGAACTCTGGTACTATCTCAGTAGTTCTCACTTATCGGTGCATTTATGCTAAATAAATACGTCTGGATTTGCTAAGTAACCCATAAAACAATTATCCAGCTCTCAATTGTGTCTGAGCAACTCTAAGACGGCGCACCAGAAATAGCATAAGCTTGCCAAAGTCAGCTTGTAATCCCTTTCTGGGACAAAGAGTACCAAGGTAAAGCTGTACCTTTTGAAGTGTGTGGAAGGTTTGTGACAGCCAACCCCATAAAACCGTGGGCAAACAGTCTGGTGCAGGTGGATTCCCACTGCCAGCAGCCAGGGAGGTTTGAAGTCCACGGGAGCTGTTCCACTGCAGGAAAGCTGAAGTGGTTTTGCCACAGACTGGCATTTACTGGTTGCATTTCTAACATAAATCCCAAAGTTTAAAAAAAGTGTTTACCCCGACACGGCTTCAGATGGAGCATCAGCCTCTCTCAAGATACACATTTCTAGTGGTGAGCAGTTCAACTGAGTCTGAACACATTAGTGTGGAGACATTACTGAGATTATTTATTTGTTTATTTGTGAAATCTGCTTTAATCCCTGTTTCTCTGTTGGGAAGCCTAAAGGCATCAAAGGCTTAATGTCTTTGTGTGCTGTTCATGGGCAAATGAATATTTTAACTCAGCTCTTTAATGATCCTTATGGATTTTTGAATCCTGGCCCATATATCCTGCCTGTCCCTAGGAATGTATGTTTGAACGACATCAGCGAGAGCTGTAAGCAAAATGAAGGTGGAATTGGGTCCTCCATGAACTAATCTAGTCAGAAGACAAAATTGTACCCATCCGGTCGAAGAAGTATTTTCACTGGAAATTCAACTCACCTGAGTCTTCAACACCTCTCTCTGTCCTGCCCCCTCTGCTCCCTAACCATTCCCACCTCTCCACCCTTCTGCCCTGGTGATAAAGTAAACAGCATGGTATAGGGCATCGATCTGTTTTAACACAGGAGTGTGTGACCAACTTGTCTATCTGTGCACTAAAACCAGTGCCACAAAATGCCATAAACCCTTTGAAAAATGTCTTAAAAACAGAGCTCGGGGCCTCCAGTGTCCAAACTTCCGACCAAAGTCCAAGGAAATGGAGGAGCTTGGGAAGGGAGGCAGTGAGAGCCTGAGGGTTTGGTGCACGTGCTGGTGGCCTGGGGCTGTTTAATACGAGTATCTTAATTAAATGGTAAATTCCTAATTGCCTATTACTTTATCAGGCCAATACGAAGGGGAAAAAGGAAAATCCATTGGAGCATGCATTTTCTGACGTTTATGTGCCATATGAACAGTGCTATTAACCCATGCTGGCAATTATGATGGGATTATGGCATGCCCACTATGGAAGAATTTAATTGCGGTTATATCAGATTTAAGGCCCTTTCACAGATGATATCACTCCAGGCCATAACACAAGCCCTGGGTATCACACCAGCTTTGGGGCTGAGGCCCCACAGTGTGGGAGAACATCAGGTCGGTTGTCACACAACATTGCTCTAGTGAAATTTGCCCTCCAGCCACACCAAAACCTTGTCCTCATATAAACTGTGCCAGTGTCAATTTGCAGGAGCTCATGGGAAAAAAAAAAAATCAGCATTATCTGGCAGAGGGTTCCATTGCCTCAGCTCAGGGTGCAAAACCTTTGAGAGGCCAGTGGATCTCATCTGCAATCACATGAAATCCCACCTGGCTTTGATTTGAAATGATAAATCAGGCCAGATTTTACAGGAAATTGAGCTTAGACTTGTGCAAAAAGTTTGCAAACCTCAGCCTAGACAGCTGCCTTCAACAGGCAGCACTTTCCATGGGACTTCAGGTTTCCTGGCAAATATTTTTCAGGGCTCTGGTTTCTCATTCCTATTGCTCCTGGTTTTCTCCACTATAGAGTTACATGTCATGATGAGACGAAGTAGAAATCTTAAGACATTCTCATTCTCTGTTAGAAGCAGATTGTTTTAATGCCACATTGTGCCTGTATCTGTCCCCATTGAGTAAATTTTTATGAAACAAATTGTCCCATAAGCTCCAAAGAAGGTGCCAAAAGTCGGTGACTGCAGAGAGGTGGCCAAAGGAACATTTCATTTCTTCTCTGGTAGAAAGCAGTAAAAATAAATAACCAATGCCAAGCTATTTATTTTTTTGCAGTATTTAGAGATGCTGCAATGAGGGAAAACCCACACCTCCTAGCTGTGAACTGGGGATTTTTGTTCCCCACAGGCAGCTTTATTTACTATGGATCCTGAGGGCATGAAGCCCAGGTACCTACAGATTTCCAAAATGCAGCAGAACAAAGAGACTGAATGCCCTCTTCACGGCAGGTTACAAACATAGATCTCTTATTTTACCCAATTTGCACTTAACTTTTTCTATTAGCCCTTTGATGCTGCAGTTTTACAATGTTAAGGTCTGAGGCTGCAGCACAAGTCCATGTTATTAGGTACAGCCTCTGGAAATCCCTCAGCTCAGTTCATCTTCAGCTTTCTCCCCAGTAAATTGCACCTATTTCAAAGACAATTTCAAGCACAGATACCAACTTCTAGTATTTTATCTTAAATCTTGAAACCTTTGGTATTTTTCTAGCTGTTGGGGAGAAGCTCTTCCATGAGTCTGGAGTTCTACCCAGACAAGAAAATTAATATTTGAATGCTAGGATTTGAAGCGGGGAGGAGGATGTTGGTGGGGCTCCTTCTTGGGTGACAGTAGTGAAAAAGCAACAGTGAGCTGATTGAGATGAATGCTGCCTTTAAAAGAACCAGAAGCATCTATTCAGTGAGAAAATAGGACTATTCCATAAAAGAGATGGGAATCAATTACAGCCTCTCATGAATACAAGGCACGAGCACTAGTTAAAGCAACAGCTCTTGACCCACAAGGATAACCTATTTCTGAACCACAGATCACTTTGTAAGAAAATGTGTGTCAAAACACGCATCTGAGAGGCTGAAGCTCCTTTCTTCATCAGTATTGAAAAACCCCTGCAAGAATACGAATTACTTTGTGCAAAAATAAGCATCATCAGTGCAAATTACAGCTGCCTCAATGGAAGAAGCGTGCACTACGTGTAATATTAGGCACCTTTGCCCCGTGAGCAAGGCTATAGCTGGAACATGACTGCCAGGCAAGGAGCAAGACAACTGGAAAAACAAAAATAAACTCCAAAAGTCATAGGATCAGAAGCAGAGGAGATAGCTTAAGATCTGCTTTGGTAAATTGGGATGACATTATGGAAGAAGTGGTTGTAAGAAAAATCGAGGATTTGAGAACCCATCAGTCCAGCTGAAGCCACACAGATCTTTCTTCATAAGCAATGGCTTTTCTCCAATTTAATTTCATTTGGATCAATTACCATTAGCCAGATCCAAGCACAGACTTGTGTAAGTCAAGCTGAGGGAGAGGACATTAAAACAAATAGTAAAGGAATTGTAACACACTGAAGGGGAGATGGTCAGGCTTACTAAAATCGTGGACATGGCTTCAAAATCCAACACACAAAATCCCACACACAAATCCAGCATCACTATCCTGAAAGAGAACGGGGCAGTGCTCAGTTTGCATTAACTTTATAAACCAAGGAGTAGGGATTTGGAAATTACTGACGTTGTTATTGCAACAGTTTAGTTTGAATAAGCAAATAGGGGGTTAAGCCCTTACGAGAGCTGCTCCCAGGAACTGTCAAACAATTTACAGTCCTGGGAAAAAAAATGCATCAATATTGGATTTGAAACCCATCTTGAGAGACTGATCAAATATGAAATTGGTCCTAGAGACCACACTTCAGTACAATGCCTGAGCCCTTGGATAATCCCCAACACGCTGAAGCTGCCTTCCCCCCCACTGCCAAGGGGAAAAACAGGAGGAGTGGAGAAGAGAAAACTGAAGGGCTAAATCCAACCACTCCAACTGAGTGAGCAAACCAGATTCCTTATTTCTTAGTGTGAAGGTGGATGGGCCATCCCTCAGGGTACCCAATGGCTTACACTGCAAATCCTGCGTTGGGGCAAAGGTCATTGCTCTTGCTTTCTAATATTTTGGCCGTCAGCAATAATCATATAAATATTCTAACAATTACAAATGTCATTAATTAAACTTATACCCCTTATAATACCTAATCCATATTTTGGTCACATTGAAATCTATTTAACCTCATATGAGTTTGAATCATATTCTTTTTGAAAGCCAGTGTCATTTTTGGTCCCATTGGAAGGCTGTGGAAGACAAGAATTCCAGTTCAATCTTTTTGGCTTTAATTCGAGCTGAAGACACCTGAGGTGAAAAAGTCACAAGTATATTTGTAGTCCAAAGCAGAAGGAATTACACACTGAGATCTAAGAAGAATAATTTTCAGAATGTGAAGATAACAATTTAATTATTTCCTTCAGATATTCAAAACTGAATTACCAAAGCCAGCACATCCACATAATTTGGGATAGTGTCTGAAGTCTTCATTCCTTTACTCTTTGCTGTCTCTGCTCACAGCTTGCAATTAAATAAAATGCTCTGAAAATTCAGTGCCAGCTGTTAGCAACATCATCCACCACTGGTAAAAAGTAGCACCAGGGAAAATTAAACTACCTGGTGTCTGATTATAATTAAAGCCCAACAGACCAGGCATGGCTGCTTCCGTGTGCACCTTTCTAGGGACCACCAGCTCCAGCTGAAGGGCAGTGCATGGCTCTCTTTCTAGTACATCCATAGGAAATGGCTGTGAAAATAATTCTGCTATTGGCAGATGGTGTTTTTTCAAAACAAAGAACAAAATCACAAATCAAAATCCTTACTCTTCGTGCAGTGATTTCTCATGCTGATAATTAAGTCCATTTTGCATATTGCAAAATCACACTGACTGTCACTGTAAATTTTCTCCCGTTATTGACAAACTGTTTGCAGATCCAGAGATGAGTGGGCCTTTTTCTAAATCCATGATTATGTCTATATATATCACCTACATCACTGACATCATCCAATAAACTTAATTGACGGCGGTTTGTCTTAACTAACCTACGTTTTCAAGGTGTTGTCATGCAGGATGAAATGTGTGTGCATTTAAAATCTGCACCCCCTGGGACGGCTGGCGTAGGTACAAATTCCCAGTTATAAAGGTGAGTTATAACCCAGCCTTCCCAAGAAATGCTGATGGCATTAGTGGTGTGATTTCTAATAAGATGCCCAAGCCTTCCTTGCCTTCGTCCTGCCTCCCAACCAGCACGTGCAGGTTTCCCAGCCGCCTCCAGGGTTGGTTAATCACCAGCCAGTGATGCATTTCTCTCCCTGGGTGTACAGAACAACACGCACAGCCTGTACAGTGTCCCTGGAATACCACCTCGCCCTGCCTCTGCAGTTTCGCCACGCGAACTTTATTTTCCATGGGATTGTCTGATGAAAAATAATTAAGAAATTTCTCATATTCCACAGACAGGGACACATCACGACAAGACTCATACCAGACTCATGTTATGATTCAAAGGAATCATACAGCTCTGCCTCACCAGAAACCACTTGGAACAGGATCATTGCTTTGGATGCGCGCAAGGCAGCCGTGGAACAAATGAGCACGCCAAAATACAGCAGAGCTTAAGAAACTTCTGAGTTTTTAATATGTTATTAGAGATGAGCAAATGCATCCCAGAACAAAGCCCACAGTTAACTGATCTTATTCCAGACCCTTTCGAAATCCGTGCAGTGAAGTCCCTCTTCCCCTCCCTGCCACTGAAGCCCATAAGACACATTGTCTTTGAAAATATACTGCAAAAGTCCCAGGGTCAGCGGGTCTGGCATCGTCTGCTGGGCCGGCTGCAGGCTCCGCATCGCGTGCGCTGGGGCTTCCTCAGGGGAAGCAGCACTCGCTGCATTCCACCTTCTTAATGGGGTGTAGTCAGAAACACGTTTGCTTCAGACCTATTAGTGAACTTCCCACTTTGAACCCAAACTCTTTTTTAAAGCCATTTTTATAAAACCTTAGTATCAAATAGTTGTCATTTTGTTAACAATGATACCTGGCGTTCTCTCTGATGAGATTTCAGCCCAGTGTGTTTCCCCGCCTTCTGCATGAGAAAGGAAAATACAGATATGCTACTCTCTCCTTTAACTTTCTTTTTCTTCTTTTATTTTTTTTTTTTTATCTGTACAAAATAATGGGATGTTTTGTTTATCTGATGCTGAATCTGAAACAGAGTCACAACTCAGAGTTGGAAAAGCCTGCCTTAATTTTTGGCTACAAAAGCTATATTTGTTTTTGGATCACTGCATAAATGGGGTAAGATTAATACTTCCTTGGTTTCAAAAATACACTGTACAAATTTGCCTGATTCAAATGCTAAACCTGTGAGTTGTCAGTTTAAACAAGCAGCATGATTCTTTGTCATTATCCAAAAGAAAAACAATTGATAGATTCTCCCTGTCCACTACACTCCAAAGGACTGTCATTAAAAAAATGACGGTGTTAGTAACTGCATCCACACATTTCACCCAAGTATCAAAATTGCCCAGTTTTAATACTGGGGCATTTCATTCAGACAGAGATGCTGACAATCAGCCTGGCTTAAAAACTATTATTGGGTACTCAAATACTGGCTTGCACTGAATCAGATTTATTAGTACACTCACAAGACAAAAGGGCAGAAGCAGCTATCCCATGTGACTGCACTGCTCAAGCTATTGCATTTTACCCAGGCACCCTTGAAAGCTGCTGAACATCCTGGATTTGGCTCGAACGTACCCAGAAAGCGCACAGTTCCAGAGGGATGAGGAATGTGCCCATTAACCAGCAGGTTTGCTGTGGTTGTTCATCTGCTTTGTTGACCAGGAGCCTCTGCAGACAGCTCCCCACACCCAGGGCCCCTCAAGTGCCCCCCAAACTGCTGGGGAACCTCCCCAAAATCACATTTCCCTGTTAGCTCAGTGGAGCACTCTAGCTCTCGCCTGCTCTGACTTTAAAGGACGTGGAAGGAGTTCTCCAGCCTTGGCTGTGCTCTGAGCGGAGTTCCTCCCTGGATTGCACCCAGCCAGCGTGGCTTTCCCGGTGCAACCTCTCAGCCTGCAGCACAGCCCAGAAAACCTTAACAGAGTCCACCCCGTCAGCCCAGCAGGGAGCACGGCTCAGAATTTATGTTTTATTAAAGCAACATCAGTAACACCTTTCAGTGTGCATGAGCATCTATTCTTGCACTCAGCAAAGTCTCCCACCCAGCTCTTGGCACTATCTGTGATCCCAAGGAGAAGAAATGTTAAAATCCCTCTGTCTAAGTCACTGGACTGGGATTAAGATAAACTTAGGTTCAGTTCTTAACTCCACCACTATATTTCCTTGTGTTTCAGCTGCCTATGAAACTCTTTCCTACCCTGGAAATCGCAGTTTATAGAATTGCCAGAGCCGCGTAGAAACGGGAAATTTCAATTTTCAGGGAAAAACCTCTAAATTGGAACTGAAAGCCAAAAGGCCAAGGCTGCTCTTAAAAGAAATACTCAGGAAAAAATCCTGGATTCAGAGACACTTAAACACATAAGTCAATATTTCATTTTATATTTAAACTTTCTTAGGTTAAGTCCATTCACTTTTAATTTGTATTTTAAAGCCTGAAAAATGTTAAGAGAAAAAATGTTGTGTTACAAAGTTCTATCTAACATAAATGATTCTATGATATACATACATACATATCTCAAAACAAGAAATGTGCTGACACTGGAGAAACAAAATAGGAAAACTGAAACCAAATGCTAATTTTTAAATAAGTTACTTCAAATTTCCCATTAAAAGCGTGGAAATATAGACCCTGTCCCACAAATCACTGGTGCTCTATTGGAAGATTTCTCAATGATTTTCCCTACAGTGAAATAATATCACCCTCAGGTGCTGAGTGGATGAAGACACCAGATGTTCCTTGGTATCTGCATAGTCACTTTCTTTCAGAAGACACTGATAAATAGCACCTGTTGCATACTTTTCTTCTCCTGAACCAAAAGGCCTGGAAGGGGAATGGAGCCACCTCGCCTTTTCATGCCTTCAGTGACTCAAGTGGTTGTGAAGCCAAGTGCTGAAAAGGAAAAACTTCCATGCTCGTATTATTTGTCAGTCAATTTTTGGAATTTCCTATTATTTCTAATCTTTATCCCACACAAGACCAAGACCTCAAGGAGAGAGTTGGTGTGTTCAGACAGTGGTGGTCAGGACACGTGTTGGGATATGCAAGTGCTGGGTTTAACTCCCTGCTCTGGATCAAACGCCTGACCAAGATGAAGTTGGCTCATGGAAAGGTAATACCAGCTCAGCTGGGGTCTGGCACTCTGCAGGCACACTCACCACCCAGAGTAGTCACATCTTCTGTGCCTATAACCACCACACCCAACCCTGAGACACATTTCCAAAGGCAAGCCTCAATGCAAGGAGAATATTCTCAGGAAAACCTCTTGGGTTTAATGAACCCATATTCTCTGATAGAAAACAACTTCCTTTATTCAAGCAGGAGAATCATCAGCAGCTCCAGGCTGGACATTGGTTTTGCCTTGAGGCCAAATCTTCCTGCTTAGGAACCAGCTATTTGTCAGCTGCTCCCAGTGCCCTGGACTAAGAGTGACCATCCCACTGCTGGGACCGGTCTGCCCGCCCGCCCTGGGCTCTACACCACCTGCTGCCTGTGACGAGCATCCTGCCTCTGGAAAGTCTTCTGCCTTCACCAGTGGTGCTTTACAAGCTCCTGGAGGATTGGTTTTCAACAGCCAATGGCAGATGTGGGGACTCCCACCCGAGCCTTCCCCAGAGACCTGTCAGTCTAAAGAGTTTATGGCCAAACCTCAGCAGAGCTGCGCCAGCTCCCAGGGAGAAACGCTCACACGGCGCTTCTGTTTCTCCTCACTCATTCAGGCTCCATATGTGAAAAACCAAGGTGTAAAAAACCAGAGCCTGATCTAAATATTGCATGGCCAAGCCCAGCAGCTAAGCCATTATTAGGTGTTGACTTGACAAATTTTCCGGGGTCGATACCTGTGTAGTCTTTCCTATAAAGCAAGCCAGCTTGTTTCTCTCTTCTTGCTGTTGCAGGCCAGTTTTAAACCTCCCTGAAGACTTTATTTGTAGGATGTGCCTTCGCTTATGGAAAAGTAACATGTGCAGCAAAATAACTGTTTTTCAGGTTTGATGCTCAAGCCCAGCTGAAACTAATCAAAAGTCTGAGATCTTTGGACCCTGGTAGGGCAAAACTAATGAAGAGGGATGTTGGACAATGGGGGGAACGAAAGAGTATCTGGTCTCATCTGTACCATTGGGTGGATTTCTACCCAAGAGAATTAAAGTGATTGAGTTGTGTCCTTTTTAAATATTAACCTTCTATTTCTTCCACTTAAGCCATCTCACATGTGTGCTTTTCCCTGTTTCCTTCAAGGCCTACAAAAGATGCTCGTGTTTGTTTGCTTCAAGGGACATAACTGGGAAATCTCAGTCTCTCCTCTTTCACAGTAAGTTATTTATCTTTAGCTTTAAGGATTTACTCCATGACTTGGCCAACTCAGCCAAGTCCTACCTATGCACCCATTTACATATGACACAAGCTCAGATCCCACTCAAGCACCTAAAGGAAAAATGTCATTTCTCTGCAGTGGCAAGATTTTATTTCCACCAGTTTTTGTTGTGGAAATTGTGTTAAAAATGAGAAAAACAGCTCGATGGCAAAAATAGCCCATCCTGGGGCTGCCTAAGTGGGACCAGAGTCTTTCTTAATATCACATATATTGTTGAACCTGATGTCCCATATCTGTCCTAGCTAAAGAAACAGAAAAAGCTTGTGTGCCATGAGAGGTGGGCATGGCAGTGGCATCTCCTTTTCCATACCACCTCTTGGATCCACTCATGTCCTAAAACTTGTCATTTCACTACACTTCTCCTTATATCAGCTTTTATTGCTCTATATTCTCTTGGCCATGAAATTATCCAACCCTTTAAAAAAGGGAAAAATGTGCAAATAATGAAATTTGTATCTACCACTGAAGAACACCAGAGTTTTACCAGGAAAAGTTTAATAAATAAAGGACCTTGTCCCCACCCTGCCTTGCCATTTGTAGTTTCCCAGTTCCCTTAACGCCTAATCTTCAGTCGCCGTGAAACCAGATGGTTAAACAATTAGATAAATCACGGGCATTGCTTACTTTGTCTCTTCTGTAAGCACCAAACAGTAAATCTCACAACTTTCTTGCCACGAAAGCAACGGCGAATGCCCAACCCCAGCTCAGCAGCCGGACTCCTATTTCCTGGGCACACAGAAGATAGAAAATATCACATTTCTACCTCATTCGACCCTTTCAATATCCCTGTCACGCTTCATTGCTTTACAAGGCATCATTTCACTGTTGCAACAAAGATTACAGGGAATCTAACAGGTAAGGCCCCAAGCAAACACGGAGCGGAGCGGACCCAAACAGGAGGCACAAGGGCTTCATGTCTTATCTGCTCCCCATCTTGGCATTTCTAACCACAAGGACTGCCCTGCTGACAGCCCTGCCTGTCCTCAGGCAATGAATCTGTAATAAGATATATACACACAACAAATAATGGAGGTGGTTTGTTGTGTTTGGGGTTTGTTTTTTTTTCTGAAAAAATATATACCGAGGTAATTAAATTGCTAACATGATGGATGGCCTCATTTTAGATTTGAATTCAAAGTGACTTGCTATAACACATAAAAAAGTGACTTACTGCAAAAAAAGGATAATGCTATAACTTGCACTGAAATAGAAATATGGATATTTGCCTTGAATTCTGAAGAATCAAACTTCGATGTTCTTGCAATGACAATGTATAGCATTTGGATGTTTTACCCCCAAATCCTAGAGCATTTTGGGGGCATCAAGTAAATCAAAAGCAGAGAAACTGAGGCACTGTGAGGTTGCAGCATATTTTAGTTAACATAGAAAAAAGAAATATTTAGAAAAAAAATCACAGTAACCTGGGAAGGAGATTAATTATTTAAGTACTGGACCTTATACAAGCCCTGCACAATAATATACTGTATATGGCTTTGGCAGCATCACCTGTAGTTAAGGCTGTACAAACTCCCATTTACAGATCTCATTTTCAGCTGACCTAAAGAGAGTTTAAGAGTATCATATCAATACCACCGTCACATCTTCGTGATAGGGGAAAATTGTCTGATTTCCTCATCCCCCTTCCTCCCATCCCACAGGAAAAAAATAAGAAACACTGACCAACAGCTAAAAATATTTCAGAATAGCTTCAGGACTTTCACAGAGCCATTAAACAAACTAAGGATTTGATGTCATGTTTGAAGGCTTCTGTTAATGGGAAGTTTGGGTTGTAATGCATTATAATTTAGGAGATCTAACTTTGCATTTGTTCTCTTTCTGTGAGAAATTTGTGATCCATACCGCAAGCTGTGGAAGCATTGGCCAGCAGCCATGAAAGTATTAAATGTAAACGGCTTGTTAC
The DNA here is from genome assembly GCA_013397865.1 of Struthidea cinerea. Classification (NCBI taxonomy): domain Eukaryota; kingdom Metazoa; phylum Chordata; class Aves; order Passeriformes; family Corcoracidae; genus Struthidea; species Struthidea cinerea. The sequence goes on along the minus strand of VZTI01001212.1, from coordinate 199,270 downwards.
CTCAGCAGTTATTTGCTGTGCAGCAATGCTGGGTTTAAAAATCCACTCCAAAGCCCTGTAAATCCTGGTATATATTTTCTTGCTTTTGCCTGACACTCATAGAGTTAACAGGCAAAACATTTCAATAAAACTTCCATACAAAGGAGCTAAGACGTTAAAAACTCACTGTTCACATCTGTTCATCATTTCATTGTGCGGCCACACGTTAGATAACCGTGCGCACTCGCAAGAGCACAATACCCAGCCCTGACCTCAGCTGTGACATCAAACAAGCACACGGGGGAATTATTCCAGGCTTTTGGCATCGGCGTGGTTGACTTTCACAAAGAGGGGAGCAGAAAAATTGTGCCTGACGAGTGGTGAGACTGCAGGATTACCAACCAACTTTTATCAGCCCTTTGCTGTGGGGGTTTCTTTGCAAAGGGAAAATGTGAGCATGTAAATAGGTCCATCCCCTAAAATTAGGCAAGCATCATAACAGGGCAGTTAACTAACCTGTAATTACACTGTCACTTGTATTAACTCCATCACCTGCTAATAGAGTAAGTTATAGTGGAAGCAGCCAATGTTGTTAGGAGGGTTATTTATTTTATGCCCCAATTAATCAGTACTGACACTGAACCACATCCTTCCTCTTTCCTCATTATTTAAATCACCCATTTATATGGATGAGCCTCTTTGCTTTGTGCATTTCATTAATGCCTCAACATGCTTCCACAAGGAAAGCGGCAGGCGCTGTTCCGGAGAGGGGGCAACAGAAATGCCTGGAGGGTGCTCTGCTCTCCCAACCTTTATTCCCTGGGAAGGGCAGCAGGAAGTCAAAGGGGTTGAGTCTCTGGGCTCTCAGGGGTCTGATCCTCTCATGGTGCAAGGGAAGAAGCAGCTTCCCTGGGCTGGCCCAATTTCAAGCGTTTGGTACTTGAGGAGACAGAGGAGGATATGTTTTGGGAGGGCACCACCACACAAGGAAATTTTTGCTGCAAGACAGGCACATGCTTAAGTGATTTCCTGAATCCAGGTCCTGATCCTAAAATTGGAAGTGACAGGTAGAAGTTCCCTTACCCACCAATCACCCATCCTGAGGTTGCGAGTGAAATAGAGACGTAAAAACTACTTGGTCTGCAGGATGGAGATCAAAGCGTGGTGGGTTTAAGTTGACTAGAAGGCAATTTGGAAAAGTGAAATTCAGAATATCTTCTGTAGGGCTTTTATGTAGGGGTACACAAGCTCTTACAGTTCCCCTAAAGTTTGGGGGTATTTTGTCCCCATGTTTTTAAGGGGTTACCTCTGCAGTACTTCACAGCAGAGCAGCCAAAACAAAGTCTGAATCAAAGTATTTTTGGTGGAACTGTTTAAAGCCAATTTTTTTTTTACAGTCATTTGTTTTACATTGCCCTTTTTCCAGACTGTTTCTGAGTGCACACCTCCCAGGCAGACACTTGCTGTTGCACACCTGTAGACTCTGCAGAGACGCTTGAAAGGGCTACCAGAATTTTTTGAGTGACTACTAACTTGTTTAAATAAAATGCACAGATGGGCTCACATTAATGACTCTCGCTTGATGCAAGCAGCCTGCCTGAGGCTCTCTTGGAAGGTCAACAAGGAGATGGGGAAGCCTGGCTGAGGACCAGGCAGCAGGACAGAGCCCAGCCCGGGCCCCCAGGAGACGCCCGCTCACAATTTCCATGCTCTGCTACCCTCCCTGGCATCACAGCTAAAGAAGTCTAACTTTGAAAAAACACCCCAAACCTCTTTAAGTTGTTATTCTGTTTCCTGCCTTCAACACAAGCAGCTCCTGACACAGTTCAGTCACTTCCAAAGTGGGGCTGAGCTCTGAAAATTCAAAACTCGCAGGGGATGGAGAGGAGGATGCACTGCCAGGCTTGGGAAAGTTTTAATGGTGTAGCATTGTCAAAACCAGCTTAGCAGGATAATGGAGAAGGTCTTGTACCCCCCAGGGGAGCAAAATCTGAACCCAGCCCATTCAGGGCTCCCTATATCCCCTTCAGGCTGTCCAAGAGCCTCTGACACCTCTCCAGACCCACACCACATTACCCGGGGCAGGGACACCTGGAAACACAGGCTCGTAGGTCAAACTGGTTATTGACAGACTCTTTGGAAGGTGCTTTTTCTAAAAGAAGACAAATGGCACAAGGCTGTGCATACTTTACTTGAGGAAAGCTCAAACACAGCTTTGGTGGGCTTTCAGAGGACAAAAACCAGTTGCACGATTTACTTCAAAGCTGACAAACGTGATCCTACTTGCAACAGTAACAAAGGGATTTTTATAACTTCGGGAATTTTTAACCTGGAGTAAGCTGAGATGATCTAATTCAAGAGAATATTTTAAAACGTTGTAAACTATATCATTAATTTGGATAACATTCTTGTTTTGGAAGAAACATGTACAATTTTACCAGTGCTGCTTTCAGGCAGCAGCTCCATGCCAACACTGGTAGCTGCAAACCAACACAGCTCTCAAAAATGAGGAAACATTATCCAGTGCCACACTCGGAAACCAAAGGCCATGTGCAGCTCCATTAGCTTGTGGTTCAAGGCCAATAATTAAACCATCCAGGTTCCATGCAAATATTTTTCTGACTCCCCAAACATTTTGCCAAACCATGAACTAATTTTCACCGCGAAGGCTTTCTCGGATTTAGCACATATTTGGAGACAGTTGCTCACTCGGCAGAGCTCCAGGGGCTCTCAAAACCTTGTGGTGCAAACTGGTCAAAAGTTGCCAAGTGTGTATTGTCCCACGAAACTTGGTGTGTCAGAAACCATATAAACCAAACCAAAGCTGTACAACTTTTCCATGGAGTTCATACCCAAAACCATGCAAGGGCCTGTTGCCCACACTGTGAAATGTTACTCAGACAAACCGGATTTTGTCCAATCTTCCCTGTTACTTTCTGACTGTGAAGGAGGCCTTGGCCAGAATATTCCTCTTTTTTTATTTCCTGTGAAAGCCCCCATCTCGTGTGTTTATTAGTGAAGATAAAAATGGTGAGCCTTCAGTGGGTGTCATGATGTTGATCCTTCCTGGCCAAAGCCCAAGCGTTTATTTCAAGTCTCCCATCACACTCTGTGTGTTTTAACACCCTTCTTTCAAGCCATATAGATCTGGGCATTTAAGATGTATCACTATTAGAACACACAAAATCTACTACATACGTGAATGTCCACTTAAACCATCTGACAAGAAAAGCATTTAAGGTCTGACATCTTTGCAGCAGAGCAAAAGTCAAAAACTCTGGGACCAACCAAGTGTCCCGTCCTGCTCCCATTTCAGTCGACAGCACTGGTCCCCGTGGCTCAGCGCTGACAACTATGAGAATTGCCAAAGAAATGCACATTAATTATCATTACTGTGTCTGTTATTGTATAACAGACTGTGATTCTGTACTTTATCTCCTGGACCATTATCTCCTGCCATGTGATCTAAGTGTTGATACTGCTAATGTAAAGGAACACAGAACAGTAGTCATTTATCCTGCAAAAGACCTCGTGCTTTTCTTGTTCTATCAATCATTAAACAAGTAATGTCTTTTGTGTTATTGCCTTGACATTCATTAACACTCACGTCACAGGAAATCTTTGCAATTAAAAACCTTATTGACGATCTGTGGTTGTTTCTCATTGGCGGGTAACAAGCAAGATAATAAAAAATGAAAACAATAGTGTTATCATAGATAACTGAGGAGGTTTTTCCTTTTTCTTTTTGTACCTCAACTATTTTAACGTTGCTGGTCTCTTTTTTAATTTGAACATGGGCTCGAGGGCTCTGAATGCCGGCAAACTGCTTTTTATCAGCCCCAAACATCTGAACACCCCTTTGACACCAATCCTGTATGACCGGCTTTAGTGGAAACATTCAGCCTTGGAAAAGTCGGGCTATATGAGGACAAGACAGAAGTTTCTCCCTCCGTGCTGTCCTGCCCCTCAGAGATGTGTAAGGACCGTGTGTGCCAAACAGTGACACTGTGCTTTCCCCACTGCCCCAAACCTGCGCCAGACTGGTGTCCATACCTCCGGCGCTGCCCCGGGCTAACACCCTGCGGGGGATGGAGGGAGGTTTGTAGGGAACCTGAAGCCCTGACACGACACACAGAGATCTGGGATGGACTGCAGGTGACCAACAGCTTGGGCCTGGTGGGTAGCAAGGTGGGGAATCTCTTGAGCATGTCTTATGGCCTTGCCTTCTGCTGTATCCAAAACCACCCCCCCTTTTTACACTTCCATGGACTCTCACAAATTTAGCCTGGTTAATCCAGATGCTACCTTCTGTTGGAAAAAAAGGGCCAAAACCTTCTGATCTAGAAGCTGGCTGCTGAGAGGCACCAGAGGTGAACTTTGCATGTGCTGTGAGCATTACCTGTGCTGCCCTTCCCTGTGGGACAGGGCACGTTGCAGCACTCACATTAAAGTGCTGTCTCTGGAGCTGAGTCTGTGCTTCCTGCAAACCCTGTCTGACTCGGGCCCTGCTGTCTGGAAGGTGCCTTCTGGAAGATAATAAGCACAACCTCAATTCCCACAGACACTGACATAATTGAAAAATTAGACCATTAGGCTCTTACATTCTTACAGGCTGTTTTAATTGCAGTCCATATATCTTGAGCATATTTACTGAATGCTCCATCTACACAGAGGTAGCTGAGAAGTGAGGGCAGGTCTGCAACTCTGTTAAGAATTCAGACAGGAAAAAATATTAAGTCAGAATCATCCTTGCCTTATTTATTTCTATTTTATAGTACTGGAACTCCTAAAGGCAGAAATACTAAGGCCAGAAGGAACCATTATCAAATTTTGCATCTCATGTTTTGCTTAATATTATAATTTTTGCATTTCTGCTCTGTGAGAATACTTCAAATTTACGCCGTTACAAGAAAAAAAAAAATCAGAGCCATTCACCTCAGAAAATCTATGCCCATGAATAACATCTGGGGTAAGCTCCTGTGTACATCCAGCTCTCTTGATAATAACCAAGAGTGGAAGCAAAATTCTGGAAATGGCCCTGTGGTTAATGACATATTTCTCATTCTCAAATGTGGTGGCCCTTCTTTGAAGCCTAAAACTGCATTTATGATCAGCCAGGGTACTAAAGAGCACACAGTATTTGACATAGTAGCAGACTGTCTTTTGTTGGGCACCAAAGCAGTTAAATAAATTCCTGTATTTTCCTTTTTCTGGTGATTTAAGCATTAGTAGTGTTGATACCAAATCTAGACTGCCCATGGCTTTTCTTTTGACATCAACAGTAATGTTCTTAGAAGCAATCAAATTTATAAAACAGTCCAACAAAAAAGCAATGTAACAAAACATGACAAGTATATTCCGCTGAAAATTTAAGTGGAAGAAATTATTTGATATGGTACAGGCATTTATATAATTCATCTTCTACGCCACAGAATAATTTTTTTCTCCTATCCTGTAACAAATACAACCAGGTGATTAACAAACCTTTACAATTAAAATAAGCTATTTCTACCTTTGGTATTTGCGCTTGTTCATCAAAATTAATAAGAGAACAGATTTTGCAGATCTGAGACGAACAGCAATATTCAGTAAATTAATCTGACAGCAAACCTTGCTCTCCCCTTGGTGTCTCCACAGTTACTCAACTCTGTGCAGGCCAGAATACCACAATTTTTAACACGATCTTTCAAGGCCATCTAAACTTTTTCAAGGCAAACCAGCATTATACTATTGAAATCTAAAGCAAGCTTTAGGGGATATCCTTACCACAAAAAGAAAATTAAAAAAAAAAAATCTACTTTAGGATTTCTGTAGGAGATAAAATAGAGAACTTCATACAGAAAAGGTCACCTGCTCCCAAGGCAGTGTTGGGCTGGCTTTACGCCCAAAACAGGGCTGCTGTACTGAGAGGGAGAGTTTTCCTGTTAAACCCAGTGAAATCCCAGAGCTGGGACTCAAACAGCTATTTTCTTTTCTGGCCAGGACGCAGATCCTTGTGCCACCTACAGAAAGTCTTTTTATCTCCCTGCTCATCAGTTCCCCATGAGTAATGCAACGAGCATGTTGGACAGAAATAAGAGACCTCAGGTATTTGGGCATTAAATGGATGAGCATTGTGGAAGAAGTGTATTGTGAGGGGAATGTATAATGCAAACAGGGATGAGATAAGAGATATCTGATTCACACAGATTATGCCTTTTGTGCCCAATATATGGGTGGCTAACAGGTCACTGTGCAGGAATTACAAGTAATATAAGAGGGCATGAGGAAGCAATATTTTAACTTGAAAGGACTTGTAGAGGGATGAGAGAGAATTTGCATAAAACCAATACAGAGCAGATGGGAATGGACAAGCCTGCTGGTATCAAACACACGCCAAAGGAAAATTACAGAAGAACAAGGAAGTTATTGTAGATGGCACTTCGATATCCTAACCCTATATGAAACCAAGAAAACGTCTAAATCCACCAGAACGACCGCCTCAGGGGTTCAGCAAAAGGCCCCAAGTTTCTGCTAGAAAAATATCCCATTACTGGTGACAAAAAAGCCTTATCATGCTTTCCCACCTTTAATTGCTTTAGAAGGCAAAATACCTACGTATGAAAAAAAAAAAGTTGAGGATAAATGTAAAGGTTACTGCTGTACTAATGTGTGTTATCTACTAGCTGTTTTTTCTATTTCTGTTTTGTGAACATGAGAAAAGGCTGTCAATGCCAGAAATATCTTTTCTGACAGCAAATATTTGGGCAAGTTTATTGTCTTTAGCCATACAACAGACCTTTAAAAAAAAAAAAAAAATGAAAGAAAGAAAAATAAAAGAACATTTGCTCTGGATTCAAAGAAGATTGCAAAGAAAAATAAATCTTATGTTGATAAGTATCAGTGTTCTAGAATTACGACCAGTCCAAGGTGTTTTCAGAGGCATGTGTTGGAGGCAATGGTAAAAAACAGAGAAATATGTAGGCAGAAGTGTGAAAGAAGTCTGGGCAGAGGTGTGAAAATAGTTTATGGTTTATTAAAAAAGAGGCAGAAACTTTCCCAGGCTGCAGCTGCCCAACTGTGCCTTGCTTCGAGCAAGACCTTCTGCTGAGGTCGTTCTGGGAAGCTGGTGCCTCTCAAGTGCCATAGTCCCCTTCTTGGGACCCTTGGCAGGGGGGCTGGAGGTGTGTGGATCTATCAAAATGATGGTGTTTAGAAGAGAAATGTGCAGGTCACTCCCTCTTCTGCAATGGCAGACTCATTTTGTTCTGTCTGTACTCTAGAGGAATCAAATGCTTGATGGATGGAGCCTAAGAAAATCCTAATTCAGGTGGAGAATTGTAATACAATAACCCACGAGTAATTTGTTGTAGAGTGACTGGGTTCTGGGAAATGCTGGGGTAAAAAAGGAAACAGAAAGTTAGGAATTGGGTAAAGAGCAGGCTGTGCTGCTGCAAGCACTGAGGAGTGGTTTTGCCTGTGTCCTTATGATGATGCCACACTGACAAACCTCTTCTCTCATCCTACCCATGGTGGAAGAGAGGCCTGTGAAGCTCCAGGCATCGTGACACTCATTTTTCCAGTAATACAGAGCTATAGAATAAAACTCCAAACAAAGAAGCAGCAGAGATGACCATGGTGGATTTAGTTAAGCAAAGATTTGGCGCTCATGTGGCCTGAGAACTGATTTCTGAAGAACATTCCTAAATCTTTCCTGGCCCTGACACGACTATACAGATGTATTAGAGTGTAACCAAAACCTTTTAATACCGCCATGGTAAGCTGAGACGCCACTTGACAGTGCTGAGTTTCAGCCTGGCTGGACACAAAGGCTGAGCATACCTCTGCAACTCAGCACCCGAAACCCAGAATTACATTTCTGCTGGATGACACTTCAGTGGTGACAGACATTAATAGCCCTGTTAAGCATAGATAACACAACGCCACTTCGGGGTGTCGCTACGAGCCCTTGCCAGTAATGAGCTTTAAAGAAACAATGACTCACGGTAATACGAATTGTCACAAGATCTCACAGAGAGGGATATGAGATAGCTCAAGGACGGCGGCGCACAGCCTGCCCCCGTACCCTGAAGCACACCTCTTCTCTCGGCCAGATGAAGGCACAGATAATGCGACCAGATGAGCAGACAACTGCGTTCAAGTCCTATGAATCACAGGGAGCCTTCCATCCCGCTTCCCAAACAATCCTGCTTCGCTGCCAATAAAGTTCCAACGGTTTTTTGGCACTGCCTCCCCTTCCAGCAACTGCCTCCCTGAATTTCTTCCCTTCTTCCTCCCCACTGCTGCGAGACCCAGCGCTGCCATGTGCCCACAAGGCCCTTGTCACCAGCCACATGCTCTCATGGGACCTGATTCACCAAGGGGGGAACTAATGGGAGATAAAAACTCTCCTAGGAAATAGACAGAGAAAGGGCAGCATTTTGTCTGTGAAAGTGCCTTTGGGAAGCCCTCTGCTCACACACTTCCAAGTATTTCTGCCCCAAAGGCTGTATTTTTTAATTAAAACCTGGCATTATCTTACCTGCAGCACTGAACAACGTGGCTCTGGAAACTCAGCCCATCCTTGTGCAATCAGGGCTCAAGCCATCGCATCCAGGTGTGGCACAGAGCAGGGCTGGCTCCAGATCCATGCATCAGCTCCACCGTGCAAACAGGTGAAAATACTCAAAGCCTCACGAAGGCAGAAAATACTGGCAGCTTTTGTAAGGAATATTGCACAGGACCTTATTGGGTGAACAGCAGCTTGGGAGCAATGTTTATGACAGAGCTATAAACTCTTGAACAAATTAAAAGGGTTTACAAGAGTAATTCAAGTCTCAAGCCAAGCCTACCGGACGGCGGGAGATGATTCTCCCAGGGTCAGGACGAGATGATTAGCACCGTACTTGTGGAAGAGGGTTGAGTATCATTTCTTGCCCTACCTATCAAAAAAAAAATTATCCTTTCAATTATGGCAGTGAGTGCACAGGAAGATCATTCCTTATCTCCTCAGTGCTTCACCTGGCTCTTTTTATAGACCCTTTGTTCTTGTTTCAGCTCACCTGCTACAAGAGGCCTTTTTCCCCCCTCTCATTTTAATGAACTAACACTTCAGACTCCAGATTTTAACTCTAACTCAGAGATCTGAATTCAAAGCCTCCAGCCAAACTGTTTAAAGTTCAATGAGCTTGCATACATACTTTAAGCTAGCATTAGCATTTTTTTATACCCCTGCTGTTTCCTGTCAATATTATTCCACTCGTTTCATCACTGGTGGACACGGATGAAAACCCCAACAACTAACCTGAGATCTGCAAAGATCTGCATTTGCTTGTTTGGCTTTAATATGGGTGCCCAAACACCTGCTTTATTTGCAGGGATCTGTGCTATTGAGTGGTGATCAGTGAGAGCTTGTGACTGTCAAGAAATTTTATTACAATGTGAAAATCAAGGAATTATTTAAGGTGAGAGGAACAGAGAGGTGTCTGAACACACTGCTGAAAGTAGTGGCATCAGCATCCACTGGTCTAAGGCAAAGAGCCCTGAGGATGTTACATTCCTTACGCACGGTCTGACCTAGGAGAATGGAAAAGTCCTCTGGAATCCAATAGCAATGGAATCAGGAAGGAGAAGTTACCTAGCAGAAGCCCACGGAAAATATTACAATCGCCTAAAATTACAGAAAATAATACTGAAGGATATAAAAGATGACAATTGGCCTTTCTAGGAATTTTTAAATTCTCCTGTAGGTATTCTGTGCTCCCAATTGTTTCCCAGCGGATCATTCCCAGCCCCTTTCAGAACCTGCAGTAGCTCAGGCCTTGCCATGTGTTGTTTCAGTCACAGAACTTTTACCTGAATGTGCCCACAAGGGCAAGGTGCGTGCTAGAGCTGCTCTGAGCACACGAACCATGCAAGGCTCCCTTTCTACAAACCAGGAGGAAAGCCACCAACACACAAAGATTTTTCCACACTATATTTTTCACGGGATCTTTTCACTGCAAAGCCCCTGCAGTTCTTTCCCACTAATGCAGACTGGATAGTAAATGGAGAAAAATCTCTCCAGACACTTTCCCTTTAGATCTCAAAAGGAAACATTAATCAAGCAAAAGATGGGAAATTATGACACCTAGCTGCTAAAGTTCAGCCCCAGCGGCCAGCTCGGAGCTGATCACAGGGTACAGGTGACTATCCATCAAATGACCTATCATAACACACATTAAAATGTCTGGGTTAATCAGGACAGTAGCCAAGAACAATATTTTTCTGCTGACTTTCATAACAGCAGGTACAAAAGCAATCCCCTTGAAACACCGGTCTACATTCACAAGTAAATTTGATTAACTAAACAAAATTCCAAATATGATTTAAACCAAATAATACCATCTCCTCCCCACACCAAGTATGGGATGGAGGATGCTTTGTATGAAGTAGAGAGGATATTAGATCTGCAGAGTTTTAGGTCTGAGCTGGAAAACGCACAGAAATCTGAGCTTAAGTCCTGGCTTTCTACCTGTAATCACATCAAAAAGCAGAAAGTGAGACTGAAGGTTACTTTATCACTACCTGATAGTGAATTGGAATCGGTTGCAAGTATGGATATGATTACTTTGCAAAATACTTTAATGTGGGTGAGGAAGACTATCTTTATGGGGCTATTATAAATTGCACCACTTACTCATTAGAAAAAGACCAGTGTGACTTTGTGCTCTGCCCATGTCGAACTCAGCATGAGGAAATGATAAAACCCTTTTATTGTTACCAGTAAAGACACCTCACATCTGTGGGACTGCTTCCTCCTGAGGATCTCTGAGCCATTTCTCCCAGGCCTTGGTGATCACAGAGGGGCCCAGCAGGGCAGGTGTTTATCCTCAGCACCCCAAGAAGGTGAGGCACAGAGCTGTGTGACTCAGGCACACACAGGATGTCATTAATCAGGGCCAGGTTAATCAGGCCCCAGCCTGAGGCATTAATCAGAACTCTGCACTTGCCCCTGCTTCTCCCCAGCCCTAGACCAGGGGTTCCCCATCATTCCCACGCCCAAAAATGTTAACCAGGTCCCTGTTATGCATTGGGTGGATCTGTGCCTGTTGGTGGAGTTTCCGGGGGGAAAATGCAGGGTTTTTTCAGTTTGCAGGTGAGTGGGTAACACTGCCAGGGAGGAGAGACACAAGACCTGTGTCACCAGCTCACAAGTGACTCACAGGCACTGACCCAGAGCCAGCACAACCAGGCCAGCTCACCACCCAGATAGTCCTAAAGGAAGAGATTTTATTAATATTTTATTTTCTGGAGGGAAATTGTCCCTGTGGCAGAGCAAGTCAATGAGAATAGTGAGAGTGAGCCTGGCCTTAGCACTGAACTCAGTGTCTGGAGCAGGTTGTTCAGGCATGTGCTTGAAAGTTTTACTGGAGCAAACCTAAAAATACCCTGTTTCAGTAAAACTTATTTATAAGCACCTAGCTGGTAAGGATTTTTTTCTGCCAGCATGTGAACTAATTTATGATCTATAAAAGTAACAACTACAAACACAATAAATTACTTATTTATTCTACAAAATCAAATCTCCTTATCAATGAGTGCTCACTGCCACTGATGTATGCATTACTCCTGCTCTTTACTTGGAGTGGTTTGGTGGAAAGGATCATTATATTATTAAATGGCTGTAGACAGAGATGTGTGCTCAATGCCACAGAAAGCTTTGGTGGAGGGACACTACATTTAGTTATGCCTGTTAGTGGAAGGAAATTTCCCAGCTTTACATCAAGAAAGTAAAAAGAAAAAGAAAAAGAAAATCTTTGTCACGCAGATGATGGATTGTTGTAACATTATACAATGAAAGAAGAGCTGGGGATATATAGTATACAATGGCTTCAGTTCAGACGAGTCCGCAGCAACAAGCTGCAGTAAAGGAACTTTTAAGTTATATATCCGTAAACCAAGTGGAAAGCTGAGAAACCTTCCATCTCCGATGGATAAACTGTTTACCTAAACAGAAAGAAACACCATTAATTCTCATAAATGGCGGCGCAGAGATGCACAAGCTGATAGCCCAGGATGAGGATGAGGACAAAACGACGGCGCCTGTGCCCCAAACACGGCTCCTGCAGCCCTGAGCAACCAGCCCGGGCTGGCTCCGGCTCCCTCGGAGCCCAGCCATAACTCCTGAAGCACAGACTGGTTTCCATGCCGTGATTTCCGCTCGCAGAAACAGGATCTAGGTATGATTCATAGCGAGATGTCCAAAGCGATTTTCGAAGATGCTCCAGATGGCACAGGCTGGGGCCGAGCCCGCGGGGCCGGCCGGGCGGGAGAACCTGAGGATGGAAACCCGGCACACACCGGCACACAGCCCCAGCCAGGTCCCCGTGCCAGCTCAGCCCTCGGCAGGGCCGGATCCTGTCACCCAGCTCCACAGCAGAGCCACCATCCATCACCCAGCGCTCCCCAGGGCATCCCTCGCACCCGGGGCTGGGAGGGAAGAGCCCGTCCTGTGGCTGACTGCGAGCAGGGAAGGGTGCTGGCTTTCTCTCCGGTCCCTCTGGAAGTGTCTGTGTGGCATTAAGTGCATTCATTTCTGTAGCAAAGTTTTCCCATCTGGAAAGTGGGAAGGGGGGATAAGACTTAATTTCGTGAGCGTGTTAGAAAACATAACACTTTTATGTGTGTCCAGTAATTTGAGATCCCGGGATAATAGTGCAGGGAATTATTATTATTATGACAGAAGGCATTTTTACTTCTAATGCACAAAGAAAACAAATAGCAAGAGAGTGAGCTTGGAGATCTAACATTCATTTTATTTTTATTTTTAAACTTTCTAATTTTTCGATAATTGAGACCACAGATGTTCACTTCCATATGTGCAACGACCCAGTTCCAACCCCTCCTGAACACTGATTGCCAGCTAGGGAGGGAAGAAAGAACATACTAAGCAAAAGCAAAGAAAAAAAATATTTAAATAATAATAAAAAAAATGTTGATACTTCTGTAATTTGCAATGATTTTCTCAAACCAGCCAGAATGAGGAGAAGCATTTGACAGTGTCTGGGCTCAAAGCCATGGACAGTATCCACTGCTTAGTGTTGTATAATTTACAAACTCCTGTTCTTTCAACAACTCCTCAGAAAATGAGATTGTTAAGTAAATATATAGCAGAAAAACAACTCAGGAGAACAGAGCAACTCCTTTATATCATTCAAAAGGCGGTGGCCTCTGTGAGAGAAAACCATTTGCTGCAGTCTGCCACAGCTAGAAGAACATCAAACAAACCAAACAACATGAAAGCTATGAAAAAAATTTGCATGCCTTTTTGCACAGTAACCTCCTCTGCGGTGGTATGTGATACAGAGATAGGTCCTTACATGCTTCTGCCATCCAGGGACACAGATTTCCTGTGACTCCCCTGGGCTCTGACAATATCACATTACAAAAGTGACAGTAGTTGAGAAACACGCTGGGGAAGGGTGTGTTCGTGTTGCTGAAGCTGCTCGCACTGCCGGGCTACAACTTGCCAGTTATTTGGGGGATTTTATTAATCTTTCAGAAAAGAGCTCCCAAATCAGTGGTCCAAAAACTGTCTCTTGGGGACAAGAGTGGTTGCATCCCACCATCCCCAGGGAATGAGCCTGGAGCAGAGCAATGGGACGAGCGTGTTACCTTTGCCTCAGCTGGGTCAGGAAACTTAAGAAATTGCTCCTTTATTACACATATTAGAGACTCAGCCTTGTTTGCCTACTGATATCCTTGAAGGAAGGGAATACAAAGATGAGGGTGTGAATGCTATCTGCTATATCACCACTTTCAGGCTGCTAGGACAGTTTTATTTGCTTTATAGTAATTCATTGCCAACTTCACACATAAAAGTTAAACACGCTTCTTAAATGATAACACTCAAAAGACAGTTTTCAGAAGGACAAAAAAAATACCCACCAGAACGCAAATCTCTACTTAAAAAGGGTTAGGTGGAGGTCACAGAAAAGTGTTCCCAGGTTTGTTTCTCCTTCCCAGGTTTATTTCTCCCGGCTGTTCCAGTAAACGGGGTGACCTCGGCCACCTGAGGGACACAACATCCTGCACAGCTTTGCCTTAGCAGAGCCTGGGGTGGGAGAAGCACCCAAAAAAAGATGCCCAGTGCAGGGTAGGACTATGCAGAAGCTCATCTCCCTCTCCCTGTGGGGCAACTGTGGCCCATGAGAGCTGTTCCTGCACTCATCCCAACCTCCTTGTGCTCCTCCCAGCTCCCCACTTTGCCCCACACAAGCACATGGTGAGAGCCTCAATGCCAGCGGGCTCCAGACCAGCCATTAAATGCTCTGTTTTCTCTAGTGGTGGCAAGAACAGCTTAAAAAAGCTTTGCTTAAATGGAGTTATGAAAATATCAGCCACTGATCCAGAAGTTCTCAACAATCCAGTGATGCAAGGTCACTCCTAATTGCCTCCATCTTTCCTATTCTCTCTCCAGAGAATAATTACCTCAAGAAACAAAGTCCTGGTTTATTTTACTAAGATCCAGAAATTCCCTGCTTTTATAACAACAAGCAACTCCCCTCTTCTTCCGCTTTGGACTAAGGAGAATATTACCACTGTCAGTTACAGGCAGGGGAACTGTTAACCCTTAACACTCATGCGATGAAAAAAGAAACTGCAGGAAATTACCGCCTTGTGTTTAGAATTACTCAATACTATTAAAACAGTGGTTCATTTTGCTTGTTTGTAAATTGGAAAAACAAGGCCATACTTCAAAAACATTTATTCCCTACATTACCCAGAATAAAAACTCCCCTGAAATTGTTGTCCTAGAGAGAGGGACAGCATTTCAAACTTCCCTTTTGATTTTGAAAAAACAGAAGCAAAAGGGATTATGTTAAAGCAGCCTAAACACTCAGGGTTAGATAGCAGAGCTACACCACTCTATCACTGTGCTGGGCCCATGAGAAATTTGAAGATTGGGTAGTAAGCCAAAAGAGGAATTTTAGGGTTGGTCCTACAGTCCAGAGTGACTCACTTAACTGAGTTCTCACTATTGTCATAGTAACATTATTACTACTGTATTTCAGATCTACAGTCTTAACTATTCAACTAAATTTTTGTAAAGTTTTTTAAACTTTTTTATCCTCTTTCTGGGGAGGCGCACGGCATCCTTAATCTTCACTAGTCTCTGGATCTTGAACGCTTGGTCCCGCCAGTCTTTATTTAAAAGATGTGTTTTGGCCCCCCTTGGAAACTCCAGAAATGATCTTGTAGGTTCAAATTCTGCTCAGGTCTTGTGTAAATATTACAGAGACAGCAGCTGGAAAGACACTCTCACTTCTTTTATTAGGGGAATGGGCCCTGCCTCTCATCATGCTCCCTGTCCTTATCTTAACAACTCCCCAGTAAATTTAAAAATTGAGGAAAGTGCTTTAGTGACAGACTTAAAGACTGACTCCTCTGTCCTCAGAACAGATACAAATCAAGGTCGTGACCCTGTGCTCTTCCAAAGGTGTTTAAACTTTGGTTTTCTCTTGCTTGCTTTAAATTCCATCTTCTCTCAGGGCAGTCTTCATTCAGTGCAGATGTGCTGCTGGACTGAATGGGACTGGCAGAGAGAGTTAGCAATATTTCACCCAAAGATAGGATCCAACATTTCCTGTGTAGATTGTAAATTATTTGCAGAAATTAAAGTCCACTGACTGTGCTGTGTATAATGTGTGCATCATGTATTTTGCCTGTACAACAAGGGAAGCATTAAAATTCTATATCTGTCTCTTTTTTGTGTATTTAGGTAAGTACTTTAGTAAGTGCTTTTTACACCCCAAGGTCAGTAACACGGCAGGGGAAAAAGGAAATTTGTAAACCATTGCACATCACTAACTGCACCCCAAAAGCTGCAGCTATTTCTTCGTGTTTAATCTTTTGACATCCATGTGTGCTTAAATACATAGGTAGCTTATATTTCCCAACCTTTTTTGCCTGTAGCTGGAAGTGCTCTCATTCATGCCTGTGGATTCCCCCATTTCCCTGTGGTGGATAAGTGAACCAGGCTCT
The DNA here is from genome assembly GCA_013397865.1 of Struthidea cinerea. Taxonomy (NCBI): domain Eukaryota; kingdom Metazoa; phylum Chordata; class Aves; order Passeriformes; family Corcoracidae; genus Struthidea; species Struthidea cinerea. The sequence continues at coordinate 183,286 of VZTI01001212.1, read as the reverse complement.
GCAGAGGGACAGGCTGTGGCAGCATCCTAACACAGCTACCTGAGATTCTTTGGAGATGGCTTTAGGACCTTTTCCAGGCTCTGTCCTTCTGTTTTGCAGGCTCATTAGCTTTCATGGCTTGATTTCAGTGGTGTGTCTACATGACATTTATTTGCTTAATGAATTGAGGTTTTAATTCACTTATTTTGCTTTTAGCGACTGAGTGGATCCATGTTGTAAAGTTTTAAGACTTGCTCTTGAAACACTATCTTCTTGGCTAATAAACTGAGATGATGACAAGATCTGTAGTGAATATTCAAATAAATGTGATTACTTCATTTCATGTCAACAGAGGAGGTGAAAAGTGCAGCTCAACTGGCTGGGTAAGATTGGAAGGAGGGGCTGGGAAAAAGCAAGGGACAACAAAGAGATAGTTTGTAAGATTTAGTGGCTTTTTTCAGCAGGGGTGTTGAGAAGTCAGTGTTGCAGAGTTCAGCAGGGTCACACAAAGTGCAGAAACTTTCTTATAATCATTGAGAAAAGCTTGATACATGCTTCCAAAATTCAAACAATAGGGAAAAAGTAGATGGGCAGATGATGTGCAGCTTCCACCTAGTTTAAACAGGCTGAGGCTTGCACTGAATAGACACTATCTTTTTTATATCAGGAGGTAGAAAGTCCAGTGTCTTTCACAAACTATAACTGTGATAAGAGGGTCTTTCAGGAAATCATAAAACACCATTAGACCAGTGATGGTGTTTCCTGGCTTGAAGATTGACTAACCCAGAAGAGCAGACTTATCTAAACGAATTTTTCGACCTTCATGTTTGCTAATAATAAAATAATAATTTCCAAATGCAGATTGGGCAGTACTGGGTCGGGATTATTTGCATGCAGGCAATCAGCTTTGCAGCAGACACTCAAATTTGCTCATCTGGCAAGGAGAATGCAGCCAACTCCAGGAAGGTGATGTTCCTGGGAAAGGTGTGCCAGTGTTTGCATTATCTGTAGATATGATAAAATTATTTCCAACCAAAGCGGTGATGCTGTTAACGGGGAGCAATAAGATGTGGTTTACACAGATAAAACCCTTGTCTCAGATGGGAATGACAAAGCAGGTCTGTTCCACTAACCTTTGCCTTGACTCCAGGGCGTCCTTGGGAGCGTCCCTATCACACTTCCATGTGCTGACTCACTCTGGGTCATAATCTTGCTCAATAATTGGGGATAAAAGTACTCTCTGGAAGTAACAGTGTTTGTGGTGTTGCTACATCTGTGAGACCGTCCCAGCACAACGGAAATTTCTGTGAATAGCAATTTCCCTGCATGCTGAAAGAGATGGGTCACCTACTCTGCCAAACAACTGGGTTGTCACCGCCTCATTGCTCCTTGTAAATCTGTTGGACATTGAGGCAGAAGTGGTTAAAGCATATTAGGCATTTTCTACCAACACAGGTGTCCTGTTCCAAACTCAGGCACTAGAAATATTCTCAATGATACCAGAGCACTACGTCTAGCTTTGAGAATCAAAAAAGACTATCAAAAAAGAGCATTATACCTCTAGAAAATAACACGTCCAGTTCAATAGATCCATACTGATAATGGATAATTTTGCATGTTTTCCCCCAGCAATTTTGCTTGGACTGCTGTATCTTGTTGAGGTCTATAGTCCATGATGAAACTCCAGTTCTGTCTTGTTATTCTAAAAATCTGCTCTAAAAACGCTGGTCTGAAAAGGCATGCGAAGGACCACATAAATTGTTTGTCTCTTATAAAAACTCAAAAGGTTTTTCCAGTTTCATCTTTTGGGGTTTTAATCTTTTAAAAGCATGTTCAGATTATATTCATTTGATTTTAGAGAGATTGGGCTCTGAAATAAATGGGCTGTGCACACACACTAACACATGTGGAATTCCTTTTCAGTAATCCTCAAAGAGGCTTTTGATTTTACTTACACATCATCAAAAAAAAAAAAAAAAAAAAAAGCACCAGTGAGCAAGTGAGATGTGCACAGGGATTTAGATGGCTCCAAGGTCACCACATACATTTACATAGGAAACACATGGCTATGGGAAAACTCTCCACTTGGCTGGAAGATGGGTTCCTTGAGGTGTTTTCATAGAATCTGACTCTCAAACAGATAAAAAATCCCATGAATCCAAGGCCAGTTGGAGAGAAATGGAATCTGAATTAATAAGGCAGCTCATCAGCAGCTTAACGACACCACCCCAGAGGCAAATCCACAGCCCACAGCTCTGGGGACTGATCCCGGCAGAGTCAGCAGGGGCTGGGTGGCACCCAAGGGAAAATCCTCATCCACCTTCCAGCACTGTGGTCAGCCCTGAGGATGAAAAAGAGGGAAGATGAGCTGTGGGGCAGCAACCACCAGATCATAGGGCAGGTCTGTGCCGTCGTCCGGGAGGAAGCCTTTAGCAGATGCAAAGGGCCGGCAGGTATGGGAGGAGCTGGAGGAGGGATTGCTGCTCCTGCACAAGTCTCTGTCTCACCTGGAGCCGTGAGAGGGGCCCTGGGATGAGCATGGGGCTGGGGCCACTCTCATCCCACGGCTCTGGGAAAGCAGGACATCTCCTGTGCCCCAGTGCAGAGCTGTGCCCTGCCCGTGCTGCCATTCACCCCTGAGAATAAGGGGAAAGCTCCAGCTATTGTCCAGGTCCTGAAAGTCTTTTATGAGAGAAGAATAAGCCTGAAATGCAACAGCTTTTTTGGTGAAGGAAGCTTCACGTGACTCATCCATCACAAGCTTTATTATTGCTTCAGACCCTACTGCAGGTTTACAACCAGATGTTTTAGGGACCTTGCATTTTCCCCGTGAAATATTCCCTGCACCGTGTTTAGAGCTGACAGGCAGGTGGTTGTAAAGTCAACCATAACAGTCAGGGCTGGCAAGTTTTGCCTCAACACGATAAAAAAAGTCCGTTATTAGTATTTTGTGATTAATGATTGTATATTATAAACGTACATTAATAAGTATAATATACTCTCAGTATTTTATTGCTGCTTTTATGATATGACAGGCAAACCTATGAGAGCATATTTAATGCATTCACACACCCATACTGTGCATGTAATTTACACAAAATGTAGAGATGGCTTAAAATGCATCTGAAAAGGACACAATCAAGGTTGGTAGAACTCCAACGTAACCCAAATTTTTCCTTATGGTTGTATCTTCTATAGGAAGATTTTTGCATTCTTCATAATCTCTAAATTTCTGCAATTTAGGGTAACTGAGGAAGGTAAAATTAGGGAAGAAATCAGTGTTGGAAGTGTAGCCTTGTGAAAAACTGTCCAAACTTTGAAAAGATTATTGCAGTCTAATGTACGCAGGAAAGGGAAACACTGTGAGGTATCAAAATTAGTGTCTTGTCCCAAGAGTAGAACAAGCAGAATTTAAAATTGCTTCAAGTTCCTTAAAGTGCTCATTTTGCTGAGCTCAGACACAGATGCAGCGTTGGGGAACCTGCACTCGCTTGACTGGCCACCACCTGCAGCCAAGGCTTAGAGAGATAAAGCAGCAAACAGCTACATTGCATCAACCAACCCCTTCAAATTAATTATCAACTTTCCTGGCTCTCAGTCAGGTCTCCAGGCAGTGCCGCAGCTCCTGCAGAAGGGAAAGTGCACTGGTGGTCTCTGGAGGATGTTGGCTGGTGCTGAGGCTCCTGCAGCCCCCAGGAGGAGTGTTCTGCACACCTTCTGCCTTCAGAGCACCTTTCTGAGCAAGGACCAGCTCCCAGCCAGGTTCCTCCAACTATTTTGTCCAGCATTTACATTTCACTTTCATTTCTCCCAATTGTTTCACATTAGAAAAAAATTCCCCTTCCTCAATATGTCAAAATACACCATCACAATTCATCGACACACTGTTAAAGGAAAAATGTGTTTCAAACATCTGGATAAAAATGCATATGTGTGTGCAAATGGGGCAACCTGGGCAACTGCATTTGTTAGCACCAATCTGCAGGGGCAAATTCCTGACTGCAGGAGCAGCAGAGACATCCACAGGTAAATGGGCTTCTGGGTCAAATTCCCCGAGCTGCAGAGATCTTTGTTTGCAGCTTATCTGTGTCGTGTTGGGGTTCCTCCTATTCAAAGCTACGTGCGTAGTTAAGAAAGCAAGAAAACTGGAGGACAAACTAAACAGAATTAAAAAAAGAAATAGAGGGTGCCATGCAAGCCCTTACTCAGACTGGGGCTAAGTAATTTAGAGGGATTTTAACCTAGAGAGGTCTTGCCCAAGAATAAAGATGATATGAGCTCAGAGGCAACAATCTATATGCTACAATATAATAGACAACATGGTCTATTAATAATAAATGCTTACAAAAGCAACTTTTTTTTTTTAATTAAGCATTCAGAGCTTCCCTGCCTTGTAAAAGCAGTGTTTTTCAGTGAATGGAGTGGAACAGTTCACATGTGGATCCTGGATCCAGGGTCTGGTGCTGCTGTGCAAGGTGTGTCCTTCATTCAGCAGTGCTTGTGTCAAGCAGCAGCTCCCAAGCTCAGCCCTAGCATGGTAAACTCATCTTCGCTAGAAATTTGGAGCATTCCAAATGATGACAAAGGCATTCACAGAAACTGAAGGGATCTCTGACACATTTCTCTTCAAAAGGACGAATAGACTGCCTTCTTACACGACAGGTTCTCGCTAAGAACTTACATTTCAATCAATTTTTACACTATTAATTCAGTCAATCACTCAAAAACTCCAAGCACCCTATGCATTCTTTGATTACAGATGAAAAAACGTACGTACAAGAGCCACATTTTTAGATGTAGCCTCCTTCAGTGGGATTTATTTCTCTAGCCAGCACGAGCTGACTTGGCCAGTGGTCTGACCCCGGCAGCTCTGGGTTACAGTCCCTGCAGGAGTCGGATACTTGGCTCTGCTAAAAAACATCACGTGGAAGAACTTGGTGGCAACTTCTGAAAACTTGAGCTCGAGGGACTTGTGCTATTGCCTGCAAAGGAGATAGGGGATAGCGTGTTTTTATCTTAAAACTGCTGTAAAATGTGTTTATAATCACACAGGAGCAGCTCATTTGTTTCCAAAGGAGGTGATTGTCCAGGTCAGTGGAGAATTTCAGTGTTCAGCTAGGAAGGATGAGCTTGCACAAACTACATCCAGCTTTGATACAAATACAAAAAAGCCTTTGGGTTTGTTTTTCCTTCTTTTCCTTTCATAGGTAGGCAATTCCTCTCTACTCCAATCCACTCAGAATAACGTGGCTGGAGCCATTTTCTACTGAATTGGTTGTATTCAACAGCACTGCCTTGCTAGTGACTAGAGAAAATCCAAGTCAAAATTAAATAATAACTAGTACAGCTTGGATGCAAGAGTAAAATCTTCGGGACTGGGACCCTCTGGTGCTGCAGGTTTGGCCACTTCCTTTGCACAACAGTGCATCTACCTGCCACCCTCACAAGTGGCAACAGCCTCTGGATGAAGGTGTATCCTTGTGTTTCTTTCTGACACAATCAGCACATATTTAACATTATAATATCCAAAAAGACCCTCTTTCTTCATCCAGTTCACCTCAGAGACATGTTGGCTTCAAAGCACAGATGGGTCATTAACATATGACTGTTGTTGGGCATAAATAACCCAAAAAATACCTAACACAGCTGGAGTCGAGCACATTCTGAAACACTGAAAACAAAAGAGGCAAACTTATCCAGCCCATAATTTCTGCAGTCAATGGAGGCTGCTGAGCAGTGCTGAGAATTGGGCTGTCTGCTCAGACACGGAAAAATAGAGTTTATAAACCTAACACCCTTAGGTAGAAAGTTTGAAACTGGTCATTTTAATCCCTCTACGTTCTGTTTCTTTCCCTGCTATACAGTTAAATACTGCAGATGCTGATGACAACACTTTGATGCTGGGAAATAAAATATCTGTAAAGTGCCTTGGAAACATTAGCTGCAAGATGCTGTAAGAGAGCAAAGCCCTACCCTCATTTTCCAAAGAGAGAATTCCAAATTCTAGGCAATTTGCCCAGTCACGACATTTTAGGCAAAGTGCCACTGGAAAACATTTTGTGCCATCCCAAATCACTTTTCCCTGGGATGATTTTAACACAGCACCAGCCTTAAGCTCCCCCGAAATGAAGGCTTGCCCTCTTTCCTACATAATGTCTGTGATCCACCCAGCTGTCCTCCCTCATCTGAGCAGTCTGCTGTTCCCCTGCAGGTGACAATCAGCAGCCACCAGGGAGCGGCTGAAATTCCAGTGCAACCTCCCCCCTGCTCCCAGCCAGGTGCAGGAGCCCATCCTTCCACAAAACCCGACAGAAAGCCTTGTAATAACATTTCCTGAGTGCAACCCGGGGACCATTTGGGGAGAACAGTGTGAAGTCATGGAGGTAGTATTACCTCTGAAATGTGTGAAATATTGATAAGGGCCATATTTCTCCATCACATAAAAAAAAAGAGAAATCCCACCAAGAGGTACATCACTACTTAACTGGATAACCACAAAAAGTGTAAAGCTCAAAAACTCCACTGCTTTCTATACATTGTAGAGAGACACGTGCATAACACCAGAGGTCAGTTTGTCATGGCTTAGAAGAAGCTCCATCAAACATACATTTTATTTCCTCAGCAGTTTGTTGACACTGACTATTTCTGTCTCGGTTAAGTGACTGACCAGACGGTTTTGCCATATAGATGGGCAGTGGATGGGAATGAACTCTGACCCATTTAAATTAAGTGTAATATTTATTGTTCCAGGCCAACAATGGTCTGGGGAAGCACTGCCTTTGACCTGCTGGGTACATACAACCATATACATAAAGGAGCTATACAAAATAGAGCCTGGATTGTTTAAAGATAAGCCTGTTCCTCTGGGGTTAGGGATTCATGTCATGGGAGATTAAATCTTAGATAGATTTAACCTATAGATAGGAAAATAAACTTAGTGAAGAATTTTGTAAATTAGACTCAATAAGGGTAATTATGAAGTCATATGTATTTTTTATCAGTTCTTCAATGGGGAAAATTAACTCGGCCTTGATCCCACCTTTATTTTATTATCCATTCCCACCTTTATTTTATTATCCATCTCCTACCAAGAGCATTTAGAAGAAAATAATTTTTTTCTTGCCTTTTTTTTTTGTTTAACAGGTAATAAAATTGGCATTTTCATGCATGCATACTGGACCTGGTGCAGGTCTTTGCTTGCTGTTAAAACCCTCTTAAGTACTGGATACAGACAGGTAATGCTGGACACAAACAGCAGAATCCCAAGCCTGACACTGGTTTGAAAGGGCTTTTTTCTCCTCTTTGAACTGCAGCAACATGCTGTGAGCCATAAGGCAAACTGCAGAGAACCTGTAACGTTGTGTTAAATCTTTGCAACGCTGCATTTCTCATGGTCACAATAAGTTTGATGAGATTAGAAAATAAATCGGACTGTGGTACCTGTGCACCATCAAAGAACACAAAATGGCTCCGCTGTACATTGGCGCTAAAAACCTTAAATAAATTCCGCTGACCTAATTTTTTAATGTTTTCATAGTTGGCATTATATATGTATACACACACAGGCACATTTTTCACATATTTAACCAGTAATAACTTTTATCACCACAATTTTGCTATTGATTGCTTCTTTAACAGCAAAATGCATCACAAACAGAAATGAATGAAGCTGTCGGGAAGAAAGTTCTATAGTAGCTTTACTGTCAGTTCCCATCATAAATAACCATGACATCATATGAGTCTTATCTACGGGTTGCTCTTACTGATCAATGGCATCACTCTAGTAGTGTAAATAGCTTCTAATGTCCCATCTTCCACCTTCAAATAGATTCTGATTATTTATGATGGCTGTTAGGTTACAAGTCTGAGCTGCGGTTTGGATTTATTTTCTACTTACAGCTGCTGTGGATTTCAAGTTAGATAGGATTATTTTTTAGTTAAGATGATGAAATGGGATAGACCTGTCATGGAGCCTAGAAAAACCTTCATCTCATTTACTCTCTCTAGCAATTTGATTGTGAATCCAAAGACCTTAAAGGCTTTTCATTAAATAATTCAAAATGTTAAAACAGAGAGTGCTGGTTACTTTTGCCAGGTTCAGAGCAGCCTAATCAATTTACAGTTAAAAAGAAAAGGAATAATATTTTTCCTTGTTACTAAACTACAAAGGAGTTTCATTATGTGCAGAACTGTATAACACAGCCTTACAAAATTGCCACGAAAATATAACAGCCAACAGAAAAAATCTGCTTGTCAGCTTTTCCCATGGTGATCATGAAAAAACTAATGATGTTTTACTCACTCACTCAACAAAAACCATTCACCCCCAGGCTAGTCGATATTTGGAAGGATGATATAATCTCTATATTTCTTATGATAATGAAAGTCATGTCTGCCTGAATACAGAGCTCCAGACATTTATTTTTTTTAATATCTGTTGCATTCTCATACCCCAAAATGGATCTTATAACTGAGAACTGGGACACACAGAACAACAGCACATTGAGAAACAAATGCACATAGGTTTCCACTTGCCACAACAGATTAGGGGGGTCAATGGCACATTAACTAATTCATTATTTAAATTTCCAGAGTCAAGTTCCTCTCTTGCATTACGTTTAGCAAGTGCACCAAACTGGGGAGCATTCTTGAGAGAAGGGGTCATTTTTCCCAGCATCAACAATAATTAATAAATTGTTAGTGTTGTCCAGCTCATTTCTCTGAAGAAAACACCCTAATGACACTGAGGGGAAAATCAATAAGGATAAAAATGCAGCAGTGATAAATATTCTGCTACTCTTATCCTTTGGTGACCTTCTGAGGGGCTTCAGATTTAAAGACTCGTCCCACTACAGTCTTTTATTCCCCTCTTTACCATAATTCATCAGTTAATATGTAACTCTGACCTGATTACAACTTATCTGTAAATGTCTTTTATGCAACAGCAGTGCACAGACCCCTCAGCGGAACAAACCAGGTGCATTTTTTTTGCTCTCCTCATGGCAATTTAGCTGCGAATGATAAAAACTTGTGATGGTATTTGGTGTGATAACTTGACAATGCAAAGATCTTTGGGTTTGGCCTGAAAGAATCCAAAACACGCTCCAATCTTTGTATCTGGGTGAGAAGCACTTATTTTTCCATCCAGTATTTCCTCCTTAAGATTGTTCTGTCTGGTGAAGAGCTGTTGTGCTCAGAAGAGCGCACACCTCCGAGCACTGCCTTGCCTTGGTTAAAGAGTAACCACAGCACCAGAGGTCACCTGGAAATGGAAAGTCTTTTAAACACGCCAGCAAAATCACTGTCTGGGCTGGAAGCTTTCAAAGGACAGTTTAGTAATTACCAATAAAGCCCTGATGGCACTTTTCCAGTCTCTACTATTGTTTGAGCTTACAGAAGTACGCGGCGATAGCGTCGTTTTCGCGCGTCCCCTCTCCCACCCGTGGCAGACTTTCCCCCTTTTTTCTTTCGCAAGGCGATAATCTGTTTCTTATGCCTTAGGTGAAGTTAAAACCTCGGCGGGGAGAAGGAGGGAATGGGGCTGCTGGGCACTGACAATGGCTGTTTTGTCACCGCCAGGCACTGGTGGCCATCGGGAAGCGTGGACGAGTCCAGCCACTTGATGCCAGGGTGGATGATTTATTGCCTAAGTGTCTTCGGTGGCAATTGGACCCCTTCCCGCTGTCACTCACGCCTTGCAAAGATTTGGTCCTAAAGAAGAGGTTCCCCCCTGGTCTAAAGAGATTACAATGCTTGTCATAAAGTGTCTTTTAGTGGAGGGAAATGGGTATGAAAATGGGTAAAGAAAGGAAACAATCGGAAGAGGAGAGAAGATGGATGTTCTGTAACCTTTTCTCAGAGACCCATTTCTCCTTCTTTTTCTCCTGTCTTTAGCAGGTTTTTGTTTTGGCTGATGACAATGCGTAATAGCCTGATAAATTGATTTTGTGAGTCCCCTTTCTCATCTCTTGAGAAGACACTAACTCGTTGGGACTTCAGAGGGCTCTCGGAGGCAGGAGACAACAATTAGTTTGTTGGGGATGTCAGAAAGGAGCTTCAAAGTTTTGCCAGGAAAAATCCTTTCTGACAGATCAGTGCTGACACCGTTGGCAGCTGCTAGGAAAAGTGGAGCTGGAAACTCCCTCCGACTCTCAGGAGCGGGGAAAAATTGAAGGACATTAACTCTGTACAGTGGGTTGGGCACTGGTGCTGTTGCTTTTCACTGAAGCATGTATGGCAATGACTAAAGCTTTCCACCGGATGAAAGACGAGTAAGAAACATTTAAAATCAAAATTTTTCAAGGTTTTGGTGGTGTTTTTTTTGTTGTTGTTGTTTTTTGTTTTACAAAACCTTAATACATAACCTTTAAAAATTTCCACAAAATCAAGAAAGCACAAGATATGCTTCTGCAGAGTTGAAATAGGCAGTCTTGATACTTGTTTTAAAAACTCATCCTGGAAGCACTGGTTTAAGTTTTAAAAGTAAAGCTTAAAAATGGTCTTTTTTTTTTTTTTGCCTCTTGAAAAACCAAGAAAACCCTTCATGACTTTCTGAAAACACACGTCAAAAGCAACTGCATTGAGGTATGTCTGTGTGCCTCCCAGTACAGGAAGCCCTGCAGAAGAGCTCTGTGAATAAAACCTCCTGAATTCAGCAATGTTGAATTTTTCAGCCTGGAAATAAAAATATCAGCCATTTCCTTAAGGGAGAAGCACTGGTCAGTCCAGGCTTGCTGAAAAGAAGCCACTAGAACCAGTTTGTTGACAGATCACAGCCCCAAAGGGAAGCTGTGTTTCACAGGTTTTGGGGAGGAAGATCTGACACCGAAACCTGGCAAAGGCTTTGTGAACTTCCACAAAAGGAGCTGAGGACAATTAGTCTCTATTAAATTGATAGGTCACGTTACACAATACGACTGCATTCCGGGAGAAGGGCATTGCACATGCTGATACGGGCTCTGGCACAACTGTTGGTTTCCTTATATACGTTATGAGACACGAGCATTTATGTTTTCTTTCACCACAGTTAATAGGATTTTTGCTGTTAGGTGGAAGGTGCCTAATATTGTGCTTATTGGTAAATTTTCACTCAAATTTCTCTCTCCAGACTCTCCTGTGCTATAATTTTTGTGGATATCTCAGAGAAGCAGAAGTAGCTTTTATTTAAAAATTTCTAGGAAAGATAAACTCTCAATACCAATATACCCATGTGATAAATCAGTAAAAAATTATTTTAAAAACTTTAGAAACCTTTTATCATCCTATACCATAAGTATATTTGATATGGGTTGGTACCTATCCACCTTACTGCTTCCTCTGTTTATTTCCTTGATAAACTGCAGTGAGCTGGGAATAAATCATATCCTGTCGGAACAGATCCTGCACAAAGAAATCTTCCACTGAACAGAACTTATTTGAAGAGGAAGAGGAGGGAAGAAGTGTATTGATAAGGAACTCAGCCAGACCTTTCAAACTCGGGGAGAAAAGGACACGTTGTACATTCAGTAGTTACAGCCAATTTCATGAGAGTATAAATTGCTTTGCCGAAAATCTCTTCAGGTGCATTAATGCTGCGGTGAAGACACAGCACTGGAGTAATAATTGCACAGTCGTTTGCTGGCTTTTAAAATCCCATCAGTCCGAATAATATCACCCAGAGTTGTACATCCTGCTAGAAGCAGCCTATTAATATCACACACAACAAAGGTTCAACAGATCTTGACTAAAGCCCAGATTATTGGAAAGGTGAGACAAGACTGGTGTGAGAGCTGCAGACAAAGTTAGGCCCAGCAGACATTTCTCAGTCCATTGGCTGTTTTGAGCTGTTACTGGGAGGTGAAAGAGAATCAGGATTTGTGGGGAAAAAACGCCCTTCAAGTGGGAGAGAAAATATGGTTTTTTCTTTCAAAGATACACTAGAACTCCATCAGGCTATTAATCAAATAGATAAAACTGGCACTTCAGTCCCTGCCGCTAACAGAACTCTGTGCAGTAACAAAACCTTCTCAACACACCAGGAGACTCTTAAAATTCAAGCACTCTCAAACTTAGCAGCACCCCTGAGAGCCACAAATTGAGAGAAATTAATTCTGTGCCTCTGCACCCCTCATTACCAGGAGAGCTGAAGTAGGTCAAATGCAAGTTAATCTCTTAAATTCCACGTTTGTACACGGATGTTAAAGCTGCCATTACTTTTGTACTGGCAAATGTCTCCAGGCTAAAGTGCAGAACTTTAATAAACCATAACAGGTTGGTATTGGATATAATTCCAGGTGAATGCCTGAAACTTTTTTTTAAACATTTTAGTGCTGTCCCCAGAAGTGCCCTCCTCATGCATCACTATAACAAGTAGGTCTGAAGAGTTTAGCTGCACCTAAACAACTATTTGTGATAAACACTTCATTCTTTTGGAATTAGTAAATATGCCTGAATGTTAAAACAACTTATTTTTTCATGTCGAACATGAAACAGCAATGCCAAAGAGAATAGTGTGCTAAAGATGATGCCAGGAGAGGGGCAAACATGTTTTAAAGGAAACAAGCCCCTGCTGAATGATGCAATAACCCCCTTCACAGAGCAACGCCTATGTCAAGAGATGTCTAGCAAAATTTAAATACTCCAGCCCACATTTCAGTACACATTGGGTACAAAGGTGGATCAGGTGTGGATTTGTGAGTGAACACTCACCTTTGAAATACAACCTGGACTCCTTACTGTCAAAACCCACCAACCCTGTATTTTGATTTTTTCAACTGTGCATCAGTCCTGAGAGCCCAGCTTCTAAACTGCTTTCCTGAGGAATACCACTGTGGGTAGAAATACAAGAGGCTGGTGTTACTCCTGTTAAAACCACTGGCAAAACTGCCTTGCTCTGGAGACAAGGTCTCAGCCTGTGTAAATGCACCCACACAAGGTATACCATGTTCATCTCAGAGATTTGCTCTAACAGAATTGTGATTTTCAGGTCACATGCTTCATCAGATCTTGCACAGAACTCCTGCTGATGCCAAAGGGAATTTCAAACAAGGGAAGAGCACATTAGATTTTCTCCAGCAGGTTCCCTTCTCCTGTTAATTCAAGCATGGGTGATGTCCCTACCAACAGTAGCAATTCCATGAAAAACAACATATTCCTGTCCTAAGCATTCCAGATTTACATAATAAACCTTGGAGAGAGTCACATGTCTTCAGCTCAAAGCCAGACCTCAGTATGAGCTGGCCATTGCACATTTCTCCCTGCTCCTAATGCATCTTCAGAAAACACCCTGTTTGTCAGAAATTTCAGCTAATGATCTCCAGTGCCAGCCTAAGTGCAGTAGCTTTCTACAGATGGTGTAGCACCTACAAAGAGAATAGTCAACCAGCAAAACTTCTTTAATATATTTGAAGAAAAGAAACAAGTCCAATGGCAGCAAAGCCAAACCAAAAAAAAAAAGAAACTGCAAAAGAGGATTTTTATATTGTGATAAATACTGGTAGATTTTGAAATATTGTTTAATGACTGCAATAATATAGTGCTGAAAATCTGCTTCTACATACAGCCTGCACATGCACAGGGAGTCATAGATTTATTGCCATGATCATGTGTTAGACAGTTGTGTTGATTCTTCCATATCTTTAGAAGCAAGTAATAATGACAATTTTTGGAGGTAATAAAATTTCCCGTGTCTCTCGCATTAATGTGTTTCTATCACTAACTTCTTAGACACATTTGGAAACAATCAAGTTCTTATTTTAAGGAGCCTTAAGATAAGGTATCTGTGAGCTCTGCACTTGGGGTAATTGATCACATTTGTTTCCTGTACGAAGGTTGGACTCCTCTTTCCCTTAAACTTGGCATGTTTCTCATTACCCTATGCCTTGTTAGCCTGGTAGAAATGTTCTACCGTGGTGAGTGAAAACAGGACGATACTATTACAAACCACATCTAATCAGGGATGGCAGCCCTTCCCCATCTCTGGGACCTTGAGCACCCGGAATCCGTTCCACAGAGCCCTCCAAGGGAAGCAGGTACGTGCTGCTCTCCTGGCCACGGGTCCAGCAACACTTCTGGCCTCCAGGCTGGAGTCCTGCAAGGTGGTTCTGCTTCAGGAAGGGACCACAAACTCCAGAAGAAGATAGGAAGTGCACTCAAGTCTGTTTTTCCTTCTGATGGTAAGAGTGTTAGCTTTAAATTCAGGGAGCATCTTTGTCTTAGTTTTCCAAATGCCACACGGTAGCATTTGTCTGCAAGGGGGTTTTTAATTTCGCAATACAACAGGGTTTACTTAAAAACAGCCCTGTTATTCACATAGCA